>JAKFHU010000166.1:2400000-3000000 GCA_023783475.1 Daubentonia madagascariensis
CTAGATCTTTTGCGACCTATACTCCGTGACCAAGTGGGATTTATCCCAGGGATGCAAGGTTGCTTTAATATCTGAAATTAATTGATATACAATAGCAATATAATAAGTGATTTTAAAAACCACATCATCATAATTTGGCAAACTTCAAAACCCCTTCATGATAAAAATCTCAACAAACTAAGAATAGAATGAGACTCCCTCAATCTGATATAGGACATCTATGAAAAACTCACAGCTAACATTATACTTAATGGTAAGCGACTGAAATCTTTCCCCCTAAGATCAGAAATAAGACAAACATGTCTACTATAACCATTTCTATTCAATATTGACTTGGAAGTTCTTACCAGGGCAATTAGGCAAGAAAATGAAATGAAAGACACCCAGGTTTAAAAGATAGACATGCATGCAAATATTTTCTCCCATTCTGTAGGTTGTCTGTTCACTCTAGTGATAGATTCCTTGGCTGTGCAGAAGCTTTTCAATTTGATCAGGTCCCATGTATTTATTTGTGTTGCTGCTGTGATTGCTTTGGGGGTCTTCTTCATAAATTCTTTGCCTAGGCCAATGTCCATAAGAGTTTTTCCAACGTTTTCTTTGAGAATTCTTATGGTTTCATGTCTTAGGTTTAGATCTGTTATCCATTGTGAGTTGATTTTCATGAGAGGTGATAGGTGTGGGTCCAGTTTCAGTCTTCTACATATGGCCATCCAGTTTTCCCAGCACCATTTGTTGAATAAGGAATCTTTTCCCCAGTGTACGTTTTTCTGGAATTTGTCAAAGATCAGGTGACTGTATGAGGTTGGTTTTATATTTGGGTTCTCAGTCCTGTTCCATTGGTCTACATCTCTGTTCTTGTGCCAATACCGTGCAGTTTTGATTACTCTAGCCTTGTTGTATAGTTTGAAGTCTGGTAGATAGATGCCTCCCAATTTGTTCTTTTTGCTTAAGATTGCTTTGGCTAGACGGGGTCTTCCCTGGTTCCACATGAAGCGTAAAATTATTTTTTCTAGATTGGCAAAAAATGATGTTGGTATTTTGATAGAGATTGCATTGATTCTGTAAATTAATTTAGGTAGCAAAGCCATTTTTACTATGTTGACTCTGCCTATCCAAGAGCATGGTAGGGCTTTCCATCTATTTACATCCTCTGCAATTTCTTTTCTCAGTGTTTCATAATTCTCTCTATATAGGTCTTTCACCTCCTTAGTTAGATATGTTCCTAAATACTTAATTTTCTTTGTTGCTATTGTGAAAGGTATTGCATCTTTAATTTGTTTCTCGGCTTGATTGTTATTAGCATATATGAAGGCTATGGATTTGTGTGTATTAATTTTGTATCCTGAGACTTTGCTGAATTCATTTATCAATTCCAGTAATCTCTTGGTTGAATCTTTGGGGTTTTCTATGTATAATATCATATCGTCTGCGAACCAGAATCTATACAGAACTTAGGAAAATCAACAAGAAAAAATGAAACAACCCTATTAAAAAATGGGCAAAGGACATGAACAGAAACTGTTCCAAAGAAGACAGAATAATGGCCAGCAAACATATAAAAAATTGCTCAACGTCTCTAATCATCAGGGAAATGCAAATCAAAACCACAATGAGATATCACTTAACTCCAGTGAGATTGGCTTATATCAAAAAATCCCCAAACAACAAATGTTGGCGGGGATGTGGACAGATAGGAACACTCATACACTGCTGGTGGGACTGCAAATTAGTACAACCTCTATGGAAAAGAATATGGAGATACCTCAAAGAATTAAAAGTAGAATTACCATTTGACCCAGCAATCCCACTACTGGGTATTTATCCAAAGGAAAAAAAAGACATTTTATAATAAAGACATCTGCTCACGAATGTTTATAGCAGCACAATTCACAATTGCAAAGGTGTGGAAACAACCCAGGTGCCCATCAATACACGAGTGGATCAATAAAATGTGGTATATGTATACCATGGAGTATTACTCAGCAATAAAGAACAATAGTGAATTAACACATCTGGTATTATCCTGGTTGGAGCTAGAACCATTCTTCGAAGCAAAGTGTCACAGGATTGGAAAAACAAGCACCACTGGTACTCACCATCAAACTGGTACTAACTGATGAACACTTACACCACACAGGGCAGTAACATTCATCTGAGGGTGGGCGGGTGGGAGGGGGGTGGAAAGGATGGGAAAAACTCTCACTGAATGGATACGGGGAGCACAGTTTGGGGGATGACCACGATTGTGGCTCTGACACGGGCAGAACAGGGGCAATGTGTATGGCCAAAGTGTTGTATCCCCATGATATTCTGAAATTTAAAAAATAAATAAATAGAATAAAAAAAAAAGATAGACATAAAACTACCTGTATTTGCATGTGACATGATCATTTACATAGAAAATTCTAAAGAATCCACTAAAATGCTACTAGAACTAAAAATGTGATCAGTGAAATTACAGAATACAATGTACAAAAATCAGTGTGTAAAGATTCAATGAAATCCCTACCAAAATCTAAGATCAGTTTTTTTAGAAACTGTCAAGCTGATCCTAAAATTTTTATGGAAATTCAATGGATCTCAAATAGCCAATCTTGAAAAAGAACTAAGTTAGAGGAATTACACTTTTTGATTTTAAAACTTACTACCTTTCTTCAGTAATAAAGACACTGTGGTACTGGGATAAGGATAGACATATAGATCAATAGAATAGAACTGAGAGTTTGAAAATAAACCTTCACATTTATGGGCAACTGATTTCTTGACGCGATTTCCAAGACAATTCAATGGGGGAAAACAATGTTTTCAACAAATGATTTCGGGACAACTACATGCAAAAGAATGAAGTTGAACCTCTACCTCTCACCACATAAAAAAAGTTATTCAAAATGGATCAATAATACAATTGTCAAAATTAAACTTTTAAAACTCTTAGGAGAAAACATATGCATAAATCTTCATACATTTGGAATAGGTAATGGTTTCTAAGATATGACATCAAAAGATCAAGCAACAATATTTAAAATTTTTTGTGCTTCAAAGAATATCATGAGGAAAGTGAAAGGACTACCCATGGAATGGTAGAAAACTTTGCAAATCATATACTTGTAAAGCGGCTTGAGTCTTGAATATATAAAAATATTGCTATTCAATAATAAAAAGAAAAATAACCCAGTTAAAAATGGGCAAATGATCCAAATTCAGATTTCTCTAAAGCAAGTATACAAAGATATTCAACATCATTAGCCATTAGGGCAATGCAAATCAAATCACAATGAAATTCCACCTAATAATCACTAGGAGCAGGTGCTTAGCTTCATTAATCATCAGGGAAATGTAAAATAAGACAACATTGAGATATCACTATATGTACCCGAATTACTAAAATTAAAGGCATTAGTCATGGTAGCAATATGAAAGTAAATTAGCACAGATACTTTGGTAAACTGGCAGTTTCTACTAAATTTATTCCTATGCATATCCTATGAATCATAAATCCCAACTTTATGTATCTACCCAGAAGAAATGCATACATAGATACACCAAAGTTTTCAAAGCTGCATTATTTATAATATCCCCAGTTGGAAATAACCCAATGGTCCATCAGCAGCAGACTAAATAAATTTCTGCACATTCCAGCAATGAAAGTGAATGAATTACAGCTAAAGGCAAAAATAAAAAATATATTTCACATGATACCAAACATAAAATAAGATAATTTAAATCCATTTATATAAAGTTTTAAAAGTAGCACAATAAATCTATGGTGTTTAAGTTAGGATAACTGTAACCTTTGGAGTGGAGTTTTCTGGTAGTAAAGGGAGAGATGAAAGAGGTGCTTCTGGGTTGTAGGTAATGTTCTATTTATTGGGGTAAGTATAAGTAAAGGTTACGTGGTTATGTTTATTTTGTGTTAATTTTTTGAGATGTAATTTTTTCTGTATGTTTACTATACTTCAGTTAAAATGTTTGTGAGATAAAATGAATCTAAGTGGATTGCTTAACAGCAGATTACACATAGACTAAAAGAAAATTAGTTAATTGGAATATAGATTAGAAGAAAATATTTGAAACAAGTACAAATAGACAAGATGGAAACAGAAGTCTTAAGCTACTTGCAGGCTACAGTTAGACGCTCTAACGTTAATTCTAGAAGAATAGGCAAGACAAATGCACTGAGGCGACATATAAAGTGACAATGACTACAAATTTTTCAGAATTTGTGAGACACCAACTCATAGATTCAAAAAGTTCAAATAATCATGAGTAAGATACATAAAAAGAAATACACTCCTAGAAGCATTATAATGGCACTCAAGAACAGTAAGAATTGGAAAAAAAAGATTTTAAAATCTCCAAAAATAACAATGGGGAAAAAAACAACAGCCCCTAGCATTCAGAAGATGCCCTGACACTCACAGATATGCCATGCTATTTTCCTATGAGACATAAACAATATCACATAATACCAACCTCAGGCAAAGTTACTCTGAGACTATGATATATGAGACAGAATAACTATTTCATAATTTTGTCCAAGCACCAGGTCATCGTGCAGTCCACAAAATAACAAACACACCCTCTCTTGGCCAACATCAATGACTGCAACTTCTTTACCAATTATAATGTTAACCTTATTCTAGTATTCCCTCCTTATAGATAAGATTTATTGAGATATCCAATCAGAGAAATGCCCCCTACATTCCAACAGAATCCAATCTAGAGTGAACCTTAGATCCTCCCCCAAATCACTCAACCAATTCCCAAATCCCATAATGGGATTTTTTTTTTAACACTCTCTTACTCAGATACCCAAAGATTCCCCGTGGTGTGTGTTTTCCCTCACTGTAATGATTAATAGGACAAATTGTTCAACTATAGATGTGTTTCTGATTGTCTTTGGCCTCATGGCATTGAGAACAAATGGAATTTTATCAAAGGAGCAAGGTTTTTACTGCAAGCTGACTTCCCACTGTTAACAATGGATGCTTGGAAACAATAGAATACTATCCTCAAATTTACTGAAAGAAAATCAACTTACCGATAATTCTATGCCCAGCAAAAATATATCTTAGCAACAAAGGTGAAATAAACACATTTCAAAAAAAAAAACAAAAACAGAGTTGGACTTGGGATGATGCCCATTAAAAGACATTCTAAAGGAAAGTAAACCCAAATGGAAGTTCCGAGATAAAAAGAATGAAAAGAAGAGCAAAGAATGGTGTGATTTTGTGATATTTTCTAAACATTGACATAAATAATATTAATTTTGGGGTGTTATAAAGAAGGAATGAGAAATAAAGAATAAAATAAATAACTTATAAGCTAGGAGGTTGTTTTGATGGAGTTTAAGTTATACTAAAGTTTTTATATTTTCTAGGAGGAGAATAAAAATATGCTATAACTTTAGACTTTGATAAATTAAGTAGGTGTGAATGATTATTATCAGGTACAAGGCTCTTTATTGGTTGATGTAAAACTTCTGAAATAAGAGTATCATGGTGGTTGTGCAACATTGTTATACTAAAATCTACTAAATTGAATACTTTGAATTGTTAAAATAGAGATTTTATGATAAATTATCTTTATAAAAATAAAACATCATGTTGTAAGTGATAAATATATACAAATTTTATTTGTCAATAAAATTTTTTAATTAATCAAATATATAAAATATAAAAAAACATAACCTAGATTTTAAAAAATACCCAATTATATGTTTTAGAAAGAAACACACTACTCGCGCTAACTCAAGGAAAATTGGAAAATCTGTGTAGATCTATAAAAGGTAAAGTGACTGAATTATTTACCAAAAAACTTTCTACAAAGAAAAGCCTTGAAGCAAATGGCTTCACTGCTGAATGCTGCCAAAACCTTAAAGAAAAATTACTACTAGTCTACCACAAAATATTTTGAAGAAAGAATTTGCATTGGAAACTAAAAATATTGTAAGATGAGTTTCTCTTTTTTTGGTTCATCTCACTCCATTGTTGGTCGGGGTGGGAGGGCAATGTATTTCTTTGACATATTTTGAGATGACTGTTCAGAGAGCCAGCAAACAGAAGTAGCCCTGCAAAGTTGTCTTTTGTGGGGGAGATTTGAATCTGTAGAGAATGTGCATTAATTTAGCTAGGTTTTCTCTGAGGCTTTCCTTTGTCGAGATTTAGGAAAGATTAACCAAGAGTCTGACACCTTTATTTATATATTTACAGAATATATGACCTACCCCCCGCACCAACAATGGAGTGAGATGAACCAAAAAAAGAGAAGCTCATCTTACCATATTTTTAGTTTTCAATGCAAATTGTAGAATGATAGCAGACCCATTGCTTGAGTCTAGCCTAATCTCAACACATTAGCCAGGGTGATTCTTTAAAACTTAAGTCAGATCTTCTCACTCTTCCTCTTCTCAAATCCCTTAGTGGCTCTTCTGACTTTATCCACAGCAAAAGCCCAGGTCTTTACATATACCTATAAGGTCCCACCTGATTTGTCCCTCATTGCTGTTCTGCCTTCCTCTCTTTCTCCTGATACCTTTAAAAGTCTGAAAGAAACATTTACTATCTATTATCTCTGAGGGCTGCTACTGATGAGGTTTCATCTACATAACATGACCACCTTTGCTAGCCAGCCCCCTCTTGTTCTCCTTTAACCTTTTTTGCCACCTTAACCTGTTTTGTCATGCTCTAAGCCCCCATTCTTTCTGTAACCTCAAGATGGCATATAAGCTTCTGAATCCCATTGGCAGGTTGGGGTAATCTCTCTGTGGTTCTCCTCCATATGCACATTAATAACTTTGTATGCCTTTTATACAGTTAATCTGCCCTTTGTGAGTTGATTTTTCTGCAAACCTTAAGAGAGTGAAGGGGAAGTGTTTCTTGGCCCCTACACTTTCAATAAGTAAAAGAGGACAGAACACTTCCCAATTCATTTTAGGAGACCAATATTATCTTGATTCCAAAACCAAATAGATCATAAGATAACTGCAGAAAATTTCTGTTATGAAAACTTGACACAAAAATTCTCCATGGAATTCTAGTCAACTGTCAACTGAATATTGAAACATATAAAAAGATCCTTTCACCATGAAATCCCTCTTAAAACAAGTGGGATTTGTTTCAGGAATACATGGTTGATTTAACATCCAAAAATCAATCAGTTACCATGAAAATAAACCAAATAAAAAAGTCATTTGATCATTTTAATAGTTGCAGTAAAAGCATTTGACACAATCCAACATCCTGTCATGATAAAACGAAAAGAAGACACTCAGCCAAGTAGAAATATAAAGAAGCTTCTTCAACCTGATAAATGGCATAAACAAAAATCACATTTGTAACATCAAACTTAATGGTGAAATAATGAATGCTTTCTTCTTACATTCAGCAACAATACAGGGAAGTGTGCACTTGCCACTTCTGTTCAACATTGTACCGGAGGTTGAAGCCAGGGTAATTAGGCAAAAAAATAAAAATAAAAAAAATAAAATGCATCTAGATTGCAAAGGAGGAAGTAAAACTATCTCAATTTGCAGATGACATGTTTGTATATGTAGAAAAGTCTTAGGAATTAACTAAACACTATTAGAATTAGAACAAGGTTGCAGAATACAAGATTAGTATATAATAAATTAATAAATTCAAATATATACTGTAAGCTCTCCCTTTGAAATTTTAATAATGCAAGGATATCTACTGTCTTCCATTCAACATTGCACTGGAGGGGCTAAACGCTGAAGTAGGGAGAGAAAAATAAAAGGCATCAAATTGGAAAGGGTAATATATAATTCTCCTTCTTTATAAATTCTATTATAATTAACAGGACTCTGCCAACGTTCCTGGATAAAAATCAACACAAGTATGAATTGTAAATTTATGTACCAGCAACAGATTATAAAATTTAAAAGATAGTACTTAAAATAGTATTCATATGTCAAGCTCCTATAAATAATCTTTAAATGTACAACTCTCTGGAAGAAAAGTTATACACTTTTCTTAGCAAAAATTAAAAACATAAATTAATGTAGAGATATACCATGTATTTGTTAAGTTTCGATACTATAAAAGATGGCAATTGTTCCCCACATTAATCTATAAATTCAACAAAATGCTATATAACATTCTAGTAGGCCTTTGTGAAAATGAAAATCTGATTCTCAAATTTAATTGGATATGCCATGGGTCAAGAATAGCCAGAACTATATTGAAAAATAGAACAATATGGAAGGTCTTATTTTACTGTTTATTAAGATCCATTATAAAACTATAGCAATCAAGACTGTGGTAATTATACAAAAATAGACAGGTCAGTGGGACAGAGTAGAACTCTGCCCAGAAGCATATATTCTTACTTATATATATGAACACTTGGTGTATGACATATTTGGAATACCAGGTTAGTGGGAAATGAATGTATTGTATTTTCTATAATAGCTGTCAGAAAAATTTAGAAATTCATATATACATAAAGTAAAAAGATTAGGCACAACAATCAATTCCAGATTTATTAAAACCTAAAATCTGAAAGGCAAAAATTTTAAATATTTTGATGATAAAATATAATTTATTTGTAATCTCCAAGCAGGCAGGAATTTCTTAAACAAGACACACATACTGACACACGCACACAGACATAAAGAGATTATAAAATGTTGCTAAAATCACCCTCATTAAAATCAAGAACTTTTGTTCATCAAATTATGTTTTAAAAAGTCTAAATAACAAGGCCAATTTAGGAGGAGTTATTTGTAACACATAAAATCAACAAGGGGTGCATATGCAGAATATATAAGGAATTCCTACAATGAAAAGAGAGGGAATCCAATAGAAATATGGGCAAAATTTTGGAATCAATACTTCATAAAAAAGGAAATCCAAATAGCCCATGAACTGGGGGAAATTACCAGCCTTACAAGTAATTAGGTAAGTGCAGATTAAATCCAATAATGAATGCTACTGTACTCCCTCTAGATTGGCAAAAACTATGAAATCTGTCTATATCAAATATTAGCAGGGATGTGCAGCAAAAACTTTCATAATCTGATGTAGCACTTTGTGATACAATTTGTTATTACTTAACTTTCTCAAAGTATGCAGACCCTATTACCCAGTGATCCCACTCTGAGAAATACATTTTGAAGAAAGTCTCTTACATGTGCAATAGGAAACATGTACTAGTATTTTCATTGTATCATTTTTCATAATAGGCAAAATGGAAAAAATTGAAATATCCATTAAAGGTGTAAATTGGTAAACAAATAGAATATTATAAAGCAATGAAAATAAAAGAACTGAAGCTATATACAACAATATGAGTGAATTTTATAAGCTTAATGTCAAGTAAAAGAAGCCAAACTCAAATGCATAATGTGTGATTCCATTTATATACATTTCAAATATAAAATAAAAAATAAAATGTATTGTTTAGGGATGCCTACATACATGGTTAAACTATGATGAAAATAAGGACATGATTGCTACAAAAGACGGGCTTCTCGTTCTAAGTAGGTGGGAGGTTTATTTGATGGGGTAGGAGTGAGTGGGAGACTTACACAGTACTGGCAATGTTTTACTTCTTGATCAGGGTTATGGTTACATGACCTTTCACATTATAAATGTTATTTAAGTTGAACATATAGTTTGTATGCCATCCTCTGTAAATACGCTATATCTCACCCCCCACACACACACAGAAAAGAAGCAGATATCTATATTATTAAATTAAATATTCTTATTATAAGCAAGTCATGCCTGAATTACAGCTGAATGACATTGCCACACTAAAATAATACATACATAAAAATAAGTCAAACAGAGACTTAATTTGGGGAAATTAACTAATGATTACTTCAAGACAGAAATATTTTAATTTTGTTATTATAAATGGTGGCTACAAAATTCATATTTCACAGTATACCAATGTGTAAGACCCGCTTTAAGGTTTTAGTGTACAAAAAGAAAATTAAATAAATAAAATACATGATGCTAAAAATACTGCACACAGTGTGTGCCGTTTGGGGGGTTGTTTTTGCTTTTGTTTGTTTGTTTACAATGCATTAGAAAAAAACCAACTATAGTAGGAAAAACGACACTTTTTATTTATGTCAAAACTCACCAGCTTCAAACAATCCTTGCTGTAGATATTGATTACCATGACCTCTAATTTCATCCCTGTCCCATTGTTTTTTTTTTATTATCAAAGTTTATTGTTGGGGTCAGTTAATTCTTGGTAGCAAAATAGGAACTCTATTTTCTTCAGTAGCAATACACTTACACTACCTGCCCTAAGGTCAGAATTACAATATTTTCCCCTCTCTGACTATCAATATTGTTATTACTTAAAGAATGAATAAATAGTCTCTGATACTGATACTCAATATCTGTTACTGCTAGAGTAGGATCAAGCTAAATTATATTCCACAGCAGGTGTTTAGGGGTCTATGAATTGGCTTCATTGTAAGAGCAGGTAATATTGTGCTATGGGAATTTTTTCCAAAAGAGTGTCTTACAGTTTTCATCATCAGATTTTCAAAGAAAATTATTGATCAGTCATATTTGCTAAAAACAAAAATACCTTTGTCTAAAAAATATGATCATCAATAATGTCTTAAAAATAAACAAAATGTTTCACAAGAATATTGCATATCTTCATAATTTTTCAGGCTTAATACTAGAAGTCTTCATTGTTTTTTTTTTTTTTTGGTTTAAATTTCAGAATATTATGGGGGTGCAAACACTTTGGTTACACATATAGACTATGGACTGCCCAAGTCAGAGCTAAAATCATGACTATCCCCCAGACAGTGTGCCCACACCCATTAGGTGTGAGTTTTCCCATCCCCTCCACCAACTTCACACCTGCTGCAACCCTGATGAATATTATTTTCATGTGTGCACATAAGTATTGATCAGTTAGTACCAACTTGATGGTGAATGCCAGTGGTGCTTGTTTTTCCATTATTGTGATACTTTGCTTCAAAGAATGGGCTCTAGCTCCATCCAGGATAAAACCAGATGTGTAAATTCACTGTTGTTATTTATTGTTGAGTAATACTCCAGGGTATACATATACTACATTTTATTAATCTACTCGTGTATTGATGGGCACCTGACTTGTCTCCACATCTTTGCAATTGTGAATTGTGCTGCTATAAACATTCGAGTGCAGGTGTCTTTATTATAGAATGTCTTTTTTTCCTATGGGTAAATACCCAGTAGTGGGATTGTTGGGTCAAATGGTAGTTTTACTTTTAGTTCTTAGAGGTATCTCCATATCGCTTTCCATAGAGGTTGTACTAATTTGCATTCCCCCCAGCAGCATATGAGTGTTCCTATCTGTCCACATCCCCGCCAGCATTTGTTATTTTGGGACGTCTTGATATAAGCCACGTCTTGTTATTTTGGGACGTCTTGATATAACTCTCACTAGAGTTAAGTGAAATATCATTGTGGTTTTGATTTGCATTTCCCTGATGATTAGAGAAGTTGAGTGATTTTATACATGTTTGTTGGACATTATACTCTTCTTTTGAAAAGTTTCTGTTCATGTCCTTTGCCCACTTGTTAATGGGGTTGTTTGACTTTTTCTTGTTGATTTTCCTAAGTTCTGTATGAATCTTGGTTATCAGCCCTGTATCAGATGTGTAGCATACAAATATTTTCTCCCATTCTGCAGGTTGTCTGTTCACTCTACTGATAGTTTCCTAGGCTGTGCAGAAGCTTTTCAATTTGATCAGGTCCTGTTTATTTATTTTTGTTGCTCCTGTGATTGTTTGAGGGTCTTCTTCATAAATTCTTTTCTAGGCCAATGTCTATAAGAGTTTTTCCAACGTATTCTTCCAGAATTCTTATGCTTCCATGTCTTAGGTTTAAGTCTGTTATCCATGGAGAATTGTTTTTTTTTCTTTTAATTTATTTTTTTAATTTCAGAATATCATGGGGGTACAACACTTTGGCCACACACATTACCCCTGTTCTGCCCGTGTCAGAGCCACCATCGTGGTCATCCCCCAAACTGTGCTCCCCACATCCATTCAGTGAGAGTTTTTCCCATCCCTTCCACCCCCCTCCCGCCCACCCGCCTTCAGATGAATGTTATTGCCCTGTGTGATGTAAGTGTTCATCAGTTAGTACCAGCTTGATGGTGAGTACCAGTGGTGCTTGTTTTTCCAATCCTGTGACACTTCGCTTCGAAGAATGGGTTCTAGCTCCAACCGGGATAATACCAGATGTGTTAATTCACTGTTGTTCCTTATTGCTGAGTAATACTCCAAGGTATACATATACGACATTTTATTGATCCACTCGTGTATTGATGGGCACCTTGGTTGTATCCACAACTTTGCAATTGTGAATTGTGCTGCTATGAACATTCGAGAGCAGATGTCTCTATTATAAAATGTCTTTTTTTCTTTTGGATAAATACCCAGTAGTGGGATTGCTGGGTCAAATGGTAATTCTACTTTTAATTCTTTGAGTTATCTCCATATTCTTTTCCACAGAGGTTGTACTAATTTGCAGTCCACCAGCAGTGTATGAGTGTTCCTATCTGTCCGCATCCCCGCCAACATTTGTTATTTGGAGATTTTTTGATATGAGCCAATCTCACTGGAGTTAAGTGATATCTCATTGTGGTTTTGATTTGCATTTCCCTGATGATTAGAGAAGTTGAGCACTTTTTTATATGTTTGCTGGCCACTATTCTGTCTTCTTTGGAAAAGTTTATGTTCATGTTCTTTGCCCATTTTTTAATAGGGTTATTTGATTTTTTCTTGTTGATTTTCCTAAGTTCTGTATAGATTCTGGTTATCAGCCCTTTATCAAAGGTGAAGCATGCAAATATTTTCTCCCATTTTGTAGGTTGTCTGTTCACTCTAGTGATAGTTTCCTTGGCTGTGCAGAAGCTTTTCAATTTGATCAGGTCCCATGTATTTATTTGTGTTGCTGCTGTGATTGCTTTGGGGGTCTTCTTCATAAATTCTTTGCCTAGGCCAATGTCCATAAGAGTTTTTCCAACGTTTTCTTTGAGAATTCTTATGGTTTCATGTCTTAGGTTTAGATCTCTTATCCATTGTGAACTGATTTTTGGGAGAGGTGAGAGGTGTGGTTCCACTTTCAGTCTTCTACATATGGCCATCCAGTTTTCCCAGCACCATTTGTTGAATAAGGAATCTTTTCCCCAGTGTACGTTTTTCTGGAATTTGTCAAAGATCAGGTGACTGTATGAGGTTGGTTTTATATTTGGGTTCTCAGTCCTGTTCCATTGGTCTACGTGTCTGTTCTTGTGCCAATACCATGCAGTTTTGGTTACTATAGCCTTGTAACATAGTTTGAAGTCTGGTAGACAGATGCCTCCCAATTTGTTCTTTTTGCTTAAGATTGCTTAGGCTAGACAGGGTCTTCTCTGGTTCCACACGAAGCGTAGAATTATTTTTTCTAGATCAGCAAAAAATGATGTTGGTATTTTGATAGGGATTGCATTGATTCTGTAAATTAATTTAGGTAGCAAAGCCATTTTTACTATGTTGACTCTGCCTATCCAAGAGCATGGTAGGGCTTTCCATCTATTTACATCCTCTGCAGTTTCTTTTCTCAGTGTTTCATAATTCTCTCTATATAGGTCTTTGAGCTCTTTAGTTACATATGTTCCTAAATATTTAATTTTCTTTGTTGCTATTGCAAAAGGTATTGCATCTTTATTTTGTTTCTCGGCTTGATTGTTATTAGCATATATGAAGGCTATGGATTTGTGTGTATTAATTTTGTATCCTGAGACTTTGCTGAATTCATTTATCAATTCCAGTAATCTCTTGGTTGAATCTTTGGGGTTTTCTATGTATAATATCATATCGTCTGCGAATAGTGAAAGTTTGACCTCTTCAGCCCCCATCTGGATGCCCCTAATTCTTCTGTCTTGTGTGATTGTTGTGGCCAGGATTTCCAGCACTATGTTGAAAAGAAATGGAGATAGTGGGCACCCTTGTCTGGTGCCAGTTTTAAGGGGGAATGCCTTCAATTTTTCCCCATTCAGTATGATATTCGCTGTGGGTTTATCGTATATGGCTTTAATAGTTTCTAGGAATGAGGCATCTATGCCTATATTGTTAAGAGTTCTTATCATAAAAGGATGCTGCATTTTGTCAAAAGCCTTTTCTGCATCTATTGAAAGGATCATATAATCTTTGTTCTTGCTTTTATTTATATGGTGAATTACATTTATAGATTTGTGTATGTTGAACCATGGGCATCTCGGGAATAAAGTCCACCTGATCATGATGGATTATTTTTTTGATGAACATTTGAATTCGGTTTGCAAGGATTTTATTGAGAATTTTTGCATCTATATTCATAAGGGATATTGGTCTGTAGTTTTCTTTTTTTGTTGTGTCCTTTCCTGGCTTTGGTATCAAGGTGATATTGGCCTCGTAGAATGAGTTTGGGAGGATTCCATCCTTCTGGATATTTTCAAATAATTTCTGCAGTATAGTCACCAGTTCTTCTTTGTAGGCTTGGTAGAATTCAGGTGTGAACCCATCTGGTCCGGGACTTTTTTTTGTGGGTAGATTTTTAATTACTGCTTCAATTTCAGTGCTTGATATTGGTCTGTTTAGAAATTCTGTTTCTTGCTGGTTGAGCCTAGGGAGGTAGTGTGTTTCTAAGAATTTGTCCATTTCCTCCACGTTTTCGTGCTTGTGGGCATAGAGATTTTTGTAATATTCAAAGATGATGTTTTGTATTGCCACGGTATCAGTTGTGACTTCTCCTTTTTCATTTCTAATTGAGCTTATTAGAGTCCTTTCCTTTCTGCTTCTGGTGAACCTGGCAAGTGGCCTGTCTATTATGTTTATCTTTTCGAAGAACCAACTTTTCGTTTCATTGATCTTCTGTATTGTTCTTTTGTTCTCGATTTCATTTAATTCTGGTCTGATTTTGGTTATTTCTTTTCTTCTGCTGGCTTTGGGATTGCTTTGCTCTTCCTTTTCCATTTCCTTAAGATGATTTGTTAGTTTACTGATTTGTGACTTTTCTGTCTTTTGGATGTGGGAATTTAAGGTGATAAGTTTTCCTCTCAGGATTGCTTTTGCTGTATCCCACAGATTTTGATAACTTGTGTCCCCATTATCATTTAGTTCGAAGAATCTTTTGATTTCAATTTGAATCTCCTCCTTGACCCAATAATCTTTCAGCAAGAGATTGTTTAGTTTCCACATTTTTGGAGGAAGATGTGAGTTTCTGTTGGAATTGATTTCTAATTTTATTCTGCTGTGGTCTGAAAAGATACATGGTATGATTTCTATTTTTTTGAATTTGTTTAGATCTGTTTTGTGGCCTAGGATGTGGTCAATTGTAGAGAAAGTTCCATGAGCTGATGAGAAGAATGTATATTCAGTGTTATTTGGGTGGAGTGTTCTGTAGATATCTGGTAGGCCCAAATGTTCTATAGTCCTGTTTAGGTCTTTTATTTCTCTATTTGTTTTTTGTTTGGAGGATCTGTCCAGTTCCGTCAGTGGGGTGTTGAAGTCCCCTGCTATTATGGCGTTGCTGCTTATTATGTTGTCTAGATCTAGCAGTATTTGATTTATGTACCTGGGTGCTCCTGTGTTGGGTGCATAAATGCTTAGGATTGTTAAATCCTCTTGTGAGATTTTTCCCTTCACCACTATATAGTGTCCGTTTTTGTCCTTCTTTACTTTTATTGCTTTAAAGTTTATGTCATCTGAAATGAGGATGGCTACTTCGGATTTCTTTTGGTTTCCATTAGCCTGAAAAATTGTATTCCATCCTTTCACCTTGAGTCTGAATGCGTCTTAGTGTGTAAGGTGTGTTTCCTGAAGACAACAGATATTTGGTTTGTATTTTTTATCCATTCAGCCAGCCTATGTCTCCTCAATGGGCAGTTCAAGCCATTTACATTTATTGAGAGAATTGATATTTGGGATAAATTTCTGATTATTCTGTTGGGTGGTATCTTTTGTTTTACCTCTTGTGTCATTGTGGAATGTGGTTTCTGGGGTTTTAGCTTTTGCATAGTTTTACATAGGTGGGTGTCTGTTGCTCTGTTTAGTGTATAATGCAGGTCTAAGCATTTCTTGCAAGGCCGGTCTGGATTTCACAAATTCTATCAGTGATTGCTTATCTGGAAATGTCTTTATTTCTCCCTCATATAAGAAGCTTAGTTTGACAGGATACAGAATTCTGGGTTGACCTTTGTTTTGTTTTAGGAGATTGATGATGTCTCCCCATTCCCTTCTGGCTTGTAAAGTTTCAGCTGAGAAATCTGCAGTTAATCTGATCAGTTTCCCTTTGTAAGTTACGTGTTCTTTTCGTCTTACAGCTCTGAGGAGTGCCTCTTTTGTGTTTACTTTGGTCAGTGTAATAATTATGTGGCGTGGTGAATGCCTTTTCACATTGACTCTCCCAGGAGTCCTGTGTGCTTCTTGTGCTTGGATATCGAGATTTCTGGCTAAGCCACAGAAATTTTCCTCTATTATTCCTTCAAATAAATTTTCCAGCCCATGTAAATTTTCCTCCTCTCCCTCAGGGATACCTATGATCCTTATGTTTGGCCTCTTTACATAATCCCACATTTCTTGTATGCTTTTTTCCTGTCTCTTGTTTTTGTGTTGTTTCTCTTCGGCTGATTTATTTAGCACATAGGAGCTGTCTTCTAGCTCTGAAATTCTTTCCTCTGCATGGTCCAGCCTATTCTTAAGGCTTTCCACTGTGTTTTGTAGATCCTTGAATGCTTCTTTCATTTCTAGGATTTCTATTTGATTTTTCTGTAATATTTCTATTTCTTAGGAGAATTTTTCATTCATTTCTTGCATTTTTCTTGTGGTTTCCTTGTGCTGGGATTCAATTTTCTCTTGAATTTCATTGAGCTTTCTTATAATCCATAAACAAAATTCCTCTTCTGTCATTCTACCCATTTCATTTGGGTTGGTATCCATTGCTGAGGAACTGATAATTTCTTTTGGGGGTGACTTTTCTCTCTGATTTTTCATGTTCCCTGAGTTCTTTCACTGGTTTGTTCTCATCTGGCCTCTTGGTCAAGAACTGGGGGTGTTAGAGCTAGTTTATGGCCCTGTCACCAGGCTCACAATTATTGTTCCTTGGCAAAGCCAGGGAGAGAAGTAGTGGCCTGTATTGCCTTAGGTGTATTTTAGCAAGTTTGGTGGATATTGAGTTAACTGACCTGTGGTCTTCTCCTCTTCCTAGTAGAGTGTGGTGAGAATGACCTCCCAGCTTGGGCTCCTAGCTAATGAATTGCACTTGAGGATATGAGTCCACAGCTCCCTATTAGCTAGGTATTCTGTTATGTCCATGGCAGACTCTGATTCCCCAGTTGGGGTATGCGAAAGCCCTGTGCTTTGGGAGGGGTCTTGTAGCTCCTAGGGGTTACTTTGACCCTGCTCCTCCTGAGGTGCAGGTAGAAACACAATTTCTTTTGGCTGCAGTGTGAGAGCTGAGTTGGGAAAATTCTACACAGCTGAGATGTTGCTCATGTAGCCATGTGTGTCTGCCCTTCTGATGTGTGTCTCCGCGTGATACTGGTTGATAGGGGGATCTCCAATTGTGCACCCCTTTTCCACCACTCGACCCTAAGGTGAGGCGGCTGGCCATCTCTGTCCCCAGCAGTCTCCACTGGGGGGATGTTCCCATGGGGAGGGGGGAGTAGTGGCTGCTGGAAGCGCTCTTGGATGGCGCGAAATTCCCTATTGAAGTGGGCAGGATTTTGGGGAGCTGCTCTGGTTTAGCCTGTGGCTCTTGAGGTATTTGGTTGTCATGGGAACCAGCAGTTATACCAAATGAGTCACTATAGCCAGCAACCTTCAAAATGAGCGATCTCTGGGGTACAGGAGGGCTGGGACCTGAAGGGGCGGGCACTAGGACCAGCACGTAGCAGACTTGTGGGATGCCAGAGCCGGGGTAGCAGAACCAGATGGACGAGCTGCAAACTGTTTTCAATACCCAAAGGTCCCACCGCTACAGTTCCGGGATCTGGTCCCACCTGGAACCCACGGATGGAGCTGATCCTGGCCACCAAAGGCAAAGCCTGTCTCGCCCCAGCAGAAGAGCCCCGGGCCGGGGTGGGGGGAGCTAGAGCCCTGGCTCACAGTTCCGCACGTGGGAGGCTGTAAAGATGGTGGCCACCGTCAGCCTGGTGCACAGCCGGGCTCCGATCACGCCGGGAGCACAGTTTTTCTCCGCGGGCAGCAGCGGCAGTTGCTAGCAGCCTCTAAGGGTGTGTCCCGCTCTCCGTTAAACTCCTGGGCCCAGTCCCACTGGCTTCCAGTGACGCAGTGCCGGTCTGCGGGTTCCCGCGCACTGTCCTGGGAAGCTGAATCTCCGTCCAGTGTGATCCCCAGCCCTGCGCGGTCTCTGTACACTGTAGCTGAGTGTTGTGTTTGGCTTTCATGATTACTCCAACTCCACAGCGTCTGTTGTCTTGTGCAACCGCCCTGCCCCAACTCTGGGCTTGTCCCTAACTGAGTCGAGAATTGGTTTTTGTGAGAGGTGAGAGGTGTGGATCTAGTTTCAGTCTTCTACATTTGGCCATCCCATTTTCCCAGAATCATTTATTGAATAGTGATTCTTTTCCCCTGTGTATGTTTTTTCTACTTTGTCAAAGATTGGATGACAGTATGAGGATTGTTATATATCTGAGTTGGCAGTCCTGTTCCATTGGTCTGTGTCTCTGTTCTTGTGCCAGTACCATGCTGTTTTGGTTGCTATAGCCTTGTAGTATAGTTTGAAGTCTGGTAGATTGATGCTTCCCAATTTGTTGTTTTTGCTTAAGATTGCTTTGGCTAGACGGGGACTTCTCTGGTTCCACATGAAGCATAGAATTATATTTTCTGGATCTGCAAAAAATGGTGTTGGTATTTTGATAAGGACTGCATTGATTCTGTAAATCACTTTAGGTAGTTTGGACATTTTAACAATGTTGATTCTACTGATCCAAGAGCATTGTAGGGTTTTCCACCTGTTTACAACCTCTACGATTTTTTAACTATGAAACACTGAAATTCTCAGTGTTTCCTAGTTCTCCCTATATGGGTCCCTCACCACCTTAGTAAATATATTATTAAGTATTTAATTTTCTTTGATGCTACTTTAAAAGGTATTGTGTCTTTAAGTTGATTCTCGGCTTGACTGTTATTGACATATGTGAAGGCTACTGATTTGTGTCCATTCATTTTGTATCCTGTGACTTTTCTGTATTCATTTATCACTTACAGAAGTCTCTGGTTTGAATCTTTGTTTTTTTCTAGATATAATATCATACCATCAGCAAAGAGTGAAAATTTGATGTCTTCTGCTTACATTTGGACACCCCAATTCCTTTCTCTTATCTGATTGCTCTGGCAAGGACTTCCAGCACTATGTCGAATAGAAGTAGAGATAGTGGGCAACCTTGTGTGGTTCCAGTTTTAAGGGGAATGCTTTCAATTTTTCCCCATTCAGTATGATATTGGCTGTGGGTTTAATCATATATGGCTTTAATTATTTTGAGATATGAGCTAACCATGCCTATATTATTAAGGATTCTTATCATAAAAGGGTGCTGGATTTTGTTAAAAGCCTTTTCTGCATGTATTGAGAGGTTCACATAGTCTTTGTTCTTGCTTTTATTTATGTGGTGAATTACATTTATAGATTTGCATATGTTGAACCATCCCTGCATCTCAGGGATGAAGCCCACCTGATTGTAATGAATTATTTTTTTGATGTGCATTTCAGTTCAGTTTGCTAGTATTTTATTGAGAATTTTTGCATCTATATTCATAAGGGATATTGGTCCACAGTATTCTTTTTTCGTTGTTTCCTTTCCTGGTTTTGGTATCAAGGTGATATTGGCTTCATAGAATGAGTTTGGGAGGATTCCATCCTTCTCAATGTTGTGGAATAATTTCTGCAGTATAGATACCAGATTTTGGAGGTTTGGAGAATTCAGGCGTGAACCCATCTGGTCCTGGACTTTTTCTTGTTGGAAGAATTTTTATTACTCCTTCAGCTTTGGTGCTTGATATTGGTCTGTTTGGGAATTCTTTTTCTTCCTGATTGAGCTGAGGGAGGTTGTGTGTTTCTAAGAATTTGTCCTTTTCCTCTATGTTTTCATGTTTTTGAGCATTGAGATTTTTATAGTATTCCAAGATGATGTTTTGTATTTCCCTGATATCAGTTGTGACCTCTCCTTTTTCATTTCTAATT
Source organism: Daubentonia madagascariensis (assembly GCA_023783475.1). NCBI lineage: Eukaryota > Metazoa > Chordata > Mammalia > Primates > Daubentoniidae > Daubentonia > Daubentonia madagascariensis. The sequence goes on from JAKFHU010000166.1 coordinate 2,420,214, forward strand.
GAGCTTATTAGAGTCCTTTCCTTTCTGCTTCTGGTTAATCTAGCAAGTGGTCTGTCTGTTTTGTTTATCTTTTCAAAGAACTACTTTCTGTTTTATTAATTTTCTGTATGATTCTTTAATTCTTGAATTCATTTAGTTCTGCTCTGATCTTGGTTATTTCTTTTCTTCTGCTGGGTTTAGGGTTCATTTGTTCTTCTTTTTCCATTTCCTTGAGATGATTCATTAGGTTGCTGATTTTTGTTCTGTCTGTCTTTTAGATGTGGACATTTATGATGATGAGTTTTCCTCTCACGACTGCTTTGGCTGTATCCCACAGATTTTGAAAATTTGTGTCCCATTTATCATTTAGTTAAAAGAATCTTTTGATTTCCATCTGAATCTCTGCCTTGACCCATTAGTTAAAAGCAACAGATTGTTTAATTTGCATGTTTTTGTGTAGAGATGAATGTTTCTCTTGGAATTGATTTCTGATTTTATTCCACTGTGGTCTGAGAAGATACAGGGTATAATTTCCATTTTTTAATTTGTTGAGATCTGTTTTGTGGCCTAGGATGTGATCAATTTTAGAGAAAGTTCCATGCACTGATGAGAAGAATGTATATTCTGTGTTATATGGGGGGAGTGTTCTGTGGATGTCTGTTAGGCGCACAGTTTAGAGTCCTGTTTAGGTCCATTGTTTCTTTGCTTATTTTCTGTTTGGAGGATCTGTCCAGTCCTGTCAGTTGGGTGTTGAAATCCCCAGCTAACATGGAATTGCTATTTATTATGTTGTCTAGATCTAGCAGTATTTGCTTTATATATCTGGGTGGTTCTGTGTTGGGTGCATTAATATTTAGGATTATTCAGTCTTCTTGTTGGTTTTTTCCCTTCACCACTATATAGTGACCATCTTTGTCTTTCTTTACTTTAGTAGCTTTAAATTTTATGATATCTGATATAAGTATGGCAACCCCAGCTTTCTTTTGGTTTCCATTTGCCTAGAAATTATACACCATCCCCTCACCTTGAGTCTGTATGAGTCCTTGTGTGTAAGATGTGTTTCCTAGAGACAGCAGATACTTGGCTTGTGTTTTTTAATCCATTCAGGCAGTCTATGTATCTTCAATGGGCAATTCAAGCCATTCACATTTATTGAGAGAATTGATATTTAGGGTGGATTTCTGTTTATCCTGTTGGGTAGACTCATTGTTTTACCTCTTGAGTCATTGTGGAATCTGGGTTTTGGACTTTTAGCTTTTGGGTAATTTTGCACTGGTGGGTGTCTATTGCACTGGTAAGTGTATAATGCAGGTCTGAGTACTTCCTGCAGGGCAGGACTGGTCTTCACAAATTCCATCAGTGATTGCCTGTCTGGGAAAGACTTTATTTGTCGCTCATGTGGGAAGCTTAGTTTTGCAGGATAAAGAATTCTGGGTTGGCCATTATTCTGTTTTAGTAGATTTAGGATGTGTCCCGTGTCCCTTCTGTCATGTAAGATTTTAGTTGAGAAGTCTGCAGTTAATCTGATAAGTTTTCCCTTCTAGGTTACCTGCTCTTTTCCTCTTACTGTTTGAAGGAGTGCCTCTTTTGTGTTTATTTTGACCAGCCTAATAGCTGTGTGGTGTGGTGATTGCCTTTTCACATTGAGTCTCCCAGGAGTCCTGTGTGCTTCTCGTGCCTGGATATCGAGATTTCTGGCTAGGCCATGGAAATTTTCCTCTATTATTCCTTAAAATAGACTTTTTTCCAGCCCTTGTGTATTTTCTTCTTCTCCTTCAGGGATGCCTATAATTCTTAGGTTTGACCTCTTTACATAATCCCACATTTCTTGAATGCTTTGTTCATGTCTCTTGCTTCTGTGTTCTTTCTCTTTGACTGATTTTTTTAGCACATAGGAGTTATCTTCCAGCTCTGAGATTCTTTCCTTTGCATGATCCAGCCTATTCTTAAGGCTTTCCACTTTGTTTTGTATTTCCTTGAATGCCTCTTTCATTTCCAGTATTTCTGTTTGGTTTTTCTGTAATACTTCAATTTCTTTGAGAATTTTTCATTCATTTCTTGAATTGTTCTTCTGGTTTCTTTGTGCTGGGATTCAATTTTCCCTTGAATTTCATTGAACTTTCTTACAATCCATAATCAAAATTCTTCCTCTGTCATTTTACCCATTTCATTTAAGTTGGTATCTGTTGCTGAGGAACTAATGATTTCTTTTGGGGTGATTTTTGCTCTGATTTTTTGTGGTTCCTGTGTTCTTTTGTTGATTCTTTCTCATCTGGCATCCTGGTTGAGAGCTGAGGGTGCTAGGGTTACTTTATGGCCCTGTCTCCAAGACCCCAGAATCGTTCCCTGGAAGAGCCGGGGAGAGGAGTGCTGGTCTCTTTTGCCTTAGGTGTATTTTAGCAAGTTTGGTGGACCTCTTGGGTTACCTGTGACCTGTTATCTTTACCTCTTCCCAGTGGATTGTAGTGAGTTTGTTCTCCCAGCTTGAGCTCTAAGCTGGTGGATTGTATTTGAGGGTACAAATCCACTGCTCCCTAATAGCTTGAGATGGAAGGCAATATTTTTAGCTATAGGATGGTTCCCACTGTTGTTGATTGTATTATGTATGGGGGAGCCAGTTCTCTATGTAATCTTCTGTGCTTGTGGCAGGCTCTTTTCCCCCAGGTGAAGTATATGAAAGCCCCAAGCTTTGGGAGAGATCTTGTAGCTCCCAGGTGTTACTTTGACTCTGCTCCCACTAAGGTGGGGGGGAGGAGCAAGATAGCTTGCAGTTAAGTGCAAGAGCTAGGGTGAGTGAACTTCTATGCACCTCAAAGGTTGCTTATCTGGCTGCTGGGGGGGTGCAGTTATGGAGTTCAGAGGTCTCTCTCTCTCCAGACTGGGAGGGCTGCTTCTGATGGGAGGGACCAATTGGTGCGATTGCTGAGGTCTCTAGCCAGGTTTTTTCTTCCCTGTTCACAAGCTCAGGCACTTTCTCCTCTGATTGGACCACCTGTGGGCTCTTGAGCTTTTCCACAGTTCATGTGTCTGGCCCTTTGTCATACATCTCTGCGTGTCACTGACTGATAGGGGAATCTCCAATTGTGCATCCCTTTTCCACCACTAGACCCCAAGGCGAGGCAGGTGGGCTTCTCTATCCCCAGAAGTCTCTGCCAGAGGGATGCTTCCACCGGGGCGGGGGTGGGTGGGTGAGGAATAGTGGCAGCTGAAGGCAGTCTTGCATCAAGCATAACTCCTAATAAGGTGAGTAGGGTTGGGGCAGCTGCTCTGGTTAAGTCTGTGGCACCTGACACATTTGGTTGCCATGGTAACCAGTACTTACACAAATTGAGTCATTATGGCATAGCAACCTTCAATATGACCATTCTCTGGGGAAGGGGAGGGTGGGGACCTGAACAGCAGACACTAGGACCAATGACATAGAAGAAGGCCAGAGCTGGGGAGGCAGGACTGGATGGATTAGCTGCAAACTGTTTCCAATACCCAAAGGTCCCACTGATACAGTTCAAGGACCTCATCCCCCCTGGAACCCATGGAGGCAGCTGTCCTTGGCCTCCAAGGGTGTAGCCTTTTGCACCCAGGTGGGAGAGCCCCCAGTCCAAGGGTGGGGTGAAGCTAGAGATCTAGCTAACAGTTAGCTCCAGGCAGGGGACCTTAAAGATGGCTGCCAACTGCCATTCAGGTGTACAGCAGGGTCCCACTGGTTCAGATCATGCCATGAACACAGCTCTCCTTGACCCGCCTGGATCCCGTGGAGGCAATTGCCAGCATCCACTAACGGCATAGCCTGTTGCTCTCATTCAACTCCTGTGCTCTGGTCCTGCTGACTTCCAGGGGTGATGTGCCCATCTCCAAATTCAAATGTACAGTCCCGGGAAACTGTATCTCCCATTCCCTCCCTGGTCCTGTACAGTCCCTGCACAGTGCACCCAAAAGTTCTGTATGTTTCCCACAATTGCTGCCTCTCCACAGAGCCTGCTGTCTCGCACAACGAGTTTGTACCAACTCCGGGTTTGTCCCTGACTGAGTGGATGGGAAGTCTGTGGGGATGGTGCATAACCCAATAGGTCAGGTTGCATTGTGCTGACCTGGAGAGCATGTCCTTCCCATGCTCTGATCTCTATTGTATTCCCTGAGCTCTCTGATCTTTGTGAATTATCTTCCTGTCACCTTTTTTCTTGCTGTGAGTGTCCCACGATGCCTCTCTGCAATTTCACAATGCTGTTTTAGGAGTGAGTGATCTGTGCACAGGCAGCCATCCATGCTCTTCACCTCCTTCCCTGGGAGCAGTGAGGTAGAAGGCCTCTAACAGACCACCATTTTTCTCCTCCTAGAAGTCTTCATTATTATATATCAAATGAGAGGTCATAACATGATCATTTATGTAGCATTTCTCATGTAATTGAGAATGTCCTTTGAGACATCCAATTTGTGGTTTTATGTATGATTGACATTACTGGTATATTTAACATAGGATTAAGTGATTTATCTTACATAATTTATAAGTTGCTAAATTATGCTACCATATGAACACATCTACTGCCATGTATATATTAATAGTTTGACTTTTACTCAGTATTTTCTTAAATAACATTAAGTATTAAAAGTATGTGACTATAGAAAGGATCTTCTACTGGAATATTTGGTTTTTTCCTATTCAGAAGGATAGCTGATATAAAATTTTGTTAACAATCTTTAATAATAATGTTTCACCTTTATAGTCTTTAGGCAGTGCTATATTACATAATTAAATAAAACTTGAGAATGACACTACACATATAGAAAATTCAGCCACCAATTTTATTTAGGAGAATGTTTGCTTATACTGTAATGGATCTAGAATATGATACATCAGTAGTTCTCCAAATTTCTGGTTTCAAAACCCCTTTAAACTCTTAAAAATATGGTGGAGAAAAGATGGAATGTGTATAATTTTCTTTGTTATTCCCACCATGTACAAATAAAAACTCTAAAGACTTAAATATAAGAAGACTGAAAAATGGGAAGAGCAACTAGAAACTTCATAACCCAAGGTAGGACATGTGGTGAGTTCCCAGGATTTTCTTTTTCCTCATATATCCCAGACTGGGATCTTGAGAAGCTAGCAACCTGGAAATAACATGAGGTGCAAAAAAAAAATCATCTAATAAAAGCCTGCCTTCTCTAATCAAAGGACCAGGAAAAGAATAGCCTACAAAAAATAAAATCTTTAGCCAATAACTGCTCTACTCCAGGCAAACACCACAGAAAAAACTGTGGCTCCATCCTCAGCTACACCAGCAAAGGCCAAGTGGGAAGCTAAATATCTCTCCAGGTTGTAACAGGGTACCCCTTCTTTTCCCTGCCATGGCAGTGTCAGAGAAGGCTAAGCAAGTACCATGAATCCATTCTTAAAGGGAATAATGAGACCCCTATCCATGTGTATCATATGTATCTACAATACTTCATGAAAAGAAGTACTTAGGAATAAATCTAACAAAATATGTACAGGGTTTAAATGGTGAAAAAAAAAACCACCTCTGATGGAAGATATCCAAGAAGGTTTAAATATATAGAGAGACATAGTGTATTCATAGATCATATATTATGATAGAAATTATACCCAAATTGAATAGAAGTTTAACACAGTTTCCATCGAAATCCCCAGCAACTTTTTTGGAAATATGGAAAAGATTATTCTAAGTATTTTTATGGAAAAGTAAAGGATTAGAATAGCTAAAATGATATTGAGAAAGAAGGAAAAAGGTGTGTAGGGGGTGGTGAATCAGTCTACATGATTTTCAGACTGTGTGGTATTGGTAGAAAGATAAACCTGTAGATCAATGGAAAAAAATAAGGATCGCAGAAATAGCCCTACACAAGTATGGGCAGATGAATTTTGAGAAAGGTGTAAAAAAACAACTCAGTGGAGGAAAAACATCCTTTCAACAAATGTTGCAGAATAATTGAAAATCCATAGGCGAAGAAATGAACCTCTACCTAAACCTCACATGTTATATAAAATTTAACTCAGAATGACTCATAGATATAGATATAAAATATAAAAGTGTAAAATTTTGGGGAAAAAAACCCAATAATGTAGCAGAAAACATTTGGGATCTAGGGCTAGACAAAAGTGTTCTTAGACTTGACACCAATAGCACTACCCATAAATGAAAATACTGATAAATTGGATCTCATCAAAATTAAAATATTTTGTTCTAAGAAATATTACAGTAAGAGGATGAAAAGACAAGACATAGACTGAAAGAAATTATTTGCAAAACACATATACAAGAAAGGACTAGTGTCTAGGTTCTTGAAATCTCTCAAAACTCAATAGTAAGAAAACAAACAATCCAAATAGAAAATTGGCAAAAGGCATAGAAGGATATTTCACTGAAAAATACATTGTGAATATGTGTGTGTGTGTGTATGTGTGTGTAATTTTCTGTATTTGACATCTTAAAACCTTTCTGGCTGGGAAGACACAGTCCCTCCTTGACCTAACCAATTCTTAGCCATAGAAAAGGGTCTGGCTGGGAGCATGCCTTTGATATGCAAACTAACCAATCCAAAGCCATAACTCCTCTACCGGGCCTTTGAGACCCCAGGAGGCGATATTCTTCTTCCTTAATCATCCCAAGGCCAGGTACCAGACAACTAGGGATTACTGCTATAGTTTAGAGCCACCCTGAATTATTCAATCTTGCCAGTCCTAAACTATTTACCCTGCCCTGACTTGCCTTTCCCAGGGAAACCCCAATAAAGGCTCTGGCCTAATGCTTAATGCTTTCTCCTTGCTTCTATTCTTTGTCTCCTGAGCACTGTAGTGTCTCTCCCATGTATATGGCTCTGCATGGCCTGCCATGCTTCCAGTCTCTGGGACCTGTGAGTGTAATAAACATTGTTTTTTTTGGTTTGTTTTTTCTTAAGCCTCTCCTCTGTGGCCACACCTAACTGACCATATTATAAAAGAGTGCAAAAAATGCTTGGCTGCATAAACAGAATGGTCTAGTCATGAGTGAGAGGGGACTTAGAAGGTGCCCATTAACTTCTTGCTTTACTAATAGGCTTTCCTAATTGGGCTCTACCATCTGAAAAGACTCAGTATCATGGTATTTTTCCTGTGTGCTGCTCTGTGTTGCTTTGTGTTGCCTTTTCCAGGGACTGCCAACACTTCTTTCCCTAAATTGTGGATTTTATCCTCCTAGAATGTCCAGAGACTTCACTTCTGGACATCCCTGACTCAGAAAGAGGTGGAGAAAGATTCTCTTAGCACTCCCCAGTTAAGGGACAGACTGGCATAGTTGGCTAAAAACATTACAAAAGTTCCACCTCAATGGAGGGTGATAGACAGAAGTAGTACCAAGAGGGAAGTTTATAGAAATAAACATATTTCAAAAAAGTAGAAAGACTTCAAATTAACAACCTAAAAATGCACCTCAAAGAACTAAAAAAGCAAGAACAAACCAAACCCAAATCATTAGAGACCATTAGGAACAACCATACAAACAAATTGGAAAACCTAGAAAAAATGTATAAATTCCTGGACACATATAACCTACCAAGATTGAACTATGAAGAAATAGAAAACTTCAACAATGACAAGTAATGAGATCAAAGCTGTCATAAAAACTCTCCCATCAAAGAAGAGCCCAGAACCTTCTGGATTCACAGCTGAATTCTACCAAACATTTAAAGAACTAATACCAAACCCACTCAAACTCTTCAAAAAAAATTGTAAAGGAAGAAATACTTCCAAACTCATTCTATGAGGCCAGCATTACCTTGATACCAAAACTAGATAAGGAAACAACAAAAATAAAGAAAACTGGGGCCAAGATGGCAGAAGAGAAGCAGCCAGCACGATGCTGCCCTTGTGGAGACAATTGAAAGTGGCAAATAGATGTCCACCTTTGGATAGATTATCTGAGCAAGAGCACTGGAAATCCATGGAGAGGAGGCAGGAGTGAAGTAAAGAATACAGAAGTGGGATAAGCTGCTCAGCAAGCCCAGAGGTAATTAGGGAAGGCCCCCCATGTACGGGAAAGGGACAGAGGAGAAAACCACAGGCTCCACACTGCCCCTGAGGGCACTGCAACTGGAGTGGTGGGAAGGACCCTCCACTGCAGCAGGCCTCTGGACTGATACAGAGACCTGACTGGAGGCTGTGCAGCTGCATTGTTACAGAAAGAAAGGACAGCTGGCTTGTGAGCCCTGAGCACTGCAGCTGGCACCATTGTAATATCCCCAACCCCAACCCTGGAACAATAATTTTGCCCAGGGGTCAGATCTGTGACTGCTCCCTCCCCCTTCCCCCTGCCAGGTGTGGAGGGAGCAAGTAATGCCAGCACTTGTGTGTGCTCTGTGGGCAGGTGACTTGAACTGCCACCACTGCTAAGGGCCCTGGGCAGAGCAGGGGACCATGGGTCTGACACCCACTGCTGTGGCCTGGGCAATCCTGCTTAACTGCACTTCCCACAGGTCCCGGGCAGAGAACATGCCTGTAGCCTTTGGCACCCACTGCCTACTGTCGGGGCAGCTGGACTGCTGCCACCACCACCAACAGAGAGGCCCTTAGTGGAACAAAAGCCACTGAAGCTGCCACCTTTGGATATGGGTGAACTGCATGCCATGGACCTGTGCTGTCCAGCACAGGCACACTAGGCATTGCATCCTGCATGTGCCCTGCCCCACCCACATGCCCTGCCCAATGGCCATCCCAGCCCACACACGTGAGTGCTGTGCCCCACGGGCCTGCTTCATCCCACATAGACACGCTGCCCTCATGTATCTGCTTTGTCCTGGAGTCCCACTTCTGCCCCACATGTGAGCTCTGACCCAATGGCCTGCTGTACACTGGATACCCACTCTTCCCTGTGCCCCATGGACCTACTCTGCCCCACAAGCCTGCTATGCCCTGCACATTCACTGCACTGCCCTGTGTGCACTTTGCCCTATCCCTGCACCTGTCACTTCAGCACCCAGGTCTGCATGCATGCACACTGTGCCCAGTGGACCTCCTCCATCCTGTGAGCATGTCCCATCCTGCTGGCTAATGCCATCTTGTGTGCACACCAGGCACCATGGACCAGCTCTGCCATAGGGACCCAGTGGCAACCACAGAGAAACAGGGGAGACTCAGTAGAACAGCAGCCTTAAAGGCCCACAGTGCATCTGCCCCTCTCCTACTTGGTCAAGTTTCTGGAGTAGGACCCAAGCACACTATCCAGGGATCCATCCTGATCTTCACTGAATAACAGAGGTCCCAGCAGAGGAGAACAGGTGTTCTGTATCTATCTATTTATTTTGAGGTGAGAGAAGAGGTCCCAGATGAGAAGAAACCAGCATAAAAACTGCAGCAACATGAAAAAACAGGCTGTCTCAACACCTACAAAGGATCACAATAGCTCCCCAGCAATGGAATCAAACCAAACAGAAATTGGTTTGTTTGTTTGTTTATTTATTTATTTATTTCAGAGTATTATGGGAGTACAGACGTTTAGGTTACATGTATTGCCTTTACTCTGCCCAAGTCAGAGCTACAAGCATGCCCATCTCCCAGAGAGTTTGTTCTACAACTCTTAGGTGTGAATTTACCCATCCCCTTCTCCCCCCTCCCACCTGCCCAACAGCCGATAAATGTTACTTCCATATGTGTGCATAAAAGTTGATCAATTAGTATGTTACTTCCATATATGCACATAAAATTGATCAATTAGTATCAGTTTGATGGTGAGTACATGTGGTGCTTGTTTTTCCATTCTTGAGATACTTCACTTAGAAGAATGGGCTCCAGTTCTATCCAGGATAATACAAGAGGTGTTAGTTCACTGTTTTTTTTGTGGCTGAGTAGTACTCCATGGTATACATATACCACATTTTTTTAATCCATTCATGTATTGATGGGTACTTGGGTTGTTTCCCCATCTTTGAAATTGTGAATTGTGCAGCTATAAATGTTTGAGTGCAGATGTCTTTATTGTAGAATGACTTTTTTTTCCTTTGGATAAATACCCACTAGTGGGATTACTGGATCAAATGGTAGTTCTACTTTTAGTTCTTTGAGGTTTCTCCATATTACTTCCCATAGAGGTTGTACTAGTTTGCGGTCCCACCAGCAATGTATACGTGCTCCTATCCCTTGCACCCATACCAACTTTTGTTGTTTTGGGACTTTTTGATATAAGCCATTCTCACTGAAGTTAAGTGGTATCACACTGTGGTTTTGATTTGCATTTCCCTGATGATTTAGAGATGTTGAGCATTTTTTCATATGTTTCTTAGCCATTAGTCTATCTTCTTTTGAAAAGTTTCTATTCATGTCCTTTGCCCATTTTTGAAAGGGATTGTTTGATTTTTCTTCCTGAATTTCCTGAGATATATGTAGATTTTAGTTATTAGTCCTTTGTCGGATGTATAGCATGCAAAAATTTTCTCCCATTCTGTATGCTGTCTATTCACTCTAGCAATAGTTTCTTTGGCTGTACAGAAGCTTCTTAATTTGATCAGGTCCCATTTGTTTGCCTTTGTTGTTGCTAAGATTGCTTTTGCGGTTTTCTTCATAAATTCTTTGCCTAGGCTAATGTCTATGAGAGTCTTTCCAACATTTTCTTCTAGAGTTATTATGGTTTCATGTCTTAGGTTTAAGTCTATTATCCAACATTCGTTGATTTTTGTGAGAGGTGAGAGGTGAGGATCCTGTTTCTGTGTTCTACATGTGGCTATCCAATTTTCCCAGCACCATTTATTGAATAGGGATTCTTTTCCCCAGTTTTTTTTTTTTTTTGTCTGCTTTGTCTAAAATCAGATGGCTGTATGAGGATGGTTTTGTCTGTGTTCTCAGTCCTGCTCCATTGGTCTATGTCTCTGTTCTTGTGCCAGTACCATGCTGTTTTGGTTACTACAGCCTTGTAGTATAGCTTGAAATCTGGTAGATTTATGCCTCCCAATTTGTTCTTTTTGCTTTAGGTTTCTTTGTCTACACGAGATTTCTCTGGTTCCCTATAAAACATAGAATTATTTTTTCTACATCTGTGAAAAATGCTGTTGGTGCTTTGATAGGGATTGCATTGAATACATAGATCACTTTGGATAGTATAGGCATTTCAACAATGTTGATTCTGCTGATCCATAAGCATGGTATAGTGTTCCATCTGTTTGCATCCTCTGCTATTTCCTTCTTCAGTGTTTCGTAGTTCTACCTGTAGAGATCTCTCGCCTCTTTAGTTAAATATATTCCTAGGTATTTAATTTTCTCTGTAGCTATTGTGAAAGTTATCGAGTATTTGATTTGGTTCTCAGTTTCACTGTTGTTGGTGTATATGAAAGCTACTGATTTGTCTATGTTGATTTTGTATCCTGAGGTTTGGCTGCACTTATTTATCAATTCCCATAATCTTATGACAGAGTCTTTGGGGTTTTCTAGATATAAGATAAAATCATCTGCAAAGATTGATATTTTGACCTCTTCAGGTCCCATTTGGATGCTGCTGTATTCCTTCTCTTTTCTGATTTCTCTGGCTAGGAATTCCAGAACTATGTTGAATACAAGTGGTGATAGAGGTCAAATTTGTCTGGTTCCAGTTCTAAGCGGGAATACTTTCAATTTTTCCCTGTTCAGTGTGATGTTGGCTGTGGGTTTGTCATATATGGCTTTTATCATTTTGAGGTAATTTCCATCTATGCCTATTTTGGTAAGTGTTGTTATCATAAAAGTGTGCTGAGTTTTGTCAAATGCTTTTTCTGCATCTATTGAGAGGATCATATGGTTTTTGTTTTGCCTTTTGTTTACATGATGGATCATGTTTATAGATTTGCATATGTTGAACCATCCCTGAATCTCTGGGATGAAGCCCACTTGGTTGTGATGGATTATTTTTTTGATAGCTTCTGAATTAAATTTGCTAGTATTTTACTGAGAATTTTTGCATCTATATTCATAAGGGATTTGGTCTGTGGTTTTCTTTTCTTGTTGGGTCCTTACCTGGCTTTGGTATCAGGGTGATATTGGCTTCATAAAACATATTGGGGAGGATTCCTTCCTTCTCAATGTTGTGGAATAATTTCTGCAGGATAGGCAACAGATCTTCTTTGTAGGTCTGGTGGAATTCTAGTGTGAAGCCCTCTTGTCTGGGACTTTTTTTCTTAGGAAGATGTTTTATTACTACTTCAATTTCAGTACTTGATATTGGTCTATTAAGGAAATCTACAACTTCCTGGTTGAGCCTAGGGAGGCTGTGTGTTTCTAACAATTTGTCCATTTCCTCCACATTTTCAATTTTGTGTGCATAGAGATTTTTATAGCATTCAGAGATGATATATTGTATTTCTGTGGTATCAGTTTTAATTTCTCTGTTATCATTTCTAGTGGAGCTTATTAGAGTCCTTTCTTTTCTGCTTCTGGTTAATCTAGCAAGAGTTGTGTCAATTTTGTTTATCTTTTCAAAGAACCAACTTTTTATTTTATTAATCTTCTGTATAGATCTTTTGTTATCAATTTCATTTAGTTTTGCTCTGATCTTGGTTATTTCTTTTTGTGCTCATCTTTTCCAGGTCTTTGAGATGATTCATTAGACTGTTGATTTGTGATCTTTCCATCTTTTGGATGTAGGTATTTATGGCTATTTATTTTCCTCTCAGGACTGCTTTTTCTGGGTCCCACAGATTTTGTTAACTTGTGTCCCCATTACCATTTACTTTTAAGAATCTTTTGTTTTCCATCTTAATTTCCTCCTTGACCTGAAAATCATTCAGCAGTAGGTTGTTAAGTTTCCATGACTTTGTGTAGAGATGAATGTTTCTGTTGGAGTTGATTTCTAATTTTATTCCCCTGTTGTCTGAGAAGATGCATGGTATAATTTCTATTTTTGTAAATTTGTTGAGACATGTTTTGTGCCTTATGATGTGACCAATCTTAGAGAATGTCCCAAGTGCTGATGAGAAGAAAGTATATTTGGTGGATTTTGGGTAGAATGTTCTGTAAATGTCTGTTAGGCTCATGTGTTCTAGAGTTACATTTAAGTCCCTTGTTTCTTCATTTATTTTGTCTTTGATGGATCTGTCCCATTCCGTCAGTGGGGATTAAATTCCCTGGCTACTACAGTGCTGCTGTCTATCATTTTGTTTAGATCAAGAAGGATTTGCCTTACAAATCTGGGTGCTCCTGCATTAGGTGCATAAATATTTAAGATTGTTATGTCTTTTTGTTGAATTTTTCCCTTTACCATTATATAATGACCATCTTTGTCTTTCATTACTTTTGTTAATTTGAAGATTAAGTTATCTGCTATGAGAACTTCTACTTCTGCTTTCTTTTGGTTTCTCTTAGGATTGAAAGTTGTTTTCCATCCCTTCACCTTGAGTCTGTATGCATCCTTGTGGGTTAGATGCATTTCCTGAAGACAACAGATACTTGGCTTGTGTATATTTATCCATTTGGCCAGTCTGTGTCTCCTCAGTGGGCAGATTGAGCCATTGACGTTTATTGAGAGAATTGAAAAGTGTGGTGGAGTTTTGTTCATCCTGTTAAGTTGAACTTTGCTGTTTTGCATTATCTCTTGAGCCATTGTAGCACCTGGTCATCAATCTTTGGCTTTTGGCAATTTTACACTGGTGAGTGTTTCTTGTGATGCTCTGTGAATAATGCAGTTCTGAGAACTTCCTGCAGGGCAGGCCTTGTCTTGACGAATTCCCTCAGTGTTTGCTTGTCTGAGAAAGACTTAATTTCCCCTTCATATATGAAACTTAGTTTTGCAGGATACAGAATTCTAGTCTGGACATTATTCTGTTTGAGAAGACTGATGATGGGACACCAATCCCATCTGGCTTGGAGGGTCCTGAGAATTTTGCTGTTTAGTCTGATGGATTTTCCTTCATAAATTACTTGTTGCTTTTTGCCTCATAGCTAGTAAGAGTGCCTCTTTCATATTTGTTTTGGGTAGTCTGATGACTATGTGTTGTGGTGTATTCCTCTTTGTGTTGAGTCTTCCAGAAGACCTATGAGCTTCTTGTACCTGGATATCTAAATATCTAGCAAGGCCAGGGAAATTTTCTTCAATTATTCTCTTGAATAGATTATCCAACCTTTGTGTATTTTCTTCTTTGCCCGCAGAGTTGCCTATGATTCTTATGTTAGCCCTTTTTACATAATCTGACATTTCTTGTAGGATTTGCTTGTTCTTCTTGCTTCTCTGCTCTATATCTGTGACTGACTTGTTTAATTGCAGGGTGTTGTCTTCAAGCTCTGAGATTCTTTCTTCTGCCTGATCTAACCTGTTCTTGAGGCTTTCCACTTTGTTTTGTAATTACTTGAAAGAATTTTTCATTTCCAGAAGTTCTGTTTGATTTTTCCTTAATACTTCAATTTCTTCAGTGAATTTTGCATTCATTTCCTGTATTATTTTTGTGTTTTTTCTGTGTTGGATTTCTATTTTTTCATGTATTTCATTTAGTTTCCTTACCATTCATGCCCAAAATTCTCCATCTGTTATTTCTGTATTTTGCTTTTGGTTGGTATCCATTACTAGGGAGCTGGTGTTCCCTTTTGGGGGTGATCTTTCACTCTGATTCTTCATATTTCCAGAGTTCTTTGGCTGGTTCCTTCTCATCTGGAAAACGTGTTGCTTCTTATTTTTTGATTTTCTTTTGCTTAGTTAATGACATGCCCCGTTTAAACTCTGAGCCAGTAGGTGGTGCTTGTGGGTGAGAACTGACCACAGCCTGCGTGATGAGTCATTAGATGCAGTAAAAGGGCTTGCAAACTGACCTCCCTCTCAATAGTTGGCTCTTGCCAGAAAGAACAAGCTGCAGTGTTGTTTTTTGGTCCTATGGTCAGGTTTAGTTCCTCAGGAGGGAGGACTCTAATGCCTCTGATGTTGGGTTGGGCCCTGGGACTTTCAGGTGAGTCCTTAATTCACCACCACAATGGAGGCAGGTTGGGGAATGAGGCTGAGCAGGGTTAGGTTGGCTGAACCTTCCCTCAGGCTCCCCAGATGTCTTTAAGGGATATGCAGGGGTTAAAGGTCAGTTCTCTGTCTCTGGACTTTGTTGCCTGGTAGGGGTTGATGTGGCCCTGTTTAACCAGGCAATCTGCTCTCTATTCCCAGAAAACTGTCCCAGGGGAATCTATACCCATGGGGATATTGGCTGATCAAGAAGCTTTTGGGTCTTGTTGACCTTCCTTTTAAAGTGGTGGCAGTCATAGTGGTGGCAGCTGCTTTGATTCAGCCTGTGGCACCAGAGGCGTTCGGTTGCTATGGGAACCAGTACTTATGCACATTGAGTCTCCTAGTTTCATCAAATTCCAATCTGGTGTTTCTCCAAGGGAGGAGCTGATTCATTAAACTTCAATATGTGGGTTCTCAGGGGAGGGTCTAGTTCACCAAACTCTGGTATAGGGGTTCTCCGGGGGGGGAGCTACTGATCCCTACTCTCCTGTGTACCTCCATATCCTCCTGATGGACACATGTCTACCCAATACAGAATCCGTGACCTCTTCCCTATGTCTCCAAGCCCTGCTCTTACACCTTCCACCAGCAGACTCACCGAGCATTGCTCTGATAGCTTGGGGCAGAGATGTGCCCCCTGCGCTGTAAGGGTGCCACTCAGCACAGGGATCTCCAGATGATGGTGGGGGAGGGTGTCACAGTCTTTCTCCACTGCTCTTGGGCTGGGGGGCAAGAACCTGTCTGCCCTCCTCTCTGTAGCCACCCTGTTAGAGGCAGGCTCTCCAGGTGTGTACTTCCTACTGCCAGAAATATGTCCAGACCGTCAGTGCAGGCTTGGCTGGGAGTGTGCTTTCCATTGCTGTGTGGCCCAGTCACTCAGTGAGGGATCACCGGGCAGCACTTCCCACCCACTGAAGCAATGCAACTAGCTCAGTCTCTCAGTGTGGGCTTGGCCGGGAGTGCACCCACTGCAGCTGTCTGGCCTAAACACTGCATGGGATTGGTGGGAGGGCATGTCCACCCCCAGGCAGCATGACCAGCCCAGTCACTCAGGGTGGGCTTGGCCAGAGAGTGTGCTGTAACCACGTGTCCCAGTCACTCAGTGCAGGATCAGCAGTAGGGCACCTCCCACCCACTGAAGCAGCTTGACTAGCCCTGTCATTCAGCATGGGCTTGGCTTGGAGTATGCTCTCCATAGCCCATGGGCCCAGCCACTCAGTGTGGGATCTGGGGGAGGGCACTTTCTGCTCCCAGTCACTCCTCAGGGGCACGGAGGGAGCAAGCTTCCTACTGCCCGACAGGCAATGTATCATGGCTGTTGCTATGGGGTAGATGCAGCCATAGGGCTTCCAGCTGCTTGAGCCAATATTACTTTCTGGGGTGCCAGGATTGTAGAAGATGTAGAAGATGGATTGTCCAGATACAGGGATGCCTATTCTCTGGTTCCTCATGGCAGTCTCCCTGGTATGAAAACCCTGTGTTCTGCTGCAGGCCCAGGGCACCCTGGTAGGCTTAAGGGAAAAGAAATCCCTTACCCTTTCCCTGGTCTCCAGAACTCCCTTGATTTTGTTTGGTTCCCACTGACTTTTCTCCTCTATCCTCCTATCTCTCAGCTGCTCTGTTCCTGCTGGTGGTATCCTGGACTCTGCTGGTGTCAGAAGCCGTGGTTCACTCCTGATCAGTAATCCTCCTCCACTGGGAAGGTCTGACAAGCCCTGACTCTAGTTGGCCATCTTCCCTTGGTCAGCCAAGGAAACTGTTGAAATGACAGATATGGAATTGAGATTATGGATGGCAAGTAAGCTGAATGGAATTAAAAATATTTTAGAAAACCATCTCTAAGATACCATAAAAGACATTCCAGACACGAATGAAAAATTCACTAAAGAGATAGACAACATTAAAAAAGATACAATAGCACTTACAGAAATGAAATAGTCATTTAGGGAATTTCAAAATACAGCAGACAGCCCTAACAATGGGCTAGACCAAGCAGAAGAAAGAATTTTAGAGATTGAAGACAAGGATTTCAACATTACCGAGATAGTAAAAAATGTAGAGAAAAGTACAAAGAAGAATGAACAATCACTGAGAGAAATATGGGATTATGCAAAACAAACAAATATAAGAATTATAGGTATCCCAGAGAGAAAAGAAGAAAAAGTAGTAAGCATGGAAAGCCTATTTGAGAGAATAATAGAAGATAACTTCCCTTGTATCACTATAGGTTTAGATATTCAGATACAATATTGTCATGGAATACCTGGAAGTTTCATAGCAAATAGGGCATCCCCAAGACATACAGTCATCAGCCTGACCAAAGTCAAAGTGAAAGGAAAAATACTACAAGTTGCAAGATGAAAATAACAGATTATTTACAAAGGAAAACCCATCAGAAAAACAGCAGACTTCTCAGCAGAAACTTTTCAAGCCAGAAGGGATTGTAGTTGTTTGATTTTTAGTCTTTTCAAACAGACTAACTGCCAACCAAGAATTTCGTTTCCTGCAAAATTAAGTTTCGTAAATGAAGGAGAAATAAATTCTTTCCCAGACAAGGAAACAAAAAAGGAATTTGTCACCACCAGACCTGCCCTACAGGAAATGCTTAAAAGTGCTCTACACGTGAAAAAGAACAAAAGTACCCAATAGCGTAAAAACACTGGAAAGGTAAAGCTCACAAACCTCATAAAATAGTAACACAAGGGAGAAAACAAAGCAACTAGGTATCATTCAACATGAAGAACAGAATAATATCTCACATATCAATGCTAATATTGAATGTAAATGGTCTTAATGCACCATTTAAAAAATATAAACTGGCTGAATAGAAGAAAAACCACACCCTGAGCATATGTAGACTCCGTGAAACCCATCTAATTCACAAGGATTCGCATAGTCTCAAGATAAAGAGATGGAAAAAAAATTCCATGTTAATGAATACCAAAAGCGAGGAGGAGTAGCTATTCTCATATTAGATAAAATGGACTTTAAATCAACAAAAAAATCAAAAAAATCAAAAAAGAGACAAAGATGATCATTATATAATGATAAAGGGAGAAGTTCAGCATTAAAATATAACAATCCTGAATATATATGCACATAACACAGGAGTTCTCAGATTCATAAGTCAAATACTACTAGATCTAAACAAATAAATAATAACATCATAATTGCTGGAGAATTCAACACTCCACTGACAGAACATTGAGGCAGAAGATAATCAAATAATCACTGGACTTAAACAGGACTCTAGAACAAATGGACCTAACAGACATCTATAGAATATTCTACCAAAAAAACTGCAGAATATGCATTCTTCTCATCAGCAAATGGGACATTTTCCAGGATAGATCTTATGTTAAGCCACAAAACAAGTCTCAGCAAATTCAGAAAAATCTAAATCATTCCATGTAGCTTCTCAGATTATAATGCAATAAAGCTAGAAATCAACTCCAAAAGGAACTCTCAAATCTACAAAAAGTCACGGAAATTAAACAACCTGCTGCTGACCAATCCTTGGGTCAATTATGAAATGAAGATGGAAATAAAAGATTTTTCAAACTGAACGACAATCATGACACAAGCATCCAAAATCTATGCAATACAGCAAAAGCAGTGTTAAGCAGGAAGTTCATAGCCTTAAATGTTTACATCAAAAAGATAGAAAGATCGCAAATTAAGAACATAATGTCACACCTCAAGGAACTAGAAAAAGAAGAAAAAAACCAAACCCAAAGCTAGCAGAAGAAAAAAAAAATAACAAACCTAAGAAAGAACTAAACAAAATGGAAACCAGAATATATGTGTGTGTGTATTTGTGTGTGTATATATATATATATATATATATATATATATATATATATATATGAATAAATAACAAAGGACCAACCAAAAAAATTTGGTTATTTGAAAAGATAAGCAAAGTTGACAGGGATCTAGCTAGACTAACCAGAAATAGAAGTGAAAGGATTCAAATAAACTCAATTAGAAATGAAAGGGAAGATGTTAGAATTTGTACCACAGAAATACAAAAGATCACACATGACTACTATGAAAACCTCTACGCACAAAATCTAGAAAATCTAGAGGAAATCAATAAATTTTTGGAAACACACAACCTTTCAAGCTTGAATGAGGAGGAAATAGAAATCCTGAACAGACTAATAAAGAGTAACAAGATTGAAACAGTAATAAAAACTCTCCCAACAAAAAAAATCCCCAAGCCAGGTGGATTTACAGCCAAATTCTACCAGACTTAGAAAAAAGAATTGGAACCCATTCTACTGAAACTGTTCCATAATATCATGAAGAAAGAATCCTCCCTAACTCATTCTATGAAGCCAGTATCACCCTGATGCCAAAGCAAGGAAAGGACACAACAACAACAACAACAAAAAACTACAGACAAATATCCCTTATGACCATAGATGCAAAAATCCTCAAAAAAATACTAGCAAATTTAATTCAACAGCACATCAAAAAAAAATCCATGATGATCAAAGGAGATTCATCTCAGGGATGTGAGGATGGTTCAATATATGCAAATCAATAAATGTGATTCACCACATAAACAGAATTAAAAACAAAGACCATATGATCATCTCATTAGATGAAGAAAAAACATTCACTGAAATCCAGCACTGCTTCATGATAAAAATCCTTAACAAGCTAGGCATAGAAGGAACATATATCAAAAGTATAAAAGCCATATACGACAAACCCACAGCCAACATCATACTGCATGGGGAAAAACTGAGAGCATTCCCCCTAAAAACCAGAATAAGACAAGGATGCCCACTATCACCACTTCTCTTCAACATGTTACTGAACATCATAGCCAGAGCAATCAGGACACAGAGAGAAATAAAATGCATCCAAATCAGGAAAGAGGAGGTGAAACTATCCCGTTTTGCCAGTGAATATGATCTCATACCTTGAAAACCCTAAAAACTCCACCAAAAGACTCCTAGAAATGATAAACAAATTCAGTAAAGTATTAGTTTACAAAGTTAATGTGCATAAATCAAAAGGATTTCTATATAGTAACAACAGGCAAGCTGAGACTCAAATCAAGAAATTAACACCATTTACAGTAGCTACAAAGAAAATAAAATGCCTAGGAATATACTTAACCAAAGAGGTGAAAGATATCTATAAGGAGAACTACAAAGCACTGATGAAAGAAATCAAAGATAACAGAAACAAATGGAAAAACAGCCCATGCTCATGGACTGGAAGATTCAACATTGTTAAAATGTCCATACTGCCCAAAGTGATTTACAAATTCAATGCAATTCCCATCAAAATCCAACGTAATTTCTCATGGATCTAGAAAAACTAATCCTAAGCTTCATATGCAACTAAAAATGACCCAGAATAGCCAATGCAATCCTAAGCAAAAAAGAACAAATCTAGAGGCATCACATTTCCTGACTTCAATTTATCCTACTACAAGGCTATAGTAACCAAAACAGAATGGTACTGATATAAAGGTAGACACCTAGACCAATAAAACAGAATAGAGAACCCAAAAATAAAACAATACACCTACAACTAAATGATCTTTGAAAAATCAGACAAAAACATACACTGGGGAAAGGATTCCCTATTCCACAAATGGTGCCGGGAAAACTGGATAACCACATGCAAAAGAATGAAACTGGATCCCTCTCTCTCACCTTATACGAAAATTACCTCAAGATGGATTAAAGGCTTAAATGTAAGTCCTGACACCATAAAAATTCCATAAGAAAACATAGTAAAAATTCTTCTAGACATTAGCCTAGGCAAAGTATTTATGAATAAGACTTGAAAAGCAAATACAGCAACAACAAAAATAAACAAATGAGACTTAATTAAACTAAAAAGTTTCTGCACAGTAAAGTAAATTATCAACAGAGTAAATAGACAACCTACAGAATAGGAGAAAATATTCACAAACTATACTTCTGATAAAGGGCTAATATCCAGAATCTACAACAAACTCAAACAAATCAGAAAGAAAGAAACAAATAACCCCATAAAAAAATGGGCAAAAGACATAAACAGACTCTTCTCAAAAGAAGATAGACAAATGGCCAACAAACATGCATATCAATATCACTAATTATCAGGACAATGAAAATTCAAACCAGAATGAGATACCACTTTACCCCTGTCGGAATGGTCACTATTAAAAAGTCAAAAAATAATAGATGGTGTGGTTGCATTGAAAAGTGAATGCTTATAAACTGTTGGTGGGAATGTAAACATGTACAACCACTATGGAAAAAGCAGCATGGAGATTCCTCAAACAACTAAAAGTAGACCTACCATTCTATCTGCCAATACCACTACTGGGTATCTACCCCCCACAAAAGCAGTTGTTTTATAAAAAAGACACCTGCACCTGAATGTTAATCACAGAACAATTCACAACATCAAAGATATGGAATCAACCTAAGTGCCCATCAATTTATGAGTGGATAAAGAAAATGTGATATGTATATACCATGGAGTACTACTCAGCCATGAAAATGAATGAAATAATGTCTTTTGCAGCAATTTGGGTATAACTGGAGACATTGTCCTAAGTGGAATATCTGAGGAATGGAAAAATAGATACCACATGTTCTCACTTATAATTGGGAGCTAAATGAAGGATATAGATGATCATAAAGAACAGTAATGAACACTGGAATCTAAGAATGGGGGAGGATGGTAGAAGGGTGGGGGATAAACATCTACTGATCTAATACAATGCACACTACTCTGGTAGTGGGTACAAGAAAAACTCTGATTTCAATATGATACAATTTATCCACATAACAAAAAACACTTCTATCCCCTGTTTTTTGAAATAAAAATGTAAATAAATATACGCCAGAGAGAGAGTGAGAGAGCTGTATAAAGTTAGCAATTTTTACTTCGTGTTTGGTGATAAAATGTACTTTCTCTCATGAAATTGAGGCAGTAGTAGATAATCTTACTAATAAAACCTTTGTTACTCTCCCTCATCCCATTTTGCGTCTTTTGTGATTCATTAAATCCAAAGGTCTTGAGAAACAACACAAGACTTCATTTAGTACTCATAATTACAATTGTGTTTATTTTATAGACGAGGAAACTGAGTCTACCAGAGATTTAAAAAAATCTGTGTCTAAACACAGGCAGCTAGTCAGTAGCAGAGCTGGATCTCAAAACCATGAGTCGCTTAAATCAACATTCCTGCTCATATCTACTATGCTATGCTTCTTTTATGATAAGACAATAATAAAAGTCCAGGCATCCTAATTTTCAAGGGCCAAGGTTGAGGGAAACAGGGATTCTCAGAACAACTTATAGAAATCTTTCAGTGTGTTCCTACTCTGATTACTTGAACTCATTTTTGAGTTCTAGAATAAAGAGATTAAAAAGATTGACTCTACAGCAGTGGTCTAGCTTTGGTAAAGCAACTTTCACAGCAACCAGGGAGGGAACTTTGTGTATAGACATCTGGCGCCCTGGCAGATTCCCATGCCATCACAGCAGAGGCAGTAATGTAGCACATTATAAGCACCATCGAAGAGATTGATCTTTTTAGGGGATCTTTCAGGCACTACTCGAAAGCTATCTCTTTGGGCTCCAAGATGAGACTAAAGAAGAGGAGAAAATATCTGATGCTATGGCAAATCTAAAAGGACTTTTTCACAAAACACTTGTGAGCTATTCCTGGAGAAACCCAGAATTATCTGAGAAAAAAATACTTTTGGAGATTGAAGTTCTCATAAAATGAATGATGCTGAGCTAGAAAAAACATTGTAACAGTTGTTTCATTTTTACTAGAAATATATCTAGTTTTAATTATTTTTAAAGTTCCTCTTCAAATTCTAACATTCCATAAATTTTAGATATAATATTTTATAATTTTAGTGCCTTCCACTCAAAATAATGTTAAGTTAGGATCACCAAGTCAAGAAAAGCAGACATCAGAGCAACGTTAATGTGCAAAGGGTTCAAAGGATAAATGAACTAACACATTTAAATTTAAGTACTGATGCTAAACAATAAAATGAAAACATGAGTAACCAATTAAAAAAGAAAAATGAAAACTACAGGCCATAGGAAAATAAGACACCATATTTGTCTATAAGTCATTCTTTCAATTGAAAAAGGTGTTTCATGAAAAATAGTGAGTAGTTCAACTGACTATTCAAATAATCAAACAAGATATTTATCTCAAGATAATTATTATATTTTGGTAAAGTAGAAGTTCTTCATGCTTACTCCCATTTTGGCACACAGAAAATTAAAAGATGTGTACTCAAGAATTGACATTTAATAAAAGAATAATTTTATTGTTTAATCAAAATTGTCCTTAAATAAATTTTTCTTTTTTGGCCATTTTTTAAAACTGTGAGTGTGTGACATAAAGTATACAATGACTACTATTATTGATTGGTGTCACGGTTTGATTTAATCAACTAGACACAATACAGATATGGTAATGAGCCATTTGGGAGGAGGGAAACAGCCTAGGGATAGCAAACCACAAGATATTTGTGATCATTCCCTATTGTTGCCATAACAAATTACTGCAAATTTAGTGGACTAAAAGAACACTCGTTTATTCTCTTATAGATGTGGAGGTCAGAAGTCCAGAATGAGTCTTACTATGCTAAAATCAAGGTGTCAACCAGGCTGAATTCCTTCTTGAAGCTCCAGGGGAAAATCTGTTTCTTTGCCTTTTCCAGCTTCTACAAGTTGCCTGTATTTCTTGGCTCAAGGTCCCTTCCTCCACCTTAAAAGCCACAAGCATAGCATCTTCAGATCTCTCTTTCTGACTCTCTTGTCTCCTTCTTATAAGGGCTCATGTAGTTACAGATTGGGCCAACCTGGATGATCTTACATAATCTAACCCTGTCAAGATCCTTAATGGAAACACAGCACAAAGTCCCTTTAAGGTAGCATTCCCAGAGGTCTGGAGATTAAGACACAGCCATCTTTTGGGGGCTATTATTTTACCTACCACAATGTTTAATGCATTTATCCAAACCACTTTTATTTTGGGTCTCTGTTGCATACAAGCAAATACAAATCCAAGATAATACATACTGATTCTAATATTAGTTTAGGTATTTTGTTTTATGTTATTTTAGAGAAACTGAGAAACTCATATTGATCAAATTTCTATCACATTTATTATGAAATGTCCAATTTTGAATTAAAAATGTATTTTATTATATCACAAACAAGAAGTAGCACAATTAATCAAAGTATGCACCTAAACTAGCAACACAGTTTTGCCATCTTAATAGTAGCTTGTTTATGCCAGCAGTGAAGAAGCCTGGAGAGTGCCGATGAAATTCCAAAAGGCTTTTTCCACAGCTTGTTGAGAATTGAATATTTTTACTTGTGAGAAGTGGTCTAAAGCCTGGAAGAAGTGGTAGTCAAGTGGTGCAAGGTATGGTGAATATGGTGGATGACAGAGAGTTTCCAAGTCCAGCTGCTCTAGTTTGAGCGGCGTTGTTTGTGTGACATGTGGTCCAGCATTGTCTTGCATAAGGATTGGCCTGTCTCTATTGACCAGTCCCCGCTGCTTAATCACAAGCATCCTCATAATTTCATCCAATCGGTAGCAGTAGACATCCGCTGTAATCGATTGACCGGGTTTCATGAAGCTGTAATGGATAATACCAGCGCTGGAACACCAAACAGACACCATTAGCTTTTCTTGATGAATATTTGGTTTTGGACTGTGTTTCGACACTCCATCTTTACCCAACCATTGTGCCGAATGCTCACAATTGTCAAAAATAATCCATTTTTCGTCACATGTAACAATACGAATGTGACGAAATGGTTCACCTTTATGTCGTGACGGCAAAGAAAGGCAAGCTTCAAGACGATTTCTCTTCTGAAGCTCATTTAATTCATGTGGTACCCATCTATCCAGCTTCTTTACCTTGCCAATTTGTTCCAAATGGTTCAATATTGTTGGAATACTAACGTCAAACCTTGCTGCAAATTCATGTATAGGTTGAGATGCATTCACTTCCACTACAGCTTTCAGCTCATCATTATCCACCTTGGTCTCAGGTCACCCACGTGGCTTATTTTCAGGATTAAAATCACCAGAATGGAATTTCTCAAACCATCAATGTACTGTGTGTTCATTAGCCACATCCTTCCCAAACACTTCATTGATATTTCAAGCTGTCTGCACTGCATTAGTTCCATGACCACACTCATATTCAAAAGTAACATGAATTTTTGACTTATCCATGTTTTCACAAAAATTGCTGTAAAAAAATTTTGATAGATAATCATAAGCCAAAACATGCGTTTGAAAGACTGAGGATGGACCTTCACAATAAACATGAAACAAGAAGTGCCAAAGTGAAATGTCAGAGATATCAACTGTCAAACTTAGTACTTAAGGAAATCAGACATTTCATACTTAGTGACCTAATGTTACTTTTTTCAACAAAAAACTCACATGGGTGGCATGCTGCCTCTCTTTGTGCTTAGAGTTATGACCCAGTAGTTAGTTAAGAAGTAGTTCATCAACATTTTCTTTCTCTTCTTAACCTTGGTGTCTACCTTTTCTGATTACTTAAACAAGCTGGGCAAATATATTAGCAAACATTTACAAGTTATACTGGTAAAGGAAGAGACAGTAGAAGAAAGAAGTGGTGAAAAGAGGTGATATCCAGTGATTTTGGGGCTTAGAATGTTCTCCATTTAGCTGGAATTGTCAAAATAAACTGAAGACTTTTATAGTGTATCCAAAATAAAATGAAGGGGTTTTTACATATAACATGTGGTGAAAGATATCCTTTTAGTAAATGTATTTGTGCATTGCTTTTGCTCTTATTCCAGACTTAAGTACATTCATAATAATGCATACAGATTCCTAAGGTCTGCATGGCAATCTAGTTCAACAGGATATAAAAAAACAAGCCATTTAATGAATAAAAAAATAATTAAATCAAAATGTGTAAATTTAGGCAGATTTAAACTAACACTTTCCTTTTATTATCAGAAGAAATTGGGATCTAAATTACTTGGCTAATTACTTGAATGCTCTCTTTTATTTCTCTGTTTGGATATAAATAATACAAGGTGAAAATTACAAAGAAAATTTCTTCCATCTTCCATTTAACCTCAATTTCATTCTTAACTAGGCTTTCTGACATTAAGTCATAAAAATATATCAAGCCCTGTATTTTAAAGTAATTTTTAAACTTACCTTTCTCTGTGTTGCACAATGAAAAGATATGTTCATAACCACTCTCCCTTTTGACCATTAAAAAAAAAAGATTTTAATTCTAACTTTTACTTCAATAATGTTGCAAATAAATGTTAGTATATGTAACATATTATTTGCCTTATGATGGTAGTAAGACATTTATTTAGTATAACTGAAACTAAGAAAAACTTGTACTTTAAACAAATTATGGGGAAGACAGGCTAAGTAAATATAAATTAGAGGAGAAAAAAGTCCCTAGTCAAATAAATGATAAGCCAAATCTGAATGTGGAAAGGAAAAGATATTATGTTAAAATAACTTCTAGCTGGTTTTGCCTGTTAATTTAAGAAGTGCAAAGGGCTAAATAAACTCTGACGCTGTATTATGTTAGTAGGAAATAACTACATGAAAACATCTGGTGATAATGCAAACTTTGAAGTTTCCAAATGACAGAAAGCAGATTAGGAAAAATGCCCCAGAAGTATTAAATTTTCTTTTGCAGTCCAAACTCCAGCTGTGGAAAATACATTTTATAAATCAATAGCAACAATCAACTCCAAAATATTTTATATTCCTCTTATTTAAGAACACCTGCCAATAAATGAGGAGGGCTATTTCAATTGATCTGACAGTCAGCATATGGAATTACTAAGCTGCCTATAATTTATTAGAAACCTCCTATTCAGCTTTCCCTAATCTAAATCACTCCTATAGTCATTGCAACAGACATTTCTATATTAAAACCATTATTAAGAAAACTCCAAATAGAGGAATTTGGAAATTCACTGGTAAGTAGCTTGAAGTCTCAGAATATCCAACATAGGGTTTAGTAAATTCTCCAATATAATTTAGTTAAAACTTAGTATAATTATATCGATGTTCAAGTGCTATAATTATGCACATAAATATTTACATCAGTGTATACTTTATCTCTTAACATGCATTATTTTTATTACTTTTTTTTGGTTGTTGCTGTATGTTTTGAAATTTTAGATGGTATTAAAGCCAGCAGGTTTAACTAGTGTCATAAAGAGTGATGATCACCTAACTCACCAATTTTGTTTTGTCCTAAATTGAGAGAGAGAGAGAGAGAGACACTAGAGTTATAATTTTCACTATTTTCCATTCTTGCTCAGAAAGTACAGTGATAGTTCTCTAATTAGTTTTCTCTCTCTTTCTTTGGCCTATTAACCCAAATATAACCCAAATGGTGCATGATATTCTCCTAGTTACACAGATTGGTTTAAATTGGTTAAATCAGAGTAAAGTGCAGATTTTTGTTAGTATGGAGAAAGAAAGAGCCAAAGAGCTCCTTCTTGCTCAGGATGATATGGGGTGCAAATGTTAAACTAGAACTATTGCAGTCATCATGCTCTCATGAATCAGTCTATCCAGAGGATAAAGCCAGCACATGGAGTAAGAAAGGGAAGACGATCAAAAATAAATAGTGCCAGAATCCTGTATAAGTTATGCCTGAGGATGTCCACTTGTAGACTTTTCCTTATGTAAGTCAATATATTCACTTTATTATAAAAGCATTTTGAGTTGGGTTTAATATAACTTGCAATGGAAAATATTTTAACATTTACATATACCCCTTGTTTGTAACATGTCAATTACCATCAGATCCATCCTTAATATTGTTAAGTTGTCTCACAAACAGCCTCTTTCAAGTGGGCAAGTAGATCCTTTGATTCTGTCCATAACGACACATGATTGAACAGGAGGTGAACAACTCATAATAATTTTCACCCATAGCTTTTCAGAGATTTATAACTTGCATGACTTGGTACAAAAAGAAATGGCTATATCAAAACTCTCTCTCAGGAACCTGGAAATTAGAAACTTTAGGAATGACAAATTATGACAGGGAACCAAAATCATAAAAGCATGTAGTAGACTGACTGCTACAGAGGCCTTAATAGTTCACAGGTTTGCTGTAATTATGAGGGAACAGAAACTACATATTAGCAAAACAAGCCAGCTGGTAAAATGTAAAAAGAAGCCAAAATGCTGAGAGTAACAGAGTTGCTGATAGAGAGAAGAGAGACAGACAACTAACACATCAGCTAACTTGTCTACCACCCATGGTCTTTCTGCCAAATTCATCTACCACACATCTACTAGAGGCATAATTTGAAAATATAGCAATTTTCTCTTTCTTACTTAAAACCCTCTAATTCATGCCTAAGGGTAAGGCCCAAATAAGAATTATTAAGTCAAATTCACCCATGATCTGACTTCTATCTACAACTTCTGAAAAATCTCTCATACCATTTTCTCCATTCAGTCCAAGTTCTTAATTATTTTTTGAACATACCATGTATTTTAAATTAATACATTTTTGCTTTATCTCATATAGTTTCTGCATCCTGAAATATAGTTTTCTTTTATATTACTAAAACAAGTCCTACTCATTCATTAATAAAATATTTTTGTATTTTTAATACGTGCATTATATACCAGTCTCTGTGCTTTAAAATGGCTAAACAATAGTGAATATAAGATACTATGCTTGTGCATACTTATGATGAAAATAGAAAACAATAAAATATAAATATATAAAAATATATATGCAATAAGTGCTCTTAATGAAACAAATAGGGTTCCATGATAGAGTGAAATAGGTAGCCACAGAGTGTTTTAGGTAGGAAAGTAACATGGTGTTTTTGTTTTTGCTTCTACTTCTTATTTTTATTAAAAAATAAAAATTGTGTATATTCAAAGTATACAGTGTGACGATTTGACATATGTATGCATTGTGTTAAGATTATCACAATGAAATCAATCAACACATCCATCACGACACATAGTTACACTTTGTGTGTGTGTGTGTGTGTGTGTGTGTGTGGTAAGGACACTTACAATCTATGGTCTTAGAAAATTTCAAGTGAACATTACAGTATTATTGTTAAATCTCAATAAATCCATTATAAGGCAGAAATATTGTGAATTGAAAATGGATTTAATGCTGGCAATAGAGCAGATGATCTCCAACTTATGATGATTTGACTTGATGATTTTTCAACTTTATGATGATTCGAAAGCAATATGCATTCAGTAGAAACCCCATAACCCCATCATAAGTCATAAGGAATTCCTTAGTTTATGATGGGGTTGTGTCTGAAAAAAAATTGTAAGTCAAACCATTGTAAGTTGTAGACTGTCTGTGTACCCAGAGGTGGGATTATTGGATTGTATAACAGTTCTATTTTTAAGACTTTGAGGAATCCCCATACTGTTTCCCATTCATTATGACTGTAACAATTTATATTCCCACCAACAGTATACAAGGGTTTCCTTTTCTCCACATCCTTGCCAACACTTAACACTTTTCTTTTTTATAATAACCATACTAACAGATATAAGGTGATATCTCATTGCAGTTTTGATTTGCACTTCCCTGACAATTAGTGTCTTAGTTGATTCCGTGTTGCTTTAAAGAACTACCTGAAGCTGGATAATTCATAAAGAAAAAAAGTTTATTTAGCTATGGTTCTGCAGGCTGTACAAGAAGCATGGTGCCACCATCTGCTTTTGGTAAGAGCCTTAGGATGTTTCCACTGATGGCAGAAGGTGAAGGGGAGCTGGTATATAGAGATCACAGAGAGGAAGCAAGAAAGAGAGGGGAAAGGAGCCAGGCTCTTTCTTAAATCAGCTCTTATGGGCACTAATAGAGTAAGAACTCACTCACCATCCCCACGGAAGGCATTAATTTATTCACGAGGGATTCACCCTTACCATCCAAACACCACTTACCAAGCCCCCACCTTTAACATCAGGGATCAAATTTCAACATTGAGACTTGGTGGAGCAAAACAAACTGTATCCACGTCATAGGACTATATCCACACATAGTGATGTTGAGCACTTATTTGTATCTATTGGCCATTTTTGTGTCTTCTTTGGAAAAAATATCTATTCAGGTCATTTACTCATTTTTTAAATTTAGTTACTTTATTTATTTATTTTTGCTATTGAGTTGTAAGAGTTTCTTGTATATTTTGTGTATTAACCCCATATATATAGTCCGCATATATTTTCTCTCATTCTCTAGGTTGCCTTTTTATTTATTTAGTTAGTTAGTTTGTTTTATTTACAGTGTAGCTTTTTAGTTTGGTATAGTCCAACTTGTTTATTTTTGCTTTGGTTACCTGTGCTTTTGGTGTCATATCCAAAAAAATCATTGCCAAGGACAACATCAAGGAGATTTTCCCCTTTGTTTTCTTCTAAGATTGTTATGGCTTCAGGTCTTACATTTAACTCTTTAACATTTTGGGTTAATTTTTGCATACTGTGTAAGATAAGGATTCAATTTCATTCTTTTGCCTGTGGATATCCAGTTTTCCCAACACTGTTTATTAAAGAGACTATCCTTTCCTCATTGTAAGTTTTTGGCTGCTTGTTAAAGATTAGTTGGCCATATGTGTGTGGACTTATTTCTGGATTTTCTATTCTGTTCCCTTGATCTATGTGTCTGTTTTTAGGGCAGTACCATATTGTTTTGATTACTATAGCTTTGTAGGATAGTTTGAAGTCAGAAAATGTGACCACCTCAGCTTTGGTCTTATTTCTCAAAATTGCTTTGGCTGTTTGGGTTCTTTGGGGGTTCCATACAAATTTTTAGGATGGTTGTTCTTTTTCTGTGAAAAATGTTATTGGAATTTTGGTAAAGATTTCATTGAATCTGCAGATCACTTTGGGAAATATGGATGTCATGAAAATATTGATTCTTCCAATCCCTGAACACAGGTTATCTCTCCATTATTCATATCCTCTTAAATTTCTTCCATCAAGGTCTTTTAGTTTTTAGTGCACAGATCTTTCATCTCCTTAGTCAAATGTGTTCCTAAATACATTATTATATTATAAGTATATTAATATTTTTGATGCTATTGTAAGTGGGTATTTTTCTTAATTTCTTTTATGTATAGTTTGTTGATAGTATATAGAAACTCAACTGATTTTTTAATGTTGATTTTCTATCTGGAAAATTTACAGAATTTGTTTATTGGTTCTAAAAGTTTTTTGGTGGAGTCTAGGATTTTCTATACATAAAAGCACATCATTTGGAAACAGGGTCAATTTAACTTCTTCAATTCTGATTTGGATACTTTTATTTATTTTTTCTTGCATAATTCTTGGCTAAGACTGCCAATACTATGTTTAACAGAAGTGGTGAAAGTGATAACTCTTGTGTTGCTCTAGATCTCAGAGGAAAAGCTTTCAGCTTTTTAACATTGTTAGCTGTGGGCTTATCATATATGAACTTTATTATGTTGAGGTATAATTTTATACTTAATTTATTTAGTTTTTATCATAAAATGCATTGAATTTTGTCATGTACTTTTTTCATCTATTGAGATGATCATATGATTTTTATCTTTCATTCTGTTAGTGTGGTCTAACACATATATTGATTTGGTTATGTTGAACCATTCTTGCATTCAAGGGATAAATCTCATCTGATCATGGTATATGATCTCTTAAAGTGCTGCTGAATTTGGATTGACAGCATTTTGTTGAGAATTTTTGATACCATAGGGCTTACATTGACATCTTATAATTATATTTTTATGTGAATAATAACATAACTACAGTTTCACATAAAAACTCTGCACTTTTACTTATGCGCCCCACATTTTCTGCCATTGGTGTTATGCTTTACATTCTTTTATATTGTGTATCCATTAACAAATTATTGTAGCTATAGTTATTTTTAATACTTTTGTCTTTTAATGTTTATTCAACCTAAAAGTAATTTTCACACCACTACCATAGTATTTAAATTTTCTGAATTTGACTATGTGTTTACATTTATCAGTGAGTTTTATATGTCTGTAAGTTTTCATGTTGCTATTTTGTGTCTTTTCAAATCAAGAAAATTCCTTTAGATCCCCAAGGAAAAATGGCTGTCTGATAGAGTCCTCCCACCTCACCACTCCCAGGGAAGGAGGTGAAAAATGCCATCAGCAGCCTTCGCACAGATCGCTCACTCCAAAAAAAGCATTGTGAATTTACAGAGAAACATCATGGAACACTCAGCCCAAGAAAACAGGTGACTGGGAGATTCATTCACAAAGATCGAGGAGTGCAGGGAGTACAATAGAGCCCAGAACGCAGGTAGGATGTGCTTGCCAGGTAAGCACAGTGCGACCTGACCTACAAGTACTTACGCACCTTCCCCACAGACTTCCCATCCACTCAGTCAGGGACAAGCCCAGAGCTGAGGCAAAGCTGTTGCTTGAGACAGCAGGCTCTGTGGAGAGGAAGCAACTGTGAGAGTCATATGGAACTCTCAGCTGCACTATACAGGAACTGCTCAGGGGTGGGTAGGGACTAGGCTGAAATATAGCTTCCCCAGACAGTATGTGGGCATCTGCAGATGGGCATCTTGCCTCTGGAAGTCAGTAGGACCTGGGAACAGGAGTTGAATGAAGAGTGGGACACACCGTTAGGGGCTGCTGGCAATTGCCTCCACTGGACCCAGGCCAGTTGAGAAGAGATGCGTTCACAGGGGCGATCTGAGCCATGCTGTATGCCAGGCTGGTAGTCAGCAGCCATCTTTAAAGTCTCCCACCTGAAGCTGTTAGTTAGGTTTCTAGCTTCACCCCACCACTGGCCTGGGGGCTCTTCAGCCTGGGCAAAACAGGCTTCGCCCTTGGTGGCCAAGGACAGCTGCATCCGTGGGTTCCAGGTGGGACGAGATCCCAGAACAGTAGTGGCAAAACCTTTGTGTATTGGAAACAGTTTGCAGTCCGTCCATCTGGTCCTGCTACCCTGGCTCTGGCCTCCTATGAGTCCACTACGTGTTGGTCCCAGTGCCCACTCTTCAGGTCCCAGCCCTCCTGTACCCCAGAGATTGGTCATTTTGAAGGTTGCTAGTTATAGTGACTCATTTTGTATAAGTACCGGTTCTCATGGCAACCGAATGCCTCAAGAGCCACATGCTGAACCAAAGCAGATCCCCCTACCCCTGCCCACTTCATTAGGGAATTTTTCTCAATCCAAGAGTACCTCCAGTGTCCACTATTCCCCCAGGTGGGAACATCCCCTTGGCAGAGACTTCTGGGGATAGAAATACCCACCTGCCTCACCTTGGGGTCTAGTGGTGGAAAAGAGATGTACAATTGGAGATCCCCCTATCAGCTGGTAACATGTGGAGATGCATGCCAGAGGGCCAGAAACACGTGGCTGGAGAAGCAACCTCTGAGCTGTGAAGAACTTTCCCAATACAACTCTCACACTGCAGCCAAAAGCAATTGTGTTTCTACATGCACCTCAGAAGAAGCAGGGACAAAGTAACCCCTAGGAGCTACAAGTCCTCTCAAAAATTTTGGGGATTTTGTATACCCCACCTGGGAGACCACAGTCTGCCACAGGCACAACAGAATACCTAGCTTTTAGGGAGCTATCGATTCTTACCCTCAAGTACAATCCACCAGCCTGGAGCTCAAGTTGGGAAAACAATCTCACTACACTCCACTGGGAAGAGGTGAAGCCCACAAGTCAGAGGTAACCTAAGAGGTCCACCAAACTTGCCTAAATACACCTAAGGCAATACAGACCAGTACTCCTCTCCCTGGCTCTGCCAAGGAACAAACATTGGGGGCTTGGATACAGGGCCATAAACTAGCACTAACACCCCCAGCTCTCGACCAAGATGCCAGCTGAGAAAAAATCAGTGAAAGAACTCAGGAAACATGAAAAATCAGAGTGAAAAGTCACCCGAAAAAGAAATCATTAGTTCCTCAGCAACGAATACTAACTCAAATGAAATGGGTAGAATGACAGAATAGGAATTTCATTTATGGATATTAAGAAACCTCAATGAAATTCAAGAGAAAATTGAATCCCAGCACAAAGAAACCACAAGAAAAATGCAAGAAATGAATGAAAAAATTTTCTAAAGAAGTAGAAGTATTATGGAAAAATCAAATAGAAATTTTAGAAGCGAAAGAGGGATTCAAGGATCTATAAAACAAAGTGAAAGGCTTAAGAATAGCCTGGATCATGCAGAGGAAAGAATCTCAGAGCTGGAAGATAACTCCTATGTGCTAAATAAATCAGTCAAAGAAAAAGAACACAAAAACAACAGGCATGAACAAAGCATACAAAAAATGTGGGATTACGTAAAAAAGCCAAACATAAGGGTCATAGGCATCCATGAGGGAGAGGGAGAAAACTCTCTTGGGCTGGAAAATCGCTTTGAAGGAATAATAGAGGAAAATTTCCATGGCCTAAACAGAAATCTTGATATCCAAGTACAAGAAGTACACAGGACACCTGGGAGATTCAACATGAAAAGGCACTCATCATGCCATGTAATTATTAGACTGATCAAAGTAAACACAAAAGAGGCACTCCTCAGAGCAGTGAGGGAAAAAGAGCAGGTAATCTACAAAGGGAAACCTATCAGATTAACTGCAGATTTCTCAGCTGAAACCTTAAAAGTCAGCAGGTACTGGGTACCCATCCTCAGTCTTCTAAAACAAAAATAATGGCCAATGCCAAATTCCTTATCCTGCCAAAGTAAGCTTCTTATGTGAGGGAGAAATAAAGACTTTTCCAGACATACAATCACTGATAGAATTTACAAAGGCCAGACTGGCCCTGAAAGAAGTGCTTACACCTGCATTGTACACTAATGAGCACAACAGACAACTACCAGTGTAAAACCACCCAAAAGCTAAAACTCCAGAACCCAGATTTCACAATGACTCAAGAGGTAAAACAGAACAAGAGACTACCCAAAAGAATAAACAGAAATCTACCCCAAATAATGATTCTATCAATAAATGTGAATGGATTGAATTGCCCATTGAAGAGACATAGGCTGGCTGAATGGATTAAAAAATACAAGCCACGTATCTGCTGTCTCCAGGAAACACATCTTATACACAAGGACTCATTCAGACTCAAAGTGAAAGGATGGAATACAATTTTCCAGGCAAATGGAAAGTAAAAGAAATCTGGAGTAGCCATCCTTATTTTAGATGATATAAACTTTAAAGCAACAAAAGTAAATAAAGACAAAGATGGTCACTATACAGTGGTGAAAGGAAAAATCTTACAAGAAGATTTAACAATCTTAGATATTTATGCACCCAACACAGGACCGCCCAGATACATAAAGCAAATACTGCTTGATCTAGACAACATGATAAACAGCAATGCCATAATAGCAGGGGACCTCAACACCCCACTGACAGAACTGGACAGATCCTCCAAACAGAAAATAAGAAAATATGGACCTAAACAGGACTATAGAACATTTGGACCTAAAAGACAACTATAGAACTTTCCACCCAAATAACACAGCATATATATTCTTCTCATCAGCTCATGGAACTTTCTCTAAAATTGACCACATCCTAGGCTACAAAACAGATTTCAACAAATTTAAAAACACAGAAATAATACCTTGTATCTTTTCAGACCACAGCGGAATAAAATTAGAAATCAATTCCAACAGAAACTCATCCAAAACATGGAAATTAAACAATTGGTTGCTTAATGACTATTGGGTCAAGGAGGATATTCAGATGGAAATCGAAAGATTCTTCAAACTAAGTGATAATGGGGACACAAGTTATCAAAATCTGTGGGATACAGCAAAAGCAGTCCTGAGAGGAAAACTTATCACCTTAAATACTCACATCCAAAAGACCAAAAGGTAACAAAAGAGTAAACTAATGAATCATCTTAAGGAAATGGAAAAGGAAGAGCAAAGCAATCCTAAAGCCAGCAGAAGAAAAGAAATAACCAAGATCAGAGCAGAATTAAATGAAATTGAGAACAAGAGAACAATACAGAAGATTAATAAAATGAAAAGTTGGTTCTTTGAAAAGATAAACAAAATAGACAGGCCACTTGCCAGGTTGACCAGAAGCAGAAAGGAAAGGACTCTAATAAGCTCAATTAGCAATGAAAAAGGAGAGGTCACAATTGATATCATGGAAATACAAAACATCTTCTTCAAAGACTACAAAATTCTCTATGCCCAAAAACATGAAACTGTGGAGGAAATGAACAAATTCTTAGAAACACACTAGGCTCAATCATGAAGAAATAGAATGCCTGCACAGACCAATATCAAGCACCAAAATTGAAGCATTATTAAAAATCTTCCAACAAAAAAAAGTCCTGGACCAGAGGGGTTCACCCCTGTATTCTACCAAACCTACAAAGAAGAACTGGTGCCC
Source organism: Daubentonia madagascariensis (assembly GCA_023783475.1). Classification (NCBI taxonomy): domain Eukaryota; kingdom Metazoa; phylum Chordata; class Mammalia; order Primates; family Daubentoniidae; genus Daubentonia; species Daubentonia madagascariensis. The sequence continues at coordinate 2,456,537 of JAKFHU010000166.1, forward strand.
ATACTGCAGAAATTATTCAAAAACTCCGGGAAGGATGGAACCCTCCAAACTAATTCTACGAAATCAGTATCACCTTGATACCAAAGCCAGGAAAGGACACAACAAGAAAAAAAACTACAGACCAATATCCCTTATGAAGACAGACACAAAAATTCTCAATAAAATCCTAGCAAACCGAATTCAAATGAACATCAAAAAAAAGAATTCATCACGATTAGGTGGGCTTCATCCCTGAGATGCAGGGATAGTTCAACATATGCAAATCTATAAATGTAATTCACCACATAAATAAAACCAAGAACAAAATTGTATGATCCTTTCAATAGATGCAGAAAAGGCTTTTGACAAAAACCAGCACCCTTTTATAATAAAAACTCTTAATAATATAGGCATAGATGGCTCATACCTCAAAATCATTAAAGCCATATGCAATAAACCCACAGCCAATATCATACTGAATGGGGAAAAATTGAAAGCATTCCCCCTTAAAACTGGAACCAGACAAGGTTGCCCACTATCTCCACTTCTATTCCACATAGTGCTGGAAATCCTTGCCGGAGAAATCAGACAAGAGAGAGGAATCAGGGGTGTCCAAATGGGGGCAGAAGAGGTCAAAATTTCACTCTTTGTGGATGATATGATATTATATCTAGAGAACCCCAAAGATTCAACCAAGAGTACACAATTAATACACAGAAATCAGTAGCCTTCATATATGCCAATAACATTTGAGCCAAGAAACAAATCAAAGATGCAATACCTTTCACAATAGCACCAAAAAAACTAAATATTTAGGAACATATCTAAGTAAGGAGGAGAAAGACTTATGTAGAGAGGATTATGAAACACTGAGAAAAGAAACTGCAGAGGATGTAAACAGATGGAAAACCCTACCATGCTCTTGGATAGCTAGAATCGACATTCTTAAAATGTCTTTGCTACCTAAAGTGATTTACAGAATCATTGCAGTCCCTGTCAAAATACCAACATCATTTTTTGCTAATCTGGAAAAAATAATTCCACAATTTGTTTGGAACCAGAGAAAACCCCAACTAGCCAAAGCAATCTTAAGCAAAAAAACAAATTGGGAGGCATCAATCTACCAGACTTCAAACTATACTATGAGGCTAGAGTAACCAAAACAGCATGGTACTGGCACGAGAACAGAGACATAGACCAATGGAACAGGACTGAAAACCCAAATATAAGACCATCCTCATACTGTCATCTGAACTTTTACAAATTGCACAAAAACATACATGGGGGAAAAGATTCCCTGTTCAATAAATAGTGCTGGGAAAACTGGATTGCCACATGTAGAAGACTGAAACTAGATCCACACGTCTCACCTCTCACAAAAATCAACTCTCTATGGATAACAGACTTAAACCTAAGACATGAAACCATAAGAATTCTAGAAGAAAACTTTGGAAAAACTCTTATGGATATTGGCCTAGGCAAAGACTTTATGAAGAAGACCCCCAAAGTAATCACAGCAGCAACAAAAATAAATAAATGGGACCTGATCAAATTGAAAAGCTTCTGCACAGCCAAGGAAACTATCACTAGAGTGGACAGACAACCTACAGAATGAGAGAAAATATTTGCATGCTACACACCTGATAAAGAGCTGATAACCAGAATCTATACAGAACTTAGGAAAATCAACAATGTAAAAATCAAACAACCCCATTAAAAAATGGAAAAAGGACATGAACAGAAACTTGCAAAAGAAGACAGAATAATGGCCAGCAAACATATAAAAGATTGCTCAACTTCTCTATACATCAGGGAAATGCAAATCAAAACCACAATGAGATATCACTTAACTCCAGTGAGATTGGCTCATATCACAAAATCCCAAAACAACAAATGTTGGCATGGATGTGGACAGATAGGAACACTCATACACTGCTGGTGGGACTGCAAATTAGTACAACCTCTATGGAAAGTAATATGGAGATACCTCAGCTAACTATAATAGAACTACCATTTGATCCATCAATTCCACTGCTGGGTATTTACCCAAAGGAAAAAAAGACATTCTATAATAAAGACATCTGCACGTGAATGTTGATAGCAGCACAACTGACAATTGCAAAGATGTGGAAACCACCCAGGGCCCATCTATACACCTGTAGGTTAATAAAATGTGGTATATGTATACCATGGATTATTACTCAGCAATAAAAAAGAATGTTGAATTAACACATCTGGTATTATCCTGGATAGAGCTATGGCCCATTCTTCAAAGTGAAGTATCACAAGAATGGAAATACAAGCACCACTGGTACTGACCAACAAATTGGTACTAATTTATCAATACTTATGTCACACAGGACAATAATATTCATCAGGGTAGGCAGGCGGGGGGGATGGGAAAACTCATTGAATGGGTGCAGGACCCACAGTTTGGGGGATGTCCATGATTATAGCTCTCACATGGGCAGTGCATGGGCAATATATATAACCAAAGTGTTTTACCCCCATAATATTCTGAAATAAAAGGAAATAACAAAAGAAAATTCCTTTAGAATTTCTTGTAAGATAGTTCTACCGGTGATGAACTCCCTCTACTTTTGTTTGTTTGAGAGTATCTTTATTTCTTGTTTATTTTTGTAGGACAGATTTGTTGGAAGTTTTTTTTCTTCTTCTTTCACCACTTTGAATATATCTTACTACTCTGTCCTGGCCTGGAAGGATTCTGAAGAGAATTTTCTTATAGCCTAATAGAAGTTTCCTTGTATGTTACATGTCTCTTTTTTCTTGTTGCTTTCAAGAGCCTCTCTTTATCTATGACCTTGACAATTTAATTATAATGTGTTTTGGGTATTCTTCTTTGAGTTGACCTTGCTTGGAATCTTTTGAGATTCATGAATCTGTATGTCCATACCTTTCCCAAGATTTGGGAAGTTTTCATTCATTATCTCTTTAAGTTATCTGTCTACCACTTTCCACTCTGTTTTGTGTTTATGGAACTTCCATAATCCATTCATTCATTTGCTTGATGGTGTCCCAAAATTCCTTATGCTTTCTTCATTCTTTTTTATTCTTTTTTTTCTTTATTTTCCTGTAATTTGCTGATTTCAAATCACCAGTCTTTGAGCTCTTTGATTCTTTCTTCTGTAAGATTGAGTTTTCTTTTGAAGCTCTCTATTGTATTTTTCAGTTTTGTCATTGTATTATTTAGCTCCAGGATTTCTGGGTTTTTAAAAATTATTTTTATTTCTTTATTAAACTTCTCATTTTTTATGCATTTTTCCCAATTTATGATAGTTTTCTATCTGTGTTCTCTTGCATCTCATTGTACTTCTTGGCAATGATTATTTTGCATTTTTTTGTCAGGCAATTTTTACACCTTCATTTCTTTGGGTCAGTTACTGAAATTTTATTGGTTTACTTTCATGACATTACGTTCATCTGATTCTTTGTTATGTAATTAGTTTTGTATTTGTATCTGTGCATTTTAAGGAGAAAACATCCCTTCCAGTCTTTACAAACTGTTTTTGTAAGGTAAATGCATTATTTTGCTGGGTACCCAGGCTAATGGGATTGCCTGTTGGATTGCAGTTGACGGATTGGAGCCAGGTCATGTGCCTGCTGCTTGGTCCATAGTGGAGTCCACAGTTGCTAGTCTTGTTACCGGGGGCTCCAGTGGGTCTGGATTCAGTTTGGTTCCTGGAGAGACTGGACTACCTCTTGGACCTTGGTTTTTAGGTCTGGTGCTGGGACAAGGGTTCATTTCAGGTCCACAGTTTAGTTTGCAGATGGCAGGCCTATTATCAGGTACAAAGACAAGTTTGACTTCCTCTAGTTCGCTGAGAAGGCTCCTTCTGAGTCCCTGGACATAAAGAACTGGCCTCATTCAATGGATTAGAGGGGCTGGAATTGAGTTAGAGGGCTGCTTCAGGGTGTACAGACAAGACTGATGTCTGCCGGCCTGTCTCCATGATCACAGACAGGTGTGCCTCCTGTCTAGTTCCTCAGTGGCAGGACTACTCCAGGATGGCAGCTGAGTGGGGTGGGGCTAAATTGCAGAGCCATTTCGGGATCTTCTGTGGGACTGAGGTTGACAAGCCTGCCTTCTGAGGCACAGATGGGCATGAGTCCTGGAAGATCCCTGGGTGGGCTAAACTACTATCAGACCACAGCTGAGAGAGGAAGGAGCCAAGTTACAGGGCTGTTTCATGGTTCATTTCTGGACTTAAGATTGATAGCTCTGTCACCCAAGGGATGGGTGGGTGTGACTTCTCCAGGGTACATTGCCTGATGATCTGGAGGCAGGACCAAAGCCAGATCATGTTGTAGCCAAGTCCACAGGTAGATAAGGCCATTTCTGTGTTTTAGTCTGCACCATGGTTGGCAAGCCTGACACTTGAGCATGAGCCTGCCCTATTAAAACAGCATTCCTCAGTGTTGGCTACACCATCATTTGTAACCTTCTACCTGTGTCTCACAGCTCCATAAAGGAGCTTTTGTCCATGGATGGCTGCCAAAATTGTGTTCTTGTGAAAGTATATGCATGAGGGACCTCCTGTCCTACTATCTTGCTGGCATCCTGTTTTTGTTTCTAAAATATAACTATAGTAAATTATTACTTGTCTCACAACATTTATTCTCCCATTCCTCTGAAATAATAAAGTTTTAATTGTGCTATGGTCACCTAATTTAAGCCTTTGTTTTGTGCTTCCCTTGCATTTAGATGTGGCCATGTGACTAAATCCAGACACATCAGACAGAAGAAAAAGTAATGTAAATCACTTCTAGTAATTCATCTTAAAAGAATTGGACATTCACTTTCCTGATCCTTTTCTTTCTTTCCCAACAAATGGTGGTTGACGAAAACTTGGAGACACTATTTTGAACCCAGAGATGTAAACTATCTATTGATCATGGTAGCCTTCAACTGCTTACCAATCTTCAACTGCTTACCTCTGAATTATAAACAGAAATAGAAGTATATTGTGTTAAAGCCACTGTACTTTGGAGTATCTTTGTCATAGCAATTTAGTTTGTATCATAGTTAATAGCTTCTTTGTGGAGAAGGGGGTGTTGGAGGTCAAGAGTGGGAGTGGAAAAATCTATTTGGAGGCTATTATAGTAACTTATATGATAGATTATGGTGCTTGATATAAGGCAGTGAAAATAGATATGGAGAAAAGTGGATGAATTGGTGATATATTTGAGAGATAAATATGACATGACTTCCTAAAACATCGAATCTAGAGTTGAGAAAGAATAATGAATTAAGGAGCAATTGCTGGTTTCTGGCTTTTAATTGAGATGGGGACATATAGGTATGGAGAGAATAGGTTTTTGTGAGGGACCTAGGACTTCAGTATGGGATGTAGTAAATTTTTTGTGCACCTATTATACATCCAAGTGGAGATGTTGATTAGGCAGTTAAATATACGTGTGTTAAGCAAAGGAGAGAAAATTGATTAATAAGTTGAATTCTCATATGTGAACTTCCCTAATTTCATGGGCAGAATTAATCATCCCTCCTTTATGTTTTCATGGCAATTTTTATATGCTTTCATAAAAATGTTTATCAAGTTGTATTATTATTTCCAGAAGATTTTTGTCAATTCTTTTGGATTTTCTACACAGATGATCATGTCTTCTAAAAATAAAGACAGTGTTGTTTATTATTTCCCAATCTGTATACCTTTTATTTTTTTTTCTTGTATTATTGAATTAGCTAGGGCTTCCAGTATGACACTGAAAAGTAATGGGTCAATACAACATTTATAAAAACTACATTATACTTATCACCAGATTAACTAAGAACAAAAGAGAGAAGGCACAAGTTACTAATATCAGAAATGAAATAGGGGCCACCATTAGAGATCCTATAGACATTAAAAGGATAAAAAAAGAAATAATGTGAACAATTCTGTGCCCACAGATTTGATAAACTAGACGAAATGAACCAATTCCTCAAAAGACACAATCTACCAAAACTCGCAAAAGAAGTAATAGATAACCTGAATAGGGCTATACATATTAAATTAAAAAATCAATACCTAATAACCATCTAAAACTCAAAGCACTAGAACCAGATGTGTCCACTGGTGAATTCTACCAAACAATTAAGAAAAAAAATGATACTGATTCTCCACAATATCTTCCAAAAAATACAGGCAAATAGTCTACTTCTTAATTCATTCTATGAGGCCAGTATTACCCTAATACAAAAACCAGAAAAATACATTCTAAGAAAAGCAAATTACTGCAGGCAGGGGTATGGGGAAATAAGGTGGTGATGTTGTGGTATAGAGTTTCAGTTTTAAAAGATGATAAAGTTCTAGAAATCTGTTGCACAACCATATGTATATAGTTAAAACTACCATACTGTACACTTAAAAAGTGGTTAAGATGGCAAATTTTATGTTATGTGTTTCTTTACTGCAATAAAGACAAAAGAAAGGAAAACTACAGGCCAATATATTTCACGAATATATACGAAAATGGTGAGAGATAAACTGAGGCACATTAAAATGATAAAGAGTTTATTTGAACAGAGATTCAGTAATCAGACAGCACCAGACAGCAAGAAGTTTGAGACTCCACCAAAGGGGCACAGGGGGAAGGCTTTTCCCCCCGCCCCCCACATTGTGATTATGAAAGCAGAGAAAAAAATGATTTGATTGATTAACTTTTGAGCAATTTCCTTATTTGGACTATTCTGGTAGTAAGTTCAAGACAATGTAACTAATCCCCAATTGCCTAACTGGGATTCACTGAACTTTTGTAAATTTTTATTCCAACTTAAGTTTTGATTTGCTTATGTAAGAACCCGGGTCATCAGAGCCACCTCAGCCTAATGACCTCCCATTTAATTATTTTAAAAAAATGTCCTTAACAAAATATTAGCAAATCAAATCCAAAAATGTATAAAAAGAATTATACACCACCATAAAGATGGATGTATTCCATGTATGCAAGGCTGGTTTAATATTTGAAATACAGTTAAGGTAATCTATCCCTTAATAGGCTAGTGAAGAAAAATCATATGATCATATCAATATGTGAAGCAAAGGCATTAAAAAATATCTAATGCCTATTCACAATAAAAACTTTCACACTAGGAATAGAGGGGAACTTTCTCATCTTTATAAACATAACTACACAAAAATCTACCGGTAACATCATACTTAATGGTGAGAAAATAGATGCTTTCCCACTAAGATCAGAGACAAGACAAGCATGCCTGCTCTCACCAGTACTATTCATATTGTACTGGAAGTCCTAGCAAATGAAATAAATAAAAGAAGATGACATAAAAGGTGTATGTATTAGGAAGCAAGAGATAAAACAGTCTTTGCAGATGATGTGACTGTCTATGTAGAAAATCCCAAAAATCAACAAACAAATAACAAAAGCAAACAAACAAACAAAAAACCCTCCTGGAACTAATAGGCAATTGTAGCAAGTTTGGAAGATATAAGGTTAATATACAAATGTCAATTGCTTTCTTATATACCAGCAATGAATAGTTCAATTTTCAAATAAAAACTCAGTGACATTTACATTAGCACCAAACAATGAGATACATAGGTATAAATATAATGGACTATATACAACATCTGTATGAGGAAAACTGTAAAACACTGAAGAAAAAAGTAAAATAATATGTAAGTAAATGGAGAGATGTTCTGTACACATGTCTAGGAAGACTCAGAATTGTCAAGATATCAGATCTTCCCAACTTGATCTATAGATTTAATACAAACCCACTCAAGATCCCAGCAAGCTATTTTGTGAATATTGACAAAATGATTCAAAGAAGATATACAGATGACAAATAAGCATATGAAAAGGTGCTGTCATTAAAACAAATTAAAAAAATGGCGGTGTGATAGAGTCCTCCCACCACACCGCTCCCAGGGAAGGAAGTGAAGAACGCCAGCGGCTGCCTGCAAGCACGGACCGCTCACTCCGAAAACAGCACTGCGAATTACAGAGAAACAACGCCGAACGCCCAGCCCGAGAAAACAGGTACAAAATTTTCACAAAGATTGGAGGACGCACAGAGCACAATAGAGCCCAGAGCGCAGGAAGGACGCACTCGCCAGGTCCGCACAGCGCGACCTGCCCCCCAAGCGGTTACGTGCCTCCCCATACATGCAGTCAGGGACAAGCCCAGAGTTTGGACATAGCGATTGCTTGGACGGCGAGCCCAGTGGAGAGGAGGAAGTTGCGAGAGCCAGACACAACTCGCAGCAGCAACATACAGAGACTGCTGAGGGCTGGGGAGGAACTGGGTGGGGACCGAGATACAGCTTGCCGGGACAGTGCGCGGGAACCCGCAGGCCGGCACAGCGCCACAAGAAGTCAGCGGGACTGGGCCCAGGAGTTTAACGGAGAGCGGGACACGCCCTTAGAGGCTGCTAGTAACTGCCGCTGCGGCCGGCGGAGAAAAACTGCGCTCCTGGCGTGATCGGAGCCCGTCTGTGCTCCAGGATGGCAGCGGCAGCCATCTTTACAGCCGCCCGCGCGGAGCTGTGAGCCTCGTCTCTAGCTCCGCCCCGGCTCGGCCCGGGGCTCTTCTGCTGGAGCGAGACAGGCTCTGCCTGTGGTGGCCAGGGACAGCTGCATCCATGGGTTCCAGGTGGGACTAGATCCCGGAACTGTAGCGGCAGGACCTTTGGGTATTCGAAACAGTTTGCAGCTCATCCATCTGGTTCCGCTACCCCGGCTCTGGCCTCCGACAAGTCTGCTACATGCTGGTCCTAGTGCCCGCCCTTCAGATCCCAGCCCTCCTGTACCCCAGAGATCGCTCATTTTGAAGGTTGCTGGCTATAGTGACTCATTTGGTATAACTGCTAGTTCCCATGACAACCAAATACCTCAAGAGCCACAGGCTGAACCAGAGCAGCTCCCCATAATCCTGCCCACTTCAATAGGGAATTTCATGCCATCCAAGAGCGCTTCCAGCTGCCACTACTCCTCCCTCCCCACGGGAACATCCCCCCGATGCAGACTGCTGGGGATAAAGACGGCCACCCACCTCGCCTTGGGGTCTAGTGGTGGAAAAGGGGTGCACAATTGGAGATCCCCCTATCAACCAGTATCATGCGGAGACACACATCACAAGGGCAGACACACGTGGCTAGAAGAGCAACTCTGAGTTGTGTAGAATTTTCCCAACTCAGCTCTCACACTGCAGCCAAAAGAAATTGTGTTTCTACCTGCAACTCAGGACGAGCAGGGTCAAAGTAACCCCTAGGAGCTACAAGGCCCCTCCCAAAGCACGGGGCTTTCGCATACCCCAACTGGGGAATCAGAGTCTGCCACGGACATAACAGAATACCTAGCTAATAGGGAGCTGTGGACTCATATCCTCAAGTACAATTCATTAGCTCAGAGCCCAAGCTGGGAGGTCATTCTCAGCACACTCCACTGGGAAGGGGAGAAGACCACAGGTCAGAGTTAACTCAAGATCCACCAAACTTGCTAAAATACACCTGAGGCAATACAGGCCACTACTTCTCTCCCTGGCTTTGCCAAGGAACAATAATTGTGAGCCTGGTGACAGGGCCATAAACTAGCTCTAACACCCCCAGCTCTCGACCAAGAGGCCAGATGAGAAAAAACCAGCGAAAGAACTCAGGGAACATGAAAAATCAGAGTGAAAAGTTACCCCTAAAAGAAATTACCAGTTCCTCAGCAATGGATACCAACCCAAATGAAATGGGTAGAATGACAGAAGAGGAATTTCGTTTATGGATTATATGAAAGCTCAATGAAATTCAAGAGAAAATTGAATCCTAGCACAATGTAGCAACAAGAAAAATGCAAGAAATGAACGAAAAATTCTCCAAAGAAAAAGAAATATTACAGAAAAATCAAATAGAAATCCTAGAAATGAAAGAAGCATTCAAGGATCTACAAAATACAGTGGAAAGCCTTAAGAATAGGCTGGACCATGCAGAGGAAAGAATTGCAGAGCTAGAAGACAGCTCATATGCGCTAAATAAATCAGCCGAAGAGAAAGAACACAAAAACAAGAGGCAGGAAAAAAGCATACAAGAAATGTGGGATTATGTAAAGAGGCCAAACATAAGGATCATAGGTATCCCTGAGGGAGAGGAAGAAAATTCGCATGGGCTGGAAAATTTATTTGAAGGAATAATAGGGGAAAATTTCCATGGCTTAGCCAGAAATCTCGATATCCAAGTACAAGAAGCACACAGGAATCCTGGGAGAGTCAACGTGAAAAGGCATTCACCACGCTACATAATTATTAGACTGACCAAAGTAAACACAAAAGAGGCACTCCTCAGATCTGTAAGACAAAAAGAGCAGGTAACCTATAAAGGGAAACCGATCACATTAACTGCAGATTTCTCAGCTGAAACCTTACAAGCCAGAAGGGAATGGGGAGACATCATCAATCTCCTAAAACAAAACAAAGGTCAACCCAGAATTCTGTATCCTGCCAAACTAAGCTTCTTATATGAGGGAGAAATAAAGACGTTTCCAGATAAGCAATCACTGATAGAATTTGCAAAATCCAGACCGGCCTTGCAAGAAATGCTTAGACCTGCATTATACACTAAACAGAGCAACAGACACCCACCTATGTAAAACTACGCAAAAGCTAAAACCCCAGAAACCAGATTCCACAATGATGCAAGAGGTAAAACAAAAGATACCACCCAACAGAATAATCAGAAATTTACCCCAAATATCAATTCTCTCAATAAATGTAAATGGCTTGAACTGCCCATTGAAGAGACATAGGCTGGCTGAATAGATTAATAAATACAAACCAAGTATCTGTTGTCTTCAGGAAACACACCTTACACACAAAGACACATTCAGACTCAAGGTGAAAGGATGGAATGCAATTTTCCAGGCTAATGGAAACCAAAAGAAATCTGGAGTAGCCATCCTCATTTCAGATGACATAAACTTTAAAGCAATAAAAGTAAAGAAGGACAAAAATGGACACTATATAGTGGTGAAGGGAAAAATCTCACAAGAGGATTTAACAATCCTAAACATTTATACACCCAACACAGGAGCACCCAGGTACATAAATCAAATACTGCTAGATCTAGACAACATAATAAGCAGCAACGCCATAATAGCAGGGGACTTCAACACCCCACTGACGGAACTGGACACATCCTCCAAACAAAAAACAAATAGAGAAATAAAAGACCTAAACAGGACTATAGAACATTTGAGCCTACCAGATATCTACAGAACACTCCACCCAAATAACACTGAATATACATTCTTCTCATCAGCTCATGGAACTTTCTCTAAAATTGACCACATCCTAGGCCACAAAACAGATCTAAACAAATTCAAAAAAATAGAAATCATACCATGTATCTTTTCAGACCACAGCAGAATAAAATTAGAAATCAATTCCAACAGAAACTCACATCTTCCTCCAAAAATGTGTAAACTAAACAATCTGTTGCTGAAAGATTATTGGGTCAAGGAGGAGATTCAAATGGAAATCAAAACATTCTTCGAACTAAATGAAAATGGGGACACAACTTATCAAAATCTGTGGGATACAGCAAAAGCAGTCCTGAGAGGAAAATTTATCACCCTAAATTCCTACATCCAAAAGACAGAAAAGTCACAAATCAGTAAACTAACAAATCGTCTTAAGGAAATGGAAAAGGAAGAGCAAAGCAATCCTAAAGCCAGCAGAAGAAAAGAAATAACCAAAATCAGAGCAGAATTAAATGAAATTGAGAACAAAAGAACAATACAGAAGATCAATGAAACGAAAAGTTGGTTCTTTGAAAAGATAAACAAAATAGACAGGCCACTTGCCAGGTTGACCAGAAGCAGAAAGGAAAGGACTCTAATAAGCTCAATTAGAAATGAAAAAGGAGAAGTCACAACTGATACCATGGAAATACAAAACATCATCTTCAAATACTACAAAAATCTCTATGCCCATAAACACAAAAACGTGGAGGAAATGGACAAATTCTTAGAAACACACTACCTCCCTAGGCTCAACCAGGAAGAAACAGAATTTCTAAACAGACCAATATCAAGCACCAAAATTGAAGCAGTAATTAAAAATCTACCCACAAAAAAAAGTCCCGGACCAGATGGGTTCACACCTGAATTCTACCAAGCCTACAAAAAAGAACTGGTGCCTATACTGCAGAAATTATTTGAAAATATCCAGAAGGATGGAATCCTCCCAAACTCATTCTACGAGGCCAATATCACCTTGATACCAAAGCCAGGAAAGGACACAACAAAAAAAGAAAACTACAGACCAATATCCCTTATGAATATAGATGCAAAAATTCTCAATAAAATCCTTGCAAACCGAATTCAAATGTACATCAAAAAAATAATCCATCACGATCAGGTGGGCTTTATTCCCGAGATGCAGGGATGGTTCAACATACGCAAATCTATAAATGTAATTCACCATATAAATAAAAGCAAGAGCAAAGATTATATGATGCTTTCAATAGATGCAGAAAAGGCTTTTGACAAAATCCAACATCCTTTTATGATAAGAACTCTTAACAATATAGGCATAGATGGCTGATTCCTAGAAACTATTAAAGCCATATTCGATAAACCCACAGCAAATATCATACTGAATGGGGAAAAATTGAAGGCATTCCCCCTTAAAACTGGCACCAGACAAGGGTGCCCACTATCTCCACTTCTTTTCAACATAGTGCTGGAAGTCCTGGCCACAGCAATTAGACAAGACAGAGGAATCAGGGGCGTCCAGATGGGGGCAGAAGAGGTCAAACTTTCACTATTCGCAGACGATATGATATTATACATAGAAAACCCCAAAGATTCAACCAAGAGATTACTGGAATTGATAAATGAATTCAGCAAAGTCTCAGGATACAAAGTTAATACACACAAATCCATAGCCTTCATATATGCTAATAACAATCAAGCCGAGAAACAAATTAAAGATGCAATACCTTTTGCAATAGCAACAAAGAAAATTAAATATTTAGGAACATATCTAACTAAGGAGGTCAAAGACCTATATAGAGAGAATTATGAAACACTGAGAAAAGAAATTGCAGAGGATGTCAATAGATGGAAAGCCCTACCGTGCTCTTGGATAGGCAGAGTCAACATAGTATAAATGGCTCTGCTACCTAAATTAATTTACGGAATCAATGCAGTCCCTATCAAAATACCAACATCATTTTTTGCCGATCTAGAAAAAGTAATTCTACGCTTCGTGTGGAACCAGAGAAGACCCCTTCTAGTGAAAGAAATCTTAAGCAAAAAGATCAAATTGGGAGGCATCTGTCTACCAGACTTCAAACTATACTACAAGGCTATAGTAACCAAAACTGCATGGTATTGGCACAAGAACAGACACGTAGTCCAATGGAACAGGACTGAGAACCCAAATATAAAACCAACCTCATACAGTCACCTGATCTTTGACAAATTCCAGAAAAATGTACACTGGGGAAAAGATTCCCTATTCAACAAATGGTGCTGGGAAAACTGGATGGCCATATGTAGAAGACTGAAACTGGACCCACACCTATCACCTCTCACAAAAATCAATTCACAATGGATAACAGATCTAAACCTAAGACATGAAACCATAAGAATTCTCAAAGAAAACGTTGGAAAAACTCTTAGGGACATTGGCCTAGGCAAGTAAGTTATGAAGAAGACCCCCAAAGCAATCACAGCAGCAACAAAAATAAATACATGGGACCTGATCAAATTGAAAAGCTTCTGCACAGCTAAGGAAACTATCACTAGAGTGAACAGACAACCTACAGAATGGGAGAAAATATTTGCATGCTACACCTCTGATAAAGGGCTGATAACCAGAATCTATACAGAACTTAGGAAAATCAACAAGAAAAAATCAAACAACCCTATTAAAAAATGGGCAAAGGACATGAACAGAAACTTTTCCAAAGAAGACAGAATAATGGCCAGCAAACATATAAAAAAGTGCTCAAGTTCTCTAATCATCAGGGAAATGCAAATCAAAACCACAATGAGATATCACTTAACTCCAGTGAGATTGGCTCATATCAAAAATTCCCCAAATAACAAACGTTGGCAGGGATGTGGACAGATAGGAACACTCATACACTGCTGGTGGGACTGCAAATTAGTACAACCTCTGTGGAAAAGAATATGGAGATACCTCAAAGAATTAAAAGTAGAATTAGCATTTGACCCAGCAATCCCACTATTGGGTATTTATCCAAAAGAAAAAAAGACATTTTATAACAAAGACATCTGCTCGCGAATGTTCATAGCAGCACAATTCACAATTGCAAAGTTGTGGAAACAACCAAGGTGCCCATCAATACACGAGTGGATCAATAAAATGTGGTATATGTATACCATGGAGTATTACTCAGCAATAAGGAACAACAGTGAATTAACACATCTGGTATTATCCTGGTTGGAGCTAGAACCCATTCTTCGAAGCGAAGTGTCACAGGATTGGAAAAACAAGCACCACTGGTACTCACCATCAAACTGGTACTAACTGATGAACACTTACACCACACAGGGCAATAACATTCATCTGAGGGCGGGCGGGCGGGAGGAGGGTGGAAGGGATGGGAAAAACTCTCACTGAATGGATGTGGGGAGCACAGTTTGGGAGACGACCACGATTGTGGCTCTGACACGGGCAGAACAGGGGCAATGTGTATTGCCAAAGTGTTATATCCCCATGATATTCTGAAATTAAAAAAAGAAAGTAAAAAAAAAGAAAGTAAACAAATAAACAAGTCTATGTCAAAAAAAAAAAAAGGTGCTGTCATTAGCTATGTGCAAATTATAACAACACTAAGGCACCACTACACACTTAGTATAATGTTGAAAATCCAAAACACTGGCAACACTAAATGCTATTGAGTATGTGGAGCAGCAGGAACTCTCTTTGCTGGTGGAAATTCAGAATGGTACAACCAATTTGGAAGACAATTTAGAAATTTCTTACAAAACTAAACATACACTTACCATACAATCTAGCAATTGTGCCACCTTGTATTTTTACCTACATGAGTTAGAAACTTATGTCCACACAAAAACCTGCATGTGAATGTTTATATCAGCTTTAATCATAATTGCCAAAATTTGGAGACCACCAAGATATATTGCAATAAGTGAATGGATAAAGAAACTGTGATATATCCATACAATGAGATAAAAAGAAATGAACTATTAAGGCATCAAAAGATGTGAGAGAACTTGAATGCATATTACTAAGTGAAAAAAGCCAATATACATACTATGTGATTATAACTATACGACATTCTGGAAAAGGCAAAACTATAAAGACAGTAGAAAGATCAGTGGTTTCTAGTGATTCAGGCAGAAGAAGGGAGGAATGAACAGGTGAAGCACAGGGAAATTTTAGGGCAGAGAAACTATTCTGTATGATATTATAATGGTGGATTCATCTCATTATGCATTTTTCAAA
The DNA here is from genome assembly GCA_023783475.1 of Daubentonia madagascariensis. NCBI lineage: Eukaryota > Metazoa > Chordata > Mammalia > Primates > Daubentoniidae > Daubentonia > Daubentonia madagascariensis. The sequence goes on from JAKFHU010000166.1 coordinate 2,471,982, forward strand.
ATCCATAGAATGTGAAACACAAATAGTGAATCCTAATATAAGCTATGTACTTTAGTTTGTAATGATGTATTACAAACATTTTAATTTATAATAATATATAACTATTGGCTCATATTGACCCAGAATTTTGACCTACAGAAGTATGAAATAATAAATATCTGTTGTTTTAGGTCCCTACCTTTGTGGAAATTTGTTATTCAGCAATAGAAAACTAATACAATCCCCATTTACAGATGAGGCATTTGAGGTCATGCAAGTCATAAGAGGCAATAAATGTACAACATTAATGCAAGATGTTAATAATAAGAGAAAGGGGGGTGATGCGGTATATGGGAACTATTTGTACTTTCTGTTCATTTTCTGTAAATATATAACTGCTCTAAAAATGAAGTTTATTCATTAATTTGTAAAATGTATATAGACAATGAGTAGAGAAAAGCAAATATGTGTTGATTAGGAATGCCATATGTTTTGGCTTACTTCATTAACTCACTGATTTGCCTTTATACAATTTTAAAAGTGTTTGCAATGCAAATTTGTTCCTCAGTAAAAGTTAGTTTCTTAGAATGTGAGCATCTCCTCAGAATTTTTCTTTAAATCCCAAATGTATGTTGTAGTTCAAATGTTAAATTTTACAATAAGGTTTTTGCACCTGTTTGCATAACTGAATTAAGAATTCTCCAAAATCTGTAAGGTGAATAAGCCTTTTTAGGCTCTGATTTATCGATAGAAATAAATTCTATTCAAATAATAGTGACGATTAGGAGAAATCCTTTCTAGGACACAGGAAAAAAATTGAAAAAATAATGATAATAGCTATCTTTTATTGGTTAATTTGCAAGTGCTCAGGATTGTGTTAATCAATGTACATGCATTAAAGGCTGATATTCTACTAGTATGTGCTGGCGCTGCCATACTGGTTGTTTATGTTTGGCATTCATTCTTATCATTGGTTACTGTGCTTACTCATTTTAATTGGTTGGTGCTTGTGGTACATCAAATTTTGAATATCATTCCTGTATTCCTTAAAAAATAATTTTCAGATAATTCTAAGAAGTTGGTATTTTATCCCTGTGGTAAAGAATATTCGAAAATGATGCTCAAGATCCCACTTCCTGTTTTACATATCTGGTATAATCCTCTCTGCTTGTGTTTGGGATCTGTGAATATAATAGGCTCTCTCTCCCATGATTAGTTTACTAATCAGTTGACTCTGAGTTAATCAAAAGGGGGATTTACCTATGTGGCCCCTTTTAATCATCAGAGCCCTTAAGAGAGGATGAAGAGTTCAGAGAGATGGTCTTCTATTAGCCTTGAAGAAGCAAACTGCCACTGCCACATTGTGAAAGGGCCACCTGGCAAAAACTGGAGAGTGATCTGTATGAGCTGAGTGTGGTCTCTAGTTGACAATCTGTAAGAAATGGTGACTCATATTTTACAACCTTGAGGAACTAAATTACGTCTACAACCTACATGAGTTTGGAAGAGGCCTGCGAACTCCAGATGAGAACACTTCTCATTCTACACCTTGATTTTATCTTTGTATGACTCTGAGCAGCAAATCCAGCTATATCAGACCCAGACTTTTGACCTACAGCAGTATGAGATAATAAATATCTGTTATTTTAAGCCCCTAAGTTTTTGGAAATTTGTTATTTGGCAACAGAAAACTAATATAATCCCCCTTTACAGATAAGGAATTTGAGGTCACTCAAGTAGTAAGAGGCAAAGCTGGAATTTTAGTGAATTTTTTCAAGTTCTAAGCCTGTTTCCTTCATTATCATGTTATCCTTGCTTCTTCATTGTTCTCGTCAGTTAATATGTATACTGCTTTTACTAATAAGCAAAAATATTCAATAAAGGAGATGGTAATACCCACTGAGCAGGATTTCTATGACCAAGAGTTGAATAATATGTAGGAAAAATCATCAACCAAGTGCTATAAAAGTGGATTTAAATAATACAGAATTCCAAGCTAAGCAAATAATTGGTGCTGACAGAAGGGAAGAGTTGGTCAATTTTCATGCAAAGTATCTTCACATTTAGTTGGATAAGCATGATCTCAGGCATTCTGCTACTGGCACCTTTGGTGAGGCTCAAACAAAGTGGGAATCAAATCCTTTCATAGTTTCCTACACCAGTGTAAGGAATTCACAGGACAGTGTATCTACTGGGACAGTTGTCTGAGTGGGTCAAGAGATTTAGCAACTATGCTTACAGTTAGTTCTCCCTATTATTGAATTGGTAGAGAATAGTGGTTAATATTGGGTTTTTCTTATCTACATTTGAACTCTGGCATTTCCAGTTACTAGTGGTGTGGCTTTACACACTTCTATTAACTTCTTTAAGCCTCAGTGTCTTTATATATAAAATGAATTTAATAGTAGTACCCAGCTAAACTAATTGTTTTGAGAGTGAAATGAGATGATATATTTAACTACATCTGGCATGCTGATTGGCATATAGAAATTTATGTGTTAATCAATTTGTTAGTTTGTACTGTGTTTGACTGAGAATGACAACATGTCAAAAGTTTATTTTTCTCTCAAAGAAGTGTAAGGGTAGGAGTGTAGGGCTGGTGATGTGACTTCACTAAGTTATCAGAGATATAGCCTCTGCTATAAACAGAATGTTTGTGTTCCCCCCAAATTCACATGTTGAAATCCTAATCCCTGATGTGATAATATTTGAAGGTTGGGACTTTGGGAGGCAATTAAGACATTAGGGTGGACCTCTCATAAATAGAATTAGTTCCCTTATAATAGATACCCCAGAGACCTCCCTTACCCCTTCTGCCATGTGGGGACACAGTAAGAAGACAACTGTCTATGAATCAGGAAGCAGTTCCTCAGCAGACAACAAATCTGCAGGTGCCTTGATGTTGGATTTCCCAGCCTCCTGAACTTTGAGAAATAAATATATGTTGTTAGAGCCACCCAGTCTATGGTATTTTTGTCATAGTAGCCCAAACAAACTAGGACATTCTCTATATTTCTTTTTGATATACTTTATTCAAAATGTGGCTTTTACATTATAGTCCAATATGGTTTCTTGTGCTCCTGTCATGCCATCATACCTGTATTCGAGTCAGCAATAAGGAGCAAAGACAGTCTTAGTCAACTCAGGCTGCTATGAAAAATACCATTGGCTTAAAAAACAGACATTTATTTCTTACAGTTCTGGAGGCTGAAAGTCCAAGATCAGGGTGCCAGAATGATCAGGTTCCAATGAGGATCTTCTTTCTGGCTTGTAGGCTGTTACCTTCTTGCTGTGTGCTCACATGGCTTTTCCTTGGTGCAGTCACAAAGAGAGAAAGCTCTGATGTCTCTTCTTCTAATAAGGGCACTAATCCCATTATGTAGTCACCACCCTCATGACCTCATCTAAACCTAATTACTTCCCCAACGGCCTCACCTCCAAATACCATCACATTTGGAATTAGGACTTCAAAATACGAGTTTTGGAGGGGCACAAACATTCAGAACACAGCAGATGGCACTCTCATTTCTCTCATGTCCCATTCAAAATTTCCACACGTATCTACTTATAGCTCTTCAACAAGCAACTGGCATTACAGATACACCAACCTGCAAGGGAAGCTAGACGTATTCAGAATAACCATGTACCCATCTCAAAACTAGGGCCACCATTAAAAGAAAAGGAGAATAGATAACAGGGGATAATTAGCATTACCATCAGAATTGGCACAATTATTCAGCATGGAATGTGTCTTTGAGTAAAACATACTAAGACCCTAGCAGGGAGGCCAAATGGGTAAATGGAAACATGAACTCTAAATATTTACCATCCTCCAAATAAGCCTGCACTTAGCAATGGTGGAATCAATTTGAATATTGAGTAATTATCCAGAAAATTTGAGTAAAGCTGTTCTCTATTTCTATGTTCTAGAAAAAGGCTTTCTTACTATTTGTTGACTAAAACCCAGAAGGAAATTTGAACGATGACTGCTTTTCAATGGTAAAGAGAAAAAAAACCCTATCTTTATTATTAGTTACATTCTTTGCTGTTTAACATTAACTGAATATTCAATAATCTAAAATTTGTTTATTTTTCCACGATAAAAAATATTAATGATAAACAAATCCTGATAGTTTGGATAAGCTTAGAAGCAGATGCCAAGCCAGGATTAGATGTGCAAGAAATTTATTAGGGGAGGTGCTATGGTTTGAATGTGACCTTGAAATTTCATGTGTTGGAAACTTCATCTCCAAATTCATATGTTGATGGCATTTGGAAGTGGGGCCTTTAGGAAGTAATTAGGATTAGATAAGGTAATTGTGGTGGAGCCTCAATGATGGTACTATTGGCCTTATAAGAAAAGGAAGAAAGATCTGGGCTGGCATGCTTTTGGCCTCTCACCATGTGATACCATCTGCCATGTTATGCCACAGCAGGAAGATCCTTATAAGATTCCAGTGCCATGCTCTTGGACTTCTCAGCCTCCAGAACCATGACCTAAATAAACTTCTTTTCTTTATAAATTACTGAGTCTGTGGTACTCTTTTGTAAAAACAGAAAACAGACTAAGACAATTGGTAACAAGAATAGATGGAAAGAGCCAGAGTTTTCACAATACAGTGCAGTCATGACATCTATGAATCGATAGAAAAAAGAAGAATCATTACAGTAGCAGGAAGGAATACGTGTAGAGCCTAGGTGATCCATCTTGGTGGCTTTTGGTACTTCTTTACTCCATTGTAACTATGACTGAATGGACAGCTGTAGCCATCCCAGCCTGAGAAGGATATGTTTACCAAGGATTCAGAACTCTAAGAAATGAAATTTAAATCACAGAACCACGTGAGCCACCGAGACCTACTAAGGTGATAGCTGAGAGTGAGAGAAATTTCGAATAGTGAAGGAGGAGGAAAATGAGCACCAGCTGTGGCACGAACACCTACTATGGTTACGGTGGCTGTAGTCCATTCCATTGACCTCCCTCTTCTAACTTCTCCTTCCTGTGAGAAGAGTGGGAAGGAAAAAAGATTGGACAGAAAGTCTTCTAAGACTGTTTCACCAAAGCTAATGAGGATTTCTTGAACCAAAATCATGTGTTAGAGAAGTCTCACATACTGGAAAAATGGACTTGCCTTAGTACACCTTCATGCTCTGTCAATGGCTAGGAGCAGCCCATTGGAAGTATGGCCTTGGTGCAAGCACAGTGGTGGATTTGGTCCAGCAGCATCTTGGGCCATTAGTCAATTATGCTCCCCTCAGCAGGACATCTTAATGGCACATTTTTATGACTGCCACATTCCACCCTTTGTGCCACACAGATCCACTTTTTCATGCATGTTCAGGAAGCAGCTTCTCCACAGTTCCTCTGGACCTGTCTTCCTTGGGGAGAAGTTAGAATAGGGTGGTCAATGGAATGGACTACAGCCAACGTAACCGTAGTGGGCCTTGGTGCCACAGCTGGTGCTCATTTTCCTCCTCCTTCACTATTCTAAATTTCTCTCACTCTCAGCTATCACCTTAGTAGGTCTCGGTGGCTCACCTGGTTGTGTGATTTAAAACTTCATTTCTCAGAGTTCTGAATCCTTGGTAAACATAACCTTCTCAGGCTGGGATGGCTACAGCTGTCCATTCAGTCATAGTTACAATGGAGTAAAAAAGTACCAAAAGCCACCAAGATGGATCACCTAGGCTCTACACGTATTCCTTCCTGCTACTGTAATGATTCTTCTTTTTTCTATTGATTCCTAGATGCAGAGTCCAAAGTGCCCTGAGATAGCTGTAGCTTGTATTTCAATGGGATCTTTGCTGTGTTGCCTGAAACAGGACCACTACCCTTGAAAAGCCTGGAGTTATAGGTAGAAGAAGTACAAAATCCCCCAACGTGTCATTGAGATTGATAATAAATGGCCCCATCGTGCTTCCACTCCTTGATTCCCAGACTGATGTATTCTTCCTTTTGGGGACACAGCATCATATAGAGGTCTCTTATTTAATGTCACATCCTTTCAGAGTGTTCCTTTCCAAGATAGTACCTCAGCTATGCTTTAAGTACACTATTAAGTGTACTTAATAGTACACTATTAAGCATTCTGCTTTTGGATGGTGCAGTATGTGACATGATCAGTAGATTCCATGTTCATGGACCCACCCCTAAACCTCTTTCACTGTGAACGGGGTCCCCTCATAGGATGTTAAGCTATGTGGGGTTCTATGGCTGTGAATGAGATATTCTCAGGTAGTGGTTCCAGCTGAGGCTCTGCAAGTAGGAAAAGCAGAGCTATATCCAGAAAATGTGTCTATGCCTGTGAAGAGTAATTTCTGTCCTTTCCAGGATAGAAGGGGCTTGATCGAGTCAACTTGAAATCAAGTGGTTGGTTAGTGTCCTTGAGGAACAGTGCCATAATATGGGAAATGTATAATTGCTCTCTGTTGCTGACAGATTGGACATTCAGAGGCAGCAGTAGCTAAGTTAGCCTTGGCAACTGAGAGTCAATGTTGTTGGATCCATATGAATTCCCCATCTCTGCCCTTGGGACCACTCTTCAGATGCACATTGTGCTGGTTCTAGGGTAACCAATGATAAAGGCCGATGAACATCAATTAGTCAAGGGTTTTATGTACTTGGTTGTGCAGTACATCTTCCATGGTAGGGGCTTAATGTGTGCTATAAAATTCTTCACACTTTGTGCCTACTCTCTTATATCCATCCATTCACATGCCTCTACCACAGACCACTTTATCTTTGATCTTCCAGTCCTTTTCTTCCTAGACATCTAACCAAATGGCCAGTTCTCCATTTTTAAATCAAATCACTTCTAGAGCTAATCAGAATATACCAAATACAGTCATGTATCACTTAATGACAGAGACACATTCTAGAAATGTGTTCGTAGGAGATTTTGTCATTCAGACATCATAGAGTGTACTTACACAAACCTAGATGGTATAGCCTACTACACATATAGGTTATACGGTATAGCCTATTGCTCCTGGGCTACAAACCTGTACTGCATGCTACTGTACTGAATACTGTAGGCAATTGTAACACAGTGATAAGTAGTTGTGTATCTAAACTTAGAAAATGTGAAGTACATATATGATATAAAAGGTAAAAAAATAATGCATCGGTATAGGGCACTTACCGTGAATAAAACTTTCATGACTGGAAGCTGCTCTGGGTGACAGTGAGTGAGTGGTGAGTGAATGAGAAGGCCTAGGACATTACTGTACACTACTGTAGACTTTATATACACTCTACACTTAGGCTACACCAAATACAAAAAATATTTCTCTTTCTTCAATAATAAACTGAGCTTAACTTACTGTAATGTTTTTAAGATATAAACTTTTAATTTTATAACATTTTGCCTATTTTTAAATAACACTTAGCTTAAAACACAAACACATGGTACAGCTGTATAAACATATTTTTCATTCTTCACATCCTTATTCTATAAGATTTTTCTATTTGTAAAATTTTTATTTTATTTTTTTACTTTTTACAACTTTTTAAAAACTAAGACACAAATACACATATTATCCTAGGTCTTCACATGGTCAGGATTTTCAAAATCACTGTCTTCCACTTCCACATCTTGTCCCACTGGAAGGTCTTTAGGGGCAATAACATGCACGGAGCTGTCATCTCCTATGTTAGCAATGCCTTCTGGAATACCTCCTGAAGGACCTGCCTGAGGCTGCTTTACAGTTAATTTTTTTATAAGTAGAAAGACTATCCTCTAAAATAATAATAACATGTATAGTATAGTTAATATATAAACCAGTAAAATAATTACTTATTATCATTATCAAGTAATAAGCACTGAACATAATTGCATGTGCTATACTTTTTTGTGTGAAGCCCCTTGTTTACTACAATTTCACAGCCATGGCAAATGCCACAGAGCTCAGAGCTGGCAGCATGAATTAGTTAAAACCTGGCAGTAATGCTTCCTTTCCCCTCACTGCCTTCTCTCTTTTCAGGGTGGCTGCCAATTAATATGCAGACTATATTTATACAAGCCTGTAAGTGTACTTATAGGGTGGCTGCATTTGTGAACTTAGATACATCACATCTAGGTATTGTCACTTCTAGGTTTGTGACAATAAAAAGAAGGACAAGGAGAGGAGGGCTTGGGGAGAGCCAGGGATGAAGGGGACAGCCTGACTAGCAAAGGAGGAGGAGAAGCTGGAGAGAAGAGGAGAGAAAATGGGAGAGAAGGGAAGAGGGGTATAGGGGAGAGCAATGGAGAGTCTGAGTAGAAGTAGAGGGGGCTGTTCAAAGAAAAGAGGGGAAAGAAGTCAGACACACAAAGAAGAGAAGTCATTTCCATTTTATCTCTCTGGCAGTGAGGTAAGGATGATGGGGGTAGAAATATAGTGATAATCTCCAAACCAATGAAGGAATCAAATCTCAGTCTAGACTCTTTTTTAGCACCTTGAAAATTTGAAAGGGGACCATTTGTATCAATTCTAAGGTAGACATCTCCCTTCATTGCCCACCATTCCTGTGTCTGGTGATAAGTTATCACCAGCATCTCTGAGTCTAGGGATAACTCAGACAAAGTCAGATTCCAACTCCCCAACCCTAAATTTTAACCTATCCCCACAGGGCTTGGCCACATTGAAGTAGCCAGTACCTAGGGATGTGCTTAAGTAAAGGAGGTACTGGGGGTCTAGGCAGCATGTTATACAACTGGCAGCACAGTAGGTTTGTTTACACCAACATCACCACAAACATGTGAGTAATGCATTGCACTATGATGTTATGACAGCCATGAGATCATTCGGTGATAGGAATATTTCAGCTCCATCATAATCTTATGGGACGGTAGATGTGGTCCGTCATTGACCGAAATGTCATTATGCAGAACATGACTGTATATCCTTTTCCAAGCCATTTTAATGGAAATATTCATTGTAGGTGTCTTATCTGAAAATTGCATTGCATTTATATATTTCAGTGCTAGAAGAGGAAGTGAATAATGCTATTCCCTGTATTTCAGTATTAGATAAAAGTGATCATTGCACTACCTTTGCATATATACCCAAGATTACATCCTTTAGATTGTGTTCATTCATTAGAGCTCATTTGGTTCTGGCCTTGTCTCTATTTCTTTTGCAGCTGTTCTTCAAACTGAGCACTCCCCAAATGATTGTTATGCGTCTGGTTTTATTTTATTCCCCAAATCAGTACAATTGAAACAAGAGAAGCCAGCTGTTCTTCAAATTAATCTAGGTTCCAAGACATGACTGAATTCAATATATGCAACATTTTGCTATTTTGTGAAAAGTTCTCTAGTTTGGATTTTGACAATTTTGACATTATTCAGATTGCACACATGATGTGATTCTAAAGAATAATATCAATTTTTAAAAAAAATATAAAAAATATATTTAGTTCTTTAGAAGCATTCATAAATACCAACAATTTGAAAATATCCAAGTAGAAGATATTGGTTATTAAGACAGCAGGAAGTATTTCACTTCACACAGGCATAATTAACTGAAGCTTCTTTGAAAACTTTCCCTCACCAGATTAGCCAACATTCGCGTGTGTCAAAACTTGCGTACCCTATCAGGAAATATTCAGAGCAAATTTACTTTCTATTCTCTTGTGTGCAGTTCATCACTCCTCCTTCTTCTATTTATCTGGCATATGTTGAGGTCGTTTGAAATATATGCCATAACATTTTATCTAGGAAAGAATTTTTTTTCTATTTGAATGGATATGAAAATTTATAGATGCTAAATACTTCTTTCATTTGTGTTCGTTTTAAAAAAATATATTTTAACCACAGATTTGTGATAGCAATATTCAGGCTTTCTACAAGCTTCAAAACTTATTTTACTGTTGTTTACATGACTGATAATTGCTTATTTCCCAAAATGTCTCATGTATAATTTGATTATCATAAATCTTGATGGGCAGTAACCTTTTGTTCAACACCCTTAAACAAAATCTAGAAAGTAAAATAAAAAATAATTAAACTTCATGAAGACATCAAAGACTTTTGACATATAATATATTAACTGCAAGTATAGTAATTGACATTCAGATAAAGGAAAAAATGCATCTGCCTTTTAAAAATACATCTAAAAACTGTTTTGAAAGACTTGAAATTAAATTCTTTAGCTTTTGATTATTTATTTTGAATCAACCAAACTAGCATAATTCTTTAGAGCCCTTTTAATAATTAATTATATTTATTATGAAATAAAATGCACTTGCCACTAATCTATTATGTAAGTCAATGATTTCTTCCTTTAAAGATGTCAATAGATTCTCTAGTAATTTCTATATACATTGATTGAATCTACTGTATGTAATTTGGAAAAACATACTTATTTTAAAATTTTTTACCAGTTTCTTTCTTCCAAAGAGATGCTAAATCAATAATTTAGCCAAATTAGTATTATCAAAATCCTCTGCTGTGGTCACCCTTTGGTGAGAATTCACAAGCGACACAAATATCTTCCCTTTTTTGTCCAATGAGAGAGAGCTACCGACATACTGACTCCCAAAATTTCCATGTCACCAATTTTCTAAACATGTTACTTCAAAGTCCCTGACCATACAGCCAAATCATTGACCACCACCCATAAATTGGTATATAATCACACATTTGACCATTCCTTTTCCCAAGAAAAGTGAACAACCAGCTGTACTCCTTGATGGTCTACCAACTGGTTGCTTTTCCCTTTTAATACTGTCCTTCAGGGATGTCACAGAAATAAGTTCTAATGCTGTAGTTGTCTGCCTTTGAGTGGTGCCTAAATACTGTGCAGAACCATTTGAAACTGGACATGTATCTTATCTTCTGTCAACTGATTGTAGGAAACTCTGCATGAAACCATAGATGCAGGCTGGGAGAAAGAAGGCAGTGTAGCAGGAGTGGGTACCATGGGCATTTGGGCCACTTCATGTAACTTACTTGTGCATCCAGGTCCTGCTCAGACTTGATCATGTAAACACTTCTTCCATTTGATGATGAAATATTGCTGTGCATGCCCAAATTCATGGCTTGGTAGGTAAGATAACACCCTCTTTATGGTGGGCAGCTCAGGTCTCATGGTAACTTGGTGGCCCACAGTTAAGCTTTCAGTCTTTACTAAAGTCCAGTAGCAGACCAATAGCTGTTTTTCAAAATGTAAGTCCACAGAAACAGGGCTTTGCTCACAGACAGAGACTGTACTGTGGGTCAACTATAGGTATCTTCCAAAGAGTCCAAGCAGCATCCCTATCTGCCAATGACACTTCAAGCACTATTGAATATGTTAGATCATATGACTCAAGTGGCAGAACAGCTTTCACAACAGCCTGGACCTGTTGAAGTGACTTCTTGGACCCCACTGAAAACTATCAGTTTCTCATGTCATTTGATAGATGGGCTAGAGTAACACACCTAAATGAGCAATATGTTTCCTCCAAATTCCCTCCAGGGATGCAGTATTGTTTTTGGTTTACTCTCTTCATGGGTAGAGGCTGTTTTACTGGCTTCCACTTGTCCTTTCCTAGCATAACAGTACTCACTCCACGGTTCATGGTAGCAATGTGTGAATTCTGTCAGCTGCTGAGCATATATCTATGCTAATTATGCATTCTTGAACTGAGAAAATAACCATAGGATGGGTTCAGGGATCAACTGGATTCAATGTAATGGATAGGTCATTGTTTGCAACTGTTCACCATTATTGCAGTTCTTGTCGTCTTTGGAGTGTATAAGAAGGGACTGATAGTCAAATTACTTTTGTGATAAAATCACTTGGAATAGTTCTGCTCTGTGGGTTTTGCCACCAAATTGGATGCACATTTAGGTGCATATGTTTATTTTATTTTATTTTTTAGTTTTATTTCAAAGAATTATAGGGGTACAAATGTTTTGGTTACATAGATCACTTTTGTAATGCTTAAGTCAGGGTTAAAAATGTGCCCATTACCCAGATCCTGTTCGTTGTACCCATTAGGTAGGATTTCAACTATCCTCTTCTCTCCCCTCCCCTATGCTTGATTTCCATTGTGTTTTACTTCCTTCTATGCACATGTATGCTCATCAGTTAGGTCCAATTTAATAGTGAGCACATGTGGTGTTTGTTTTTCCGTTCTGAGATACTTAACTTAGGAGAATGGTCTCCAGTTCCATCTAAATTTTTGCAAAAGGCATTAATTTATCCTTCTTCATGGCTGAGTAGTACTCCATGGTATAATACACCACATTTTGTTAATCCACTCATGAATTGATGGGCACTTGGGTTGATTCCACATCTTTGCAATTGTGAATTGTGCTGCAATAAACATTCAAGTGCAGATGTCTTTTTAATAAAAAGACTTATTTTCCTTTGGGTAAATACCTAGTAGTGGGATTTCTGGATCAAATGGCAGGTCTGCTTTTAGTTCTTTGAGGAATCTCCATGGTGCTTTCCATAGAGGTTGTACTAATTTGCATTCACACCAGCAGTGTATAAGCATTCCTTTCTCTCTGCATTCATGCCAGCATCTATTGGTTTTGGACTATTTAATTAAAACCATTCTAACTGGGGTAAGGTGAAATCTCATTATGGTTTTAATTTTGCATTTTCCTGATGATCAGTGACACTGAACATTTTTCACATGTTTATTGGCCAGTTGTCTATCTATCTTCTTATGAGAAGCTTCTGTTCATGTTTTTTGCCCACTTTTTAATGGGGTTGTTGTTTGATTTTTTTGTTGCTAATTGCTTAGTTCTTTGTAGAGTCTGGTTATTAGTCCTTTATTGGATGTATAGCTTGCGAATATCTTCTCTCATTCTGTAGGTTGTTTATTTGCTGTGTTAATTATTTCCTTGGCTGCACAGAAGCTTTTTGATCTAATCATGTCCCATTTATTTATTTTTATTGTTGCTGTGATTGCCATTGGGTTCTTCTTCATAAGTTCTTTGCCTAGGGCAATATCTAGAAGAGTTTTTCCAACATTTTCTTCTAGTATTCTTATAGTTTCATGCCTTACATTTAATTCTTTTATCCATCTTGATTTAATTTTTGTGAGTGGTGAGAGATATGGATCCTGTTTCAATCTTCTGCATGTGGCTATCCAATTTTCCCAGCACCATTTATTGAATAGGGATTCTTTTCTCCAGTGTATATTGTTTGCTTTGTCAAAAATCAGTTGGATGTATGTGGATGGTTTTATATGTGGGTTCTCTGTTCTGTTCCATTGGTCTATGTCTTTATTTTGTGCCAATACCATGCTGTTTTGGTTGCTATAGTCTTGTAGTATAGTTTGAAGTCTGGTAATGTGAGGCTTCCTGATTTGTTCCTTTTGCTTAGCATTGCTTTGGCTATTTGGGCTCTTTTCTGTTCCAAAGAAAGCATAGAATTATTTTTTCTAGATCTGTGAAATATGCCATTGCTCTTTTAATGGGAATTGCATTGAATCTATAAATCACTTTGGGTAGTATGGACATATTAACAATGTTGATTCTACTGACCCATGAGCACGACATATTTTTCCATTTGTTTGTATCCTCTGCAATTTCTTTCCTCAAAGTTTCATAATTCTCCTTGTAGAGATCTTTCACCTCTTTGGTTACATATATTCTTAGATATTTTATTTTCTTTGTAGCTATTGTGAATGGCATTGAGTCTTTGATTTGACTTTCAGCTTGACTGTTATTGGTATATAGGAATGCTACTTATTTGTGTACATTGATTTTGTAACCTGAGACTTTGCTGAATTTGTTTATGAATTCCAGGAGTCTCTTAGTGGAATATTTGGGGTTTTATAGGTATAAGATCATATCATCTGAAAAAGCAGTATCTAGCTAACAGCCAGTGAGGAACTGAAGCTGGACAGCAAGAACATGAATGATCTGGGAAGCAGATCCTCCCCTAGTCAATCCTTCAGATGAGACTGCAGTTCTGGTCAGCAGCTAGATTGCAACTTCATGAGAGAACTTGAGCCACAACCATCCAGGTAAGCCACTCCTGGATTCCTGATCCACAGAAACTGAATAAATAAATGTGGTTTTTTTTGTATTAAGCTGATAAGTTTTGAATTAATTTGTTACACAGCAATAGATAACCAATACAGGTGGGGGACAGGAGAAGAAAGGCAAATAAAAAAGAAAAAATATTAATAAAAAGACTGCACTAAAATCACTAAAATATATTGTATAACATATATGTAGATATGTATATATGTGTGTATAAAATTATAAATAGGTTAGGAAAATTGTAGGTTATTGCAGATTAGTGATTAATATTTTTTGTCTTTTTGGTGAAAACAAAACTATCAACAAAAAATAAATACTCAATATTTGTGTGTATATTTCAGCATACCTTACACAAGCAAGAAGAAAAGTTAGTAATGATAAACCCTATTTAGGTAACATAAGAGGGTACAAAAGGAGGTCTTTGGAAAAAACATTCTATTTGTCTTTATACATTCTTGTATTATAATATTTTGCTCCTCTTACAAGGCATTTATTATTTTTGTAACTTCATAACTATCAAATAGCTAAAACTATTTAGTAAATAAATAGAAGTAGGAATATAAAATATAAGAATATAACAAAACGCAGAAAGGTAGCTTTGATAAAGAACCAAATGGAAATTTAAGAACCTCACACATCAAAATTTAACATTTCAATGATCATTTGAACAGCAGATTAAACAGAAAAGAGCATTAGTGATCTGAGCTCAATTCTGGTAACTCATCTCTCCTTTTTCTGTACTAACTCTCTTGGTGATCTCCGCAAGGCTTTAAAAACCATCTATACACAAATATTTTTCAGATTTTTAACTACAATTTGTTACTGTAAGCTGAACTCCAGACTAGTATATCCAAATGACTCTTCAGTATTGCAGGACAGTTCTCCAGGTGGCCTTGGACTGACTGAGTTCTCCTTCCTTCCCTTCCTGCATGTAGCTTTCAGAATAATTATAGAATGTGCTGGGAATGCAATGTCCTGAGATTGGGAGGAACTGTCTGAAACAGCCCAGGTCTCATTCCTGTCTCTCCTAGGGAATGTAACATCCTGATCTAGGGAGGAACTGCCTGGTACAGCCCTAGCTTTTTTCCTCCCTCCTCTGGAAGCAGAATGTCCTTCAAAGATTTTACCAGTAGGTCATGTTTCCCCCAAGGTATAAAACTGGAGTGGGCTGCCTTTTGAGGTTCTTCAGCCGTGGTAAAAGTGGAGCATGCACAGTCAAGACTCTACCTACCCTGGATGGGTTTCTTAAGCTTTGAGGGACTGACTCACAATGGATCCTAGGCTTCTTTTATCCCTTGTTGCCTATTTGTAAGTAATAAATCCACTTCATGTAACTTGTTGCATATGAGTGTGTTCTGTTTTATTGAAATCACATGAGTTGGTAACCAGTGCACAGGGAAACTGCTTTGCAAATATTTCCACTTAAATAATTAATAGATACTTCAACCTTAAGTTATCTAAATTCATTATGTTAGGCTATGTTGATGTTGCTGTTGTTAATAAAAAATAAACTTCAAATATCAGAATAGTAACACATAAAAATTTATTTTTCACCAGACAAACCTGATATTGGTTAGGTACTCTCCAGGGCAGCTTTCCTCTGGGTAATGACCTAGTGAACGATGATGTTTTAATATTGGGACATTCTGCTATCTCAGTACAAAAGGAAGACATATTTTGAAAATCTGTAGGACATTTTCATTGCCTCAGTCACTTCTGCTCACAACTCATTTGCCAGAACAGTCAAAAAAGACCCCTCTTCTCTGAAAAACTAAAAAAAAAAAGCCACCATAGACCCACTTTGGAAGAATTATTAGAAGACATGATTCAGCAAGAAAATATGACATCTAGGAGCAATCAGTGAGATAAGGTGCAAGGTGAGGAAAGATATTTGAAAAGCCTCTTGTTAAGAAGTGTGTACTGATAATTAAAAAAATAGAAATAGGTTGATTAAAGGGCACAAATATACACTTTGATAGAAGAAATAAGACCTTGTATTTGATAGATCAGGGTGACTACAGTTAACATTAATCAATTGTACATTTCAAAATAGCTAGAAGAAAATAATTTGAATGTTCCTAGCTTAAAGAAGAAATAAATATTTAAGGTTATGGATATACCAGTTACCCTGAGTTGATTATACGAATATATCAAATTATCACATGTACCCCCAAAATATGTACATCTAATATGTATTGATAAAAATAAAGTAATTAATTTAAAAAATAGAAATAACATTAAAGAACTTCTAATAATGTGGAACTAAAATTTTAGAAAACAAAAACAGGATTAACTTTCAATTTTTAATCAAATTAATACATACCTGTAGTAAAAATAAATAATTTACAGAAGGACTTAATGAAAACATTAGCCTTTCATAAATTAACATATAAATATAATGCAAGCTTTATCAGAATATTGAGTTTGTGACTTTGACCTTTTTATTTTTTTTCTGTAACAGAAATCCATGTGAATAAATAAATATGTGAATGACTTATTGGAGAAGAGGAATAGTGAGGGAGGATTTGCTCCACCAGGTATGAAAACTTCTCATAAAACTAGCTAGGGATATCAAAGTACAAATTGATAAACAGATTAAGTGGAACAGAATAGAGAGACCAGAAAGAGTTTCAAGCATGTATGGGAACCTAATATATGATTAAACAAACATTTCAAGTTAGTGGTAAAGAATGGTTTATTTAATAACTGATCATTGCATAATTGAATATTCATCTGTAGAAAAAAGCAAAGATATCCCCCACTTTAAATAACTTAACAATATCCATAAATACACACATATACACACACATACACACATGAAGAACATTTAAAATGCTTCTGTAAACTCAAGTGGAAGAAGACTAGAAATCTAGAAACTATAAGAGAGAGATACAGTTTATGATCTGAATATTTTAAAAATCTGTGTGACAAAAGTCACCATAAGCAAAATCAAAACAGAAACTACAACCTGGAAGAAAAGATTTGAAACACATTTCAGATACAGGAAGTAATTTCATTAGTATATGAAGGTTTCAACAAATCAATAAAGAAAAATTTTATAACCCAGTAGAAAAATGGGCAAAGAAAGTGAACCAGAAATCCACTTCAGAGGAAATTCAAATGTCCAGTAACTTAAGATTAGATGCCCAGTCCTATTAGTAGTCAGGAAATTTCAATTTGAAACAAGATACTTTTAGTTTTTGCTAATAAATGAGATCAGCCGAAATTTAAATGGTTTGACACTATCAAATACTGGTATGGCCATATGCAAATGGCTTACAATTATGCATTGCTTTGGAATGTGATTTGCTACATCCTTTATGCTGTGTTTACTAAAAAAGTAAAATTCATGTACTATTTGCATCATCAATCCTATTTTGTGGATTATTTTTATTCAGAAATAAAAGAACCACAATTAACTACATATGTATAAGGATCCTATTTGAATAGTTTGTAGTAGTCAAAAAGTAGGAATAACATGAAAATCTATCTACAGGAGAGTGGTTGAATACCATGCTTTACATGAATGAAATAAAAATCATAATAAAAATATAATTGGGTGGTAAGTTGTAGGTCATTCTTTATTTAAGTTATGGGAGCTGTAAATTGAGATTATTGGTTTTGAGAGACAATTTATTTTAGATCTTTATCTGGCAAAAAAATCAGGGTGCCATTAGCCCTTCTACATGAAGAATATGATGTTGTTTTAAAGGCTGATGTCTACATTGATCAGATGTATTTAAGACTGAAAATATAACCAAGATGATTCAATAAGACAATCAGAAAAGTATATTTCTCCTTAATTAACAATTTAATTGGATCTTGACTGTCCTTCCATTGAGTAAAAAACTGTTAAATAAAAAAATATTTCCACTAATGTTAATGGGAAAAGTGTGATGTGTTCTATCCCAAACCAAGACAACTTCCAAATGTAGAAAAACACACTGATGTAACAATGAAAATAACATATAGTATAATAAATATAATAAATAATAAATAAAATATAATATAATAAACACTTTGAAATTAAATATCTTTTGTGCATAAAGCAAAAATAATGAAGTTTTTTTTTTTTTTTACTTGCCAAAATAGAAACGTGAAGAAGACTACAAGCTTTGATTGTAAGTAGAGTAGAATGTGAAATTCATTGTTTGGAAGATGGTGGAGAGTCAAGGGGTCAACTTCTAGTCATGCATTTAATACCAGAATTAGGTATGGCTTATTGATAATTTTCTCTTACTTGGGACATGTAGTGAAAGTTTGTAAGGTAAGTAAAATATTTGGATTGCAATTTTTAAAAAGCAAAATGAAAATTTGCTTGACTTTGCATAGTTTGCTTTCAAACCCTTACCTTGCACTCAAATTGTACAGAAATGCAAAGTCATAACACCATGCACACACATACACACAGAAAATCTCTTTTAAGGTAAAATAAAGGAAAAACACCAGAGAGATATGGAATATGTGAAAACATATTAACCAATCATGGATAATGCTACTTCATCTTTTTTGTTTGGCATAGGTATGCAAATCAATGATTTTCAGTTTGTCTAATCATGACATGCAACTCAAATTTTTTACATATTATGTGATTTGACTAGAAATTGTTGTGTCAAGTAAAATGGTGAGTAAACTTTGTCTGGAAAAATAATGGTTAAATATCACTTCATATAGCATTATTTATTTGGTGTGAAAAATGTTATATCTACTGAAAATTACTTGCTGCCCAAAAGGTAGTACAAGTTGTCAAGAGCCATTATGGCAAAGAGATGATCGATAAAATAGTTGTTATTGGAGTTGTCTGAAGTTAGATGCTAAATTTCAGTTCTATGACTAATAATGCTGTATGTGAATGAGTTAGTCATAGTTATCTCATTAGATCTATTCAAAAATAATCAAAGTGAGAATTTATATGCACTGTAAACATGATAATATACCTTGTTAATATGCTTATACTAAAACACAATACAATACATGTATTCAACAGCTTCAACAACAGTATCTGTCTTTCTAATTGTTAAAACTAAAGTTACCATGGCTTTTTAATAGCTGTCAAAATACACATTATATAAAGCATTTTATAGTGATGATATGAAAGCCAAATGTATAGATAATTTAAAGTTCCTGAGCACACTAGACCCTTAAAATTATCCCAATTATTTTCTAACAATTTTTAGGAGAATTCCAGGACAAACATTGCATTATTTTTGGAGTAAAATATTTTATGGTCTTACAAAATACGACAGTGAAAAACATATACTATTATACTTCCGCAAGCCTGTGGCTAGTGTTCTTGCCTCTGGGTTTTTGGAACTAGTGAAATTTATGTCACTTTAAGTATGCCATTATGTAATTGGTTACCAATTGTGTAAGTACAGTATCTTAAATATGAAAACAAAGAGCAGAATGATATAGTATAACCTAAAGCAAATAGGTGGGTGGTGGTTGTAGTAGCTCACAAAAAATGAATCAGTATCAAGATTAAATTATAAGGGAAAATACTATCATATAATTTCCTACTCTAGGCCTAGAGTCTTGTAACAAACCATTGTAGCAGTTATTTTGCTTGTTAGTTTTTGGCTTTGGTTTTGAGTTGCAGATTCTCAAAGTAAGGCATACTCACTGTAAAAGTGTGGAAAATATATTATGTAATTCAAAGATAATCACTACTATTATTTTCAACATTTTATACCTTTTCAACAAGTAACCTTTAAAAAATTATCATTAATATTTTCATAAATGTTTAGAATGATACATAGAGCAACTCATTTTATATAGGTTCCCTTCTCTTTCTTGGTTTTTAAAACTTAATAATGCCTTTTTAATCTAATTCTAGTTTTGTTTTATAGATTGAGTTCTCAAATTATCTAAAAAGTTTTATTATATCTACACAATTTCTGGTTAAAAAATCTCAGCTTTCTGCTTTTGGAAATTCAAGACTGTAAGAAGCTAGCCCATTAAAAGCTTTTAATTATAACCTTTTCTAAATTTTAAGAGGAACTCTTATAATTCACACAATAAAGTATATGGACGTCATAATCTAGCAAACTCAATTTTGAGTGTTCCCTTCTGATTCTCCCACGGTTTTTTTTTTTCCTTTTCATTGAGAAAAAAAATGGCACACTATTTTCTACTCCATACAGTTTATTTTCCACTGAAGAGATTGGATTCCCATGTATGTAGGAGCAACAAGCGAATATCCTCAGAACATGTGACACCCTCAGATCTGCACACGTTCTTTGTCCAATTAGGGAAGAAAGGTTTTCTTTTTCTAACTCCTCTTATCATTACTCATCTCAACATCTGAAGCCTAGGTATAAAATAAAAATGTAGCAGGAATAAGTAGTCAAGATTTAACTTCAGCTGCTGAGTTTTCACACTGGTTTTACTTATAGTTCCAGTTTACTTATAGAAAAATGGTAGAATTCTGGGAACAGAATTAGGTAAATGTGCACATAAAAATCTAATAAATTATTTGAAATACATATAAAGGTATCCTGGTACCTTTTGGGTTTTTTATTGTAGTAAAATATGTATAACATAAAATTTACAGTTTTAGCCATTTTCAATTGTACAGTTTGTGGCATTGAGTACCTTCACATTATTGTGCAACCATCACCATCATTCATCTATCTCCAGAGCTTTTTCATCTTCACAAACTAAAACTCTTTATCCATTAAACAATAATTTTCCATTCCACGTTCCCCTAGCTGCTGGCAACCACCATCCAACTTTCTGCCTCAATAAATTTGACCACTCTAGGTACCCCTAATAAGTGGATTCATACAATATTTGTACTTTTGTGTTTGGCTTATTTCATGTATCATAATGTTTTCAAAATTCATCCATGTTGTAACATGTATCAGAATTTCCTTCCTTTTCAAGGCTAAATAATATTCCACTATATGTATATATACTACATGTTCTTTATCCATTCATTTGATGATGGACTTTTGGCTTATTTCTACCATTTGGCTTTTGTGAGTAATGCTGATATGAACATCTGTGAGTCCCTGCTTTCAATTCTTTTGGGTATATAGCCTGAAGTGGAATTGTTGGGTAAAATGTTAATTTTATGTTTAATTTTTTGAGGCAACTTTGTCAAAAAGCATTTGGCCGTATATATGAGGGTTTATTTCTGGGATCTGTATTTCATTATATTTTTCTCTGTGTCTGTCTATACCATGCTGTTTTGAATACTACAGTTTTGTAGTAAATTTTGACATCAGGAAGTGTGAAACTAACAATGTTATTACTGTTTTTCAAGCTTGTTTTGGCTATTCAAGGTCCCTTGAAATTTCAAACGAATTTTAGAATGGGTTGTTCTATTTCTGTAAAAGTGTTGGTATTTTGACAAATGTTACATCGAAGGTATAGATTTTTTTGGTTATTTTGACATCTTAACAATATTGTCTTCCAATCCATGAATATGAACGTCTTTTTATTTGTGACTAATTTCTTTGAGCAATGTTTTACAGTTTTTAGTTTACAAGTCTTTTGCATCATTAAATTTATTCCTAAGTATTTTATTATTTTAGATGGTCTTGTAAATAGAATTTTTTTATACTTTTCCTTTTTTGATTGCTCATTGTCAGTGTATAGAAACACAACTGATTTTTCATGTTGATTTTATATTCTGCAACTTTGCTGAGTTTAAGTGTAGCCCTTTTTTTGTGAGCTCTTTAAGATTTTCTAATTTAAAATCACATTATCTGTGAACAAAGGTAATGTACTTCTTTCTTTTCAATTTGGATGTCTTGTATCTTTTTCTTGCCTAGTTTCTCTGGCTAGATCTTCTAACACTACGTTGAATAGAAGTAGTATAATTAGACATCCTTGTCTTGTTTCTGATCTTAAAGGAAAAGTTTTTAGCTTTTCACCATTGAGTATGATGTGCACTGGTGGATTTTTTCACCTATGTCCTTTATTACACTGAATTAATTTCTTTCTAGTCCTAGTATACTGAGGGATTTTATCAGGAAAGGGTAGGAAATTTTGTCAAATGCTTTTTCTGCATCAAGTGAAATGATCACATGGT
Organism: Daubentonia madagascariensis; assembly: GCA_023783475.1. Classification (NCBI taxonomy): domain Eukaryota; kingdom Metazoa; phylum Chordata; class Mammalia; order Primates; family Daubentoniidae; genus Daubentonia; species Daubentonia madagascariensis. Next base: position 2,493,969 of record JAKFHU010000166.1, read on the forward strand.
TAATTCCCTTCACTCTCTTAATGTGGTGCATTATATTGTTTGACTTTGGTAAGTTGAACCATTCTTGCAATCCAAGAATAAATTATAAATTTTCATGTTGTACAATATTTTAATATGGTGTTGAATTTAGTTTGCTAATATTTTTAAGGATTTTTGCATAAATACTCATAAGGAATATTGATATGTAGTTTTCTTTTCTTGTAGTGTCTTTGTCTGACTGACATCAGAGTAATGCTAGTCTCAAAGAATGAGTTAGAAAGTGTTCCAACTTTTCCAATTTTTGGAAGAGTTTGAGAAGTATTGTTTTTAAGTCCTTAAATACTTAGTAGAATTTACCAGTGAAGGTATCTGGTCCAGTTCATTACTTTGGTGGGAAGTTTTTGATTACTGATTCATTCTCCTTACTACTTATAATTCTATTCATATTTTCTGTTTCTTTATGATTCAGTTTTGGTATGTTATGTGTTTCTAGGAATTTATCCATTTGGTCTAGGTTATCCAATGTGTTGGTATACAATTGTTCATAGTACTCTCTTATAATCCTTTTTATTTTGGTGATATTGGTAGTAATGTCCCCACTTTAATTTCTGATTTTAGTAATTGACATCATCTCTCTTTTACTCTTAGTCAATGTAGCTAAAGCTTTGTCAATTTTGTAGAACTTTTTGAAGATCCAATTTGTGGTTCTGTTGATTTAACGTATTGTTTTTATATACTCCATTTTATTTATCTCTGCTCTCGTCCTCTATTTCCTTATTGATCTAAGTGTGGTTATTCTATCCACTTTTGCAAGTGAGATATTAAAGTCTCCAACTTATTGTAGAGCTGTGAATTTATCCCTTTAATTGTGTCAATGTTTGGTTCACATAATTTGGGAGCTCTGATTTTTGTTGTATCTATGGTTATAACTGTTATATCTTTTTGGTGTTTTGGCCCTTTTATCAATGTATAATGTCCTTCTTTGTCTCTTGTAATAGATTTTGATTTAAAGTCTATTTTGTCTGATGTAGGTACAGCCACTTCTGCTCTCTTTTTATTACTATTTACATGGGATATCTTTTTTTTTAATTTATTTTTTTAATTTCAGAATATCATGGGGGTACAACACTTTGGCCATACACATTGCCCCTGTTCTGCCCGTGTCAGAGCCACAATCGTGGTCATCCCCCAAACTGTGCTCTCTGCATCCATTCAGTGAGAGTTTTTCCCATCCCTTCCACCCCCCTCCCGCCCGCCCGCCCTCAGATGAATGTTATTGCCCTGTGTGATGTAAGTGTTCATCAGTTAGTACCAGTTTGATGGTGAGTACCAGTGGTGCTTGTTTTTCCAATCCTGTGACACTTTTTCTTCTCTGGTTCCACACGAAGTGTAGAATTATTTTTTCCAGATTGGCAAAAAATGATGTTGGTATTTTGATAGGGATTGCATTGATTCTGTAAATTAATTTAGGTAGCAAAGCCATTTTTACTATGTTGACTCTGCCTATCCAAGAGCATGGTAGGGCTTTCCATCTATTTACATCCTCTGCAATTTCTTTTCTCAGTGTTTCATAATTCTCTCTATATAGGTCTTTGACCTCCTTGTTAGATATGTTCCTAAATATTTAATTTTCTTTGTTGCTATTGCAAAAGGTATTGCATCTTTAATTTGTTTCTCGGCTTGATTGTTATTAGCATATATGAAGGCTATGGATTTGTGTGTATTAATTTTGTATCCTGAGACTTTGCTGAATTCATTTATCAATTCCAGTAATCTCTTGGTTGAATCTTTGGGGTTTTCTATGTATAATATCATATCGTCTGTGAATAGTGAAAGTTTGACCTCTTCTGCCCCCATCTGGACGCCCCTGATTCCTCTGTCTTGTCTAATTGCTGTGGCCAGGACTTCCAGCACTATGTTGAAAAGAAGTGGAGATAGTGGGCACCCTTGTCTGGTGCCAGTTTTAAGGGGAAATGCCTTCAATTTTTCCCATTCAGTATGATATTGGCTGTGGGTTTATTGTATATGGCTTTAATAGTTTCTAGGAATCAGCCATCTATGCCTATATTGTTAAGAGTTCTTATCATAAAAGGATGCTGGATTTTGTCAAAAGCCTTTTCTGCATCTATTGAAAGCATCATATAATCTTTGCTCTTGCTTGTATTTATATGGTGAATTACATTTATAGATTTGCGTATGTTGAACCATCCCTGCATCTCGGGAATAAAGCCCACCTGATCGTGATGGATTATTTTTTTGATGTACCTTTGAATTCGGTTTGCAAGGATTTTATTGAGAATTTTTGCATCTATATTCATAAGGGATATTGGTCTGTAGTTTTCTTTTTTTGTTGTGTCCTTTCCTGGCTTTGGTATCAAGGTGATATTGGCTTCGTAGAATGAGTTTGGGAGGATTCCATCCTTCTGGATATTTTCAAATAATTTCTGCAGTATAGGCACCAGTTCTTCTTTGTAGGCTTGGTAGAATTCAGGTGTGAACCCATCTGGTCCGGGACTTTTTTTGTGGGTAGATTTTTAATTACTTGCTCAATTTCAGTGCTTGATATTGGTCTGTTTAGAAATTCTGTTTCTTGCTGGTTGAGTCTAGGGAGGTAGTGTGTTTCTAAGAATTTGTCCATTTCCTCCACGTTTTTGTGTTTGTGGGCATAGAGATTTTTGTAGTATTTGAAGAAGATGTTTTGTATTTCCATGGTATCAGTTGTGACTTCTCCTTTTTCATTTCTAATTGAGCTTATTAGAGTCCTTTCCTTTCTGCTTCTGGTCAACCTGGCAAGTGGCCTATTTTGTTTATCTTTTTGAAGAACCAACTTTTCGTTTCATTGATCTTCTGTATTGTTCTTTTGTTCTCGATTTCATTTAATTCTGCTCTTATTTTGGTTATTTCTTTTCTTCTGCTGGCTTTAGGATTGCTTTGCTCTTCCTTTTCCATTTCCTTAAGATGATTCGTTAGTTTACTGATTTGTGACTTTTCTGTCTTTTGGATGTGGGAATTTAGGGCAATAAGTTTTCCTCTCAGGACTGCTTTTGCTGTATCCCACAGATTTTGATAACTTGTGTCCCCATTATCGTTTAGTTCGAAGAATCTTTTGATTTCCATTTGAATCTCCTCCTTGACCCAATAGTCTTTCAGCAATAGATTGTTTTGTTTCCAAGTTTTTGGAGGAAGATGTGAGTTTCTGTTGGAATTGCTTTCTAATTTTATTCTGCTGTGGTCTGAAAAGATACATGGTATGATTTCTATTTTTTTTTAATTTGTTTAGATCTGTTTTGTTGCCTAGGTACATGGGATATCTTTGTCCATCTTTTTCTTTCAACCTATGCATGTCCTTAGATCTAAAGTGATTCTTTTTAGACTTCATATAGTTTAATATTTTTTTAAAAATCCATTCTGCCAATCTCTGCCTTTTGATTGGCAAATTTAACCCATTTACATTTAAAGTAGTTACTGATAGGAAAGAATTTTTTTTTCATTTTATTATTTCTTTTCTGTATGTCTTATACCTTTTTGCCCCTCCTTTCCTCCATTACTGCTTTCCTGGATATTCAGTTGATTTTTTGTAGTGACACAATTTGAATTCCTTATTTCCTTGTGTGTGTATTCTATAGATTCTACAGATTCTATTTGTGGTTACCATGACAGTTACATATAACATCCAAAGTTACAACAATCTATTTTGAATTGGCACCAACTTAAGTTCAATCATATACAAAAACTCTACTCCTTTACAATATTTCCTCCTCCCTTATATTATTAATATCACAAATTTCATATTTTTGTATTATGTATCCATTAACATAAATTTATAATTCTTTCTTTTTTATTTGTATTTTAAGTTCTGTAGAAAATAAAATCTGGAGTCACAAACTAAAATTACAATAATACTGTTTTTTTGTATTTGTCCATATGTTTATCTTTACCAGAGATCTTTGCATTTTTATCATTTTTATATGACTTCAACTTATTGTCTAGTATCCTCTCATTTCTATTTGAAGGATTCTCTTTAGCATTTCTTGTAGGGAATGCCTAGTGGTAATATGCTCCCTCAGTGCTTGTTTGTCTGGGAATGTTTTAATATCTCCATTTTTGAAGGACATTTTGCTGTATGTAGCATTCTTGGTTGACAGTTTTTTTTTTCTTTTGGGACTTTAAATACATCATTCCACTGCCTTTGGCTTCTAAGGTTTCTGTTGAGAAATTCACTGATAATCTTATTGAAAATTCCTTGCACATGATGAATTACTTTTCTCTTGTCACTTCCAAGATTCTCTCTTTGACTTTTGACAGTTTGATTATAATGTGTCTTTACACATCCTTAATGTATTTAATTTTTTGATTTGTCCTCCATGTATCAAAAATTATTCCTGTCTTTGGTGCCCAGGCAAATGCTTTACTTTTTCCATTCAGACCTAAATTCTCTACATCCAAAATGCACATGAAAGCTCTACTTCATCTGCCTGTGCTCTGACAAACCTGACTAGGCTAATATCACACCACATCAGAGTCATCCCCACCTCATCTGGATTCTGAGACTCTGTTCTGGGACAACCTCCCACCTGCACAGTGAGTGCACCCCCATCCCACTTAGGATCCAGCACCAATTAAAACAGCTCTTTTATGCAGATAACTTACTAACTCCCAGAGATTCTAACTTCCTGCAGTATGAAGCCCTCTACCACAGAAGTCTTCCTCACTTTGTTCATGTTCTTATACCCCATATCATGCCACCACAGTTCAGCCTTCTTTTCCATACACAGTGTGAATGCTGTCCTTGATTGGCCCACCTAATGGCTTAAGGATGAACTTGTTCTGGAAAGGGAAAGGGAAGCTCCCACTTATATTTGTATATTCCTAACATTAGAGGAGCCTTAAGCATATAGTGGTTTTCCAAATGTACTTCACAGTGTCATACGATTCTACAGAGCTACATTTGAGACCACCATATCAGAAAATGGAATGAGAAGGAGTACGTTGAAATTATGGGTTCTAAGCCCCTCTATTTTTACTTTAATCAGAGAAACGCTCTTTTTTCAATAATCTATCTATATTGCATATGAGATTTTTTGGGGGGGAATGTTTTACTGCTAAATAGCAAAACCTTTATAAAACAATGGCTCATATTTTACAGACACAGAAACAGAGACTTAGGAATATTTAGATAGTCCTCCAAGGTTGCAAAATTTTAGTGTCTGAACAGATATGAGTAGTTTAGTTTCTTGGGTCCCAATCCAATCCTTTTTCTACTCTATCACATATTGATAGTAGAAAAGTTGCAGAGGTATTATGGTAGCTTAGATTGTGAAAGGACTACTGGTACCACACAACACTCATGTGTTGTATAACTTTTTTAAACAAGTGTGGGAGTATGAGCAAGAGACAGAACAATGACAAATCACAGAATAATGTTTTCATATAATATATATCTTCCTGAGCATGGAGTACTGGAATTCTGTAATGCTAGGAAAAAAGGAATATGCCCCAAACCACAGAGGCAGGATAAATTGGAATACAGAAGATGGAGCTGCCTTTTGGACAAAAGTTGATACACTCTCATTAAGGGTGGGTGAGGTAGGCTGAAGGGAAATGATGGGAAGATGTCTCTGACTTTGCACTTACTCTGAATAGGAAAAATAGTCTCTTCTGAGAATCTGAAAACTAGGCATGATTTTATGTTGGCCTGCAGTTTGAATTTAAACTATTCTCATGGTCAGGAATTCTTGGTCCTAGAAATTAAGTTATGGTGCTTCCAGACTTGTAGCACTCTGTGGTGCACAGCAAAAGTTAGTTCAGATATATCCTTCTAGATGAAAACATCTACTGTCTTGGATTCACATGATCAAATTCAATCAAATATGTCACAATTAAAAAAACACCAAACATACAAAAAAAATAGAAGTATGGGCAATAATCATAAAAACAACAAAATTAGATTCTTAAATATTTTAGATATTGACATCAGACATACATTTTTTAAATATATGAAAAGTTTAAGAAAATTGAAGGCAATATTGAAAAATGACTAAAGAGCAAGCTATTTTAGAAATGTTCATCAGGCAGATTTGAAAAATAACAAAATTAAATTTCATGAAAAAATGTGTATAACCATTAAAGTCAATAAATACCACAAATGATGGGTTAACAGTAGATTAGAAACAACTGAAGAGGAAATCTGGGAAGTGGCAGAGAGATCAGAAGAAGCTATCTGGAATGCAGCATGGAAATAGAAGGAAATAGAAGATGTGCAAAAGAGGCTAAGAGACTTGAAAGATGCAATAAGAAAGTCTAATATATACATATATTTAATCAGAGTTCCTGGGACAGAGAATAGAAAAAATGTAGGTGATAAGATATTTGAAAAGATAATTGCTAAGAATTTTCTGGAACTGATGAATGACATGAATCCACAGATACAGGAAGTCCAGTCATATATCAAGCAAGCTAGGTAAAAACAAATTCACATCTGATACATCATAGTGAAACTTCAGAAGAGCAAAGATAAAGAGATATTAAAGGCATCATTTATGGAAAAAAATCCATAGGAAAAATTAGTTGATATACAGATAAAAATGAATTCTTGATCCCAGATGAAATTGGCCAAGGTTTGAAGTCTATTCCACTATTACAACAATAAAAATGTAGAATCAGAATGACCCAAACAGTTTGGTTGAAGGGAAAATCATTAAGAAATTATTTCAGATCAAGTAGTAGACTGATGTGGTACTAGATGTGATGTCTTACAGTCTTAAGGCTGCTGTAACATCTCATGTAGTTACCTTTCTACACTTCATTTCACATCGGATGAAGTGTAGAAAAATGTATCTCATAACTCTTGAGGACACACAGAAACAACTGATTGAGGTGTCCTATAATTATGTAGCCATATAGAATTAAAGCATAGTGCTAAAAGCAACTTTAACCAGTATTCACATAATTATTTAGTATTTTCTACTTTTCTTCCTCCTTGTTTTACATGAGGAAGCAAACCTCATTTCCTTGGTCTCTGGAAGGTAGTTCCATGTAAAAACACAGTGTGTCTTCAAAAGGCATCCCATAGAACTCCCTTATTATTTAACTCTTCCCCTTCTCCTTTCCAGAGTCCCCATTTTCCATCCCATCGCATCCTTCCACGTCCCTCTTACTCTTAGCTTTTCCAAATTTATTATTTTTTTTAAACTGGGAAGTGGGGTAGGAGGGGGCAGTAGAGGGATCATAATTACTAGATGCAGCTGATTGGTTAAAGAATAAAATGCCTATAGTTAGTAAACACACTGTTGCATGACATTTGTTCATAAGGCATAAGGACATACAATTGGACACTTTTGTGGTTCATTTTCTCTTGCCACTAAAATATGTATGTGTGCATGTATATATACATGAGTCATAAAGATTCAAAGGTAAGGTCATTCTAATGATCAAACATAACCAATATAAAATAAAAAAATAAAACGTTTCCCCAAACTTCAAAATGGTAGAACACCCACATACACACACACACACACACACACACACACACACACAATCATAAGTGATGACTCTGACCTCACTTATATAAAGTAACTTCTTTAGCTGTAACTTCTGCCTGAGTAAGGAATAGCAGTTATTTTGCATGCTTCTCAACACTTCACATCCATGGCCATAGCTCCCATCTACTCAATCATGGCGTTCTTTCCTAGTGAGAGTTTGTGTCATTTCACATTTCTTCTCCGCACAGCACTCCAGGCAGCCACTACCAGATGATCAGAGTTGGCATGTGTGATGAAATATATTTACTACTTTGGATCTATCAGCTTCAGCCAGGCAGTTTCAGATATTTTGGCTCAGTTTATTTCTAGCTTCCACTTCAGTCACTGGAGTCACTGTAGTACAGACAGCTTGCAGGTGCTTGCTTTCCAGGAACCATCTGTTTAGAAGTCATAGCATACTAATCTGAGCTTGTTGGTGTGTTTTGTTCTATTATTAGCAGATCATGGATATGAATGATTTGATTCCCTTATTAGAAAATGAAATGATTTAAAAACTGAGAAAAGGGAGATTAAGTAAATGATAGCAAAAAGTGTTACTTTTATAATGCAGCCTTAGAGATAAAGCTGAATCACAAATCTTGGAGGTGAAGATGAGTCACAAATCCTATCTCTGGAGGAGGATGAAGCTGGATGTTGTGAGAGGATAATGAGGCTAAAGTGCAATTGATTTAGCTGATTCAAGTCCTACTAATTTGTATAGGGTTATTGTACTCTTTATGGGGTTATTACAGAAAAAGCTAAAGCTAAATAATCCTGTGTATAGGGTAAAATTTTAAAGAATGACCATAATGATGCATGGAGAGTCTCTTCTTAGTTAAACCAAGATAAATGTGTTAATAAAGGTGTACCAATGTTGTTTTCCAGAGGAGAACATTTTACCTAATTTCTGTATTTTGAAGCTACAACTGTACCATGAAGTGGGAATGAACATCCAAAACCACAAAATAAATTTTCTCTTGGCCAAATAATCTCCTTAATAATCAGGAACAATCCTTTCCCTCCTCACTGCACCTACTATAGCCTTCTACCCATGGGAAGAGCTCATTAATTGTTTCCTGGCTTGGGTAGTATGTATTTGGCCTTAAATATGCCAAGAGAGAATTTTAAGGGCTACTGTATGCACAGTTAATGGATTTGGACAGAGAACCAATCTCATTCAGTTAACATGGCTGAGATCATTGGGATAATGGATCAATTTGTTGATATTCACATGGAGATAAGTCCATGGCTTGAACGCACTTTGGAAGAAAGGCATTTGTATTGGTTTTATTTTGAGTGAGAGGTGAGAGGTAGGTGTAGATATGCATCACTCATAACAATAAGAGAGGGATGTACTAGAGGTAATTACGAGGGTTGGAAACCATGTTCTGACCCCATCTTTGGGAATAAATTTTAAAAAATCTTCCCTTTGTCAAAGGTATAGGAAAGATTCATCAATTTAAATGAGATTTAAGTAGGAAGTAGAGATCAGAGTTTCATTTACTCTCTTATTCATTGACTATGATTATAGTTAAAATACTATTTAACATGTAACCTACATAACAATTTTTATTTATTTATTCATTTTTAATTGACAAATAATTGTGTATATTATGGGGTACAATGTGATGTTTTGATCTATATATACATTACAGAAAGATTAAATCAAGCTAATTAACATATCTATCACCTCATCAACTTGTCATTTTTTGTGGTGAGAACATTAAAAATCTATTCTTTCAGAAATTTTGATGTATACAATACATTATTATCAACTGTGGCCACCATGCCGTGCAATAAATCACTAAGGCTTATTCCTCCAGTCTCACTAAAACTTTGTACCCTTTGATCAACATTTCCCCTTTCCCACATCAAATGTTAAGCATATGATGCTTTCAGGAAAAGGAGCTTAATTCTTAAGAAATGTACTATATATACACACACACATATCTGCTTTTGAAAAAATGAATGTTATTATCAATGCAATTAGATATAATATCTATAAAGGAAACATTGAGAAGCATGCATTTATTTTGCATATCAACATGTTTATATAAAATGTGTATCATGTTATGAAAATGTGTGTTTGTGAGGTAAGAAAGTGAGAGAGTGAGAACTTTGCTCTAATGTAGGCATATATAAATTTTTCCTTTCATTACTAATTGTAGAAAAATACAGCATGTTTTAAGCACTCATGGAAGTGAGAAATTGCTTGCTTTAGGCTAACAAATTCACAGACACGAAGGAAAATATAATCCTACCAATGAATAGAAATATCTGGGGAAGTTGGAAGAAAATATATTTTAATTCACTTGGTTTTTTTTCTCCCACAGTACACCAACAGACAGGTTCTTAATTTATTTCTTCTTAGAACTTAGCAAAGAGGTAAATAGACTAACCATTAGGTTTGATATTATATTTCACCAATTCCATGGGACATCCAAGACCTTATCATCATAATATTGGTTAAGGTATGCCAGCAGTAAATGTCATGTCTGTCCTGCTGAGCTGTACTGAACCAATCCATGTTAGATTTACTCTGAGTAAATGTCAGTGCCATTGAGAGTGCCTAAAATAGTAGATTTTTTTTCCCCTACTGACATGTGCCTGACAATAAATTGTCTGGCTAGCACTAGCAGCAATGCTTCTTGTAATGATATGAAGACTATCATGTACTTCATTTGATTTGTCAGGAGGGATCACAGAGACTGTTTCTATATGCATATTTTATGTAGGCGAATTGGGATGGTACACAAACTTAAGGATTTCATGAAATAAAGATTATTTTTAGTCTATGACCTTGCTTGTAATATGATAAATAATTTCATCTAATGCATCTCTTTTCCTGTTTTTGTAATAAAAGGACAGGCTGCCCTTTACATTCTTGACAGCTTTTCATGCATAGAGGATAAGGAACTAACCTTCTTACTCAATACTGCCCATCACCTCACTTGCATGTGCAATGACTACTGCCATATTTAGCCATTGCTTTCATCCTTTGAAACAATCTCTGGAGCCTACTCTAAGTATCACTTTTGTCAGATATAAGAAGACCAAAGACTATGTTGGGTATTCTCTAATGAGAGGATGCAATGAATTGAAGGAAAGGACTCTCTTCTTCATATTAGGAAACTGCATAGCTAGTAAAATTTGGCCCAGAAAAAGAGTGTATTGAATTCAAAATATTGGCTAGAATAATAAATTTTTCCTCTATTTCCCTCTCCATAAAATGATAATAATTTTATACATCTCTTGACATTGACACTGTGGTAATTAAGAGTGTGGGCTTTGGAGGGCCTGGCTCTATTACTTCCTAGCCCTGCAACTTTGAGCATATTATTTAACCTCTTTGAGTCTCAGGTTTTTGATCTACAAAACAGAGAAAATTATACCATTAATACTTACCTGAGACTTTAATTTTGAAGCTTAAATGAAAGAATGGCTGTAAAACACTGAGAACGAAGTGTGAAACTTAGTAACTGTGCAATTAATGCTAGGCTATATAGAGAACCCAACAATTATTTCCCCTCTTACCCACCAAATTCTAGTATCATTTGAAAGATACAGGAATCAGACCAAAGGAGATTAAAATATCAACTTTATTTTGAGCAAATACAAGAATGTAGCTTTCAATTCCTACCCAAATAGGCTTTCTAATACTCTCCTCTCTATCCTTCAACATAATATGTTGACTTGCCTGGGAAGTACTGAATTGCAGGACTTTGTCCTACTAAGCTTACCACACCGCAAATAACACACCAGATTGTACTTTGTCTGCAGTCAGACACATATAAAAAAAAGAGAGAAAGGGACTGAGTTCAGTTCATTTGCCTAAACTAAATAATCATGTATGTCAGTCCTTTGGTTCTGCCCTTTTTCTGAGTGAGTGAAGGATGGGGATAGGTGCCAATAAGATTATTCCATCCAAAATGCCTCTACCTGGATATATCAGGCCAAGGAAAAGGAGGCTCCTAACTACCAAGAGTCATTATAATGCTGATAATCATATGTTCTTAACCTCACTTGTCTGAAAAATCCTAAGAACCCAAATAGAAGATAGATAACCTATGTATTTAGCTACTTTTTTAGAGAAATATGTAGAACTCAGCATTTTCTAAACGTGCTCACATTCTATTTCTCTCCCTGTCTTTTTATTCAAGGTTATAACATATAACATTTAGGTATTACTATATCTAAAGTAAGAACAGACTTTAGATAATATTCAACTGCCTTTATTATAAAAGTAAAATCAGCACACGCTAAAAAATTAAAATGTTACAGAAAGATATCAAAAGACTGTTAGAGGGGACCTTTTCCTCACTCTTGGCCTACATGAGGAGAGATTTTCTCTATGAGCAACACTCATTCTGTTTTCTCCTGTACCCATTTTGCTCCTAAAAAGATAAAGTGGTTTATATTGGTAAATTTGGCAAGAATGAATAGGCATGTTTGGCTTAATTCTACCCTCCTTTATCCTCTTTGGATCCTTCCATTTTCAAAAACAAGTCTGCCACTGGTTCTCCAGGGTGTTTGCTCCTGCAGGTGGAAAGGGTTTGGGTTGGAGATGATATTAATAATTAATAAAGCACAATTTTATTAGGCCCATTGATGATTTTAGCAATTTTAATATTTTCTACATTAATAGTAGTCTTAAAAGCACAAAGAAGAGGTGGTAAAACACAGTATTAAGCAATCTAGAAGTTCTTTCAGAAGGAAATGTATACTTATCATGTTCTCTTTGTGATAAGAAATACAAAGATGCTTAAAATCGGCATCCTACCCTTAAAGAGATCTTCCTTCATTCTGACATTGTTTGAGGAGTAGGATTAAAATAGTTTGGAGAAGAGATCTTTCTGGTGATAAGATTGTTAGAGCTTCAGAGAAAATTTGAGAGATTATAGGAGGTGTTTGGAAGAGATAATTGGAGGAGATAAGTTGCCACATGCAGTAGGATAAGAAAAGAGAAAAAGCTAGGAAACGGTTTTATAGCACAACTTGCCACCAATTGCTGGGATGGATAAATTTACAAAACCAAGTCCGGCATTATTCCAAGTCTGGCAGTTATTCCTACTAGGAGTATAGTCCTCAACTCTCACTGAATATCTACCATTGACTGTGACCACTCCAAATGTTGTATGAAAGCAATGGAGTAGAAAATTTTACCTATTGAGTCAATTAATTGGCATTCTCTATATAACAATGACATATTATGCAGCTTTAAAAAAATTAAAGTATTGTAGATTTATATTGACTGCTATGGAAAGCTCTCCAAGATTAATGTTTAGTATAAAATGAATATTTTACAATGATGAATAGAATAGATAATATGACCCTCCTGACATTACTTGTATATGAAAAAGTGGTATGAATATAAATATGTGTGTTTGTGTGTATTTGTTTTCCTGGAAGAGAATACATATTAATCCTTAATGTTGAAAGAGGACTAATGTTTGGGATTTGGTGGGTTATCATCATTGTTGGGAGATACGAGATTTATTATTCATATCAAAGCTGCAAGTAATTTGAGAAACAAAATAATAATGAAGAAAAAATACCCACTTTCATATAGATAATGGTCAGTGTGGAGAAGTTGCTGAGTGTGAGATGTGGATCTGCTAACTGAATCTCAGAATCGATTCACCCTTTTCTAGACTGCTTCCTTTTCTTGTCTTTAATATGTGTGTTTCACTATAAAAGTTCCAAAGATCTTATGGTACCATCAGTTTCTCTTGTCTTCGTTCACTTGCGTGTATATTTTAGATATGTACTCAGCCTTGAATTGCCTCTTTCCTACATGTGACTCTTCTGTCATTTTTGTACTGGCTTTGTGTGTGCAATGAAGGTGTTTGTTAGGTTGGCTTTTCACCCTAGCAGCTTGGAGGCAAAAATTGAATTGTTTTTTCCAGATCTCTTATTCTTGTTGAGTCTGATGGATGCCTTTAAGCCTACCATGAGAACTAATCTTAAAAGCAAAACACATAAAAGTAAAGTGTTCTGTGATGGACATATCAGAACAAAAGGTGAGAGTGGTGCCCTGTAGCAATACAACTTTCACAGTGTTAACATGGAGCTCGATTTCTTGCTATCTTCCTTGAGGGAGTGACCATGAAATAAAGAGCAAATTGTTCCTAAATTAAAGGACAAACTTCAATCTTGGAGCAGTTTCTGTGAGATCACATTTCTGGCCTCTTAGAAGTACTTATTATTTTCAAGAATGAATACTCTGGACAGGCTTGTTTATTAAAGCATATGATTTCTTGTTGCCACTTAAAATAAATACATTGTTGTTTCTAAAGCAGTTCAAGATAATAGTGTAAAAAATGTGTGTACACACCTTGCTTTCAAAACAGTTTTAGCAAAATTAAAATATTTTTCAAATTTTTATTTTGGTTTTGATCGATATGTAATTAGCTTACATATTTGTGGGGTAGAGTGTGATGTTTTGATACATGTATACATTGTGTAAAGATCAACTCAGGGTAATTAGCATACTTATCACCTCAGACACTTGTCATTTCTTTGTAGTAAAAACATTCAAAACCCTCTTTCTAGATATTTGAAATATACAATATATTATTGTTAACTATTCATAGAAGTGGAGAGTAGAATAGTCATTAGCAGAAGCTGGGGTGGGGAGGAAGGATGGGGGATGGGAAAAGGTTGATCAATGGGTACAATATTGCAGTTAGATAGGAATAAGTTCTGGTATTCTATTGCACAGTAGGGTTACTAGAGTCAACCAAGATAATTTTTAAATGTTCCATGTGTTGGCCAAGTTGTATCAATATTTGATATTTTTATTTAAACTAAAACTAGTAATAATGGACAAATTAAATGAATGTGACTATACAGTAAATGGATACTGTGACGTTGTTTTAAAATGGCATAATTCATTGAATAAAGAAATCCCTCAAGTAGCCATGTTCATATTATCGAGTAATACTAAGCATATTAATTAGGAGTATAAAATCAATCTATTGAGAATACCTACTCATGCATAAATAATACATATACATTAGTTAATTATCACCTGATTAAAGTAGTATATACTGAACTAGCATTCCCTTGGCATGGTGGAAAATAATGGATTTGATAAAATAGTACTCATACTTATATTATATATCTTTCCACGATAAAAATTTGCTCAAATGATATTTTTAAGTACTTTAGTTTTTAAACTAATAAATATCAACAGAAAGGTAGCAAAGTCATGAGGTCTGGTTTTGGGGAGTTGGGTGACGTAAGTAAAAGAACTAAGCATGAACAAATACCAGAAACTTATATCAAACTGATCTTTGAAGGACAATTTTGAAATCACCAAAATATAAAAGGGGAACTTAAACAAGAGGCTATCTATTCAAGGTGGTCTTGTCATAAAGTCAATTAGATTAAAGTTTGAGTGTCAGTCAGATCAAAATTAATTAAAGAATACCAAGAAATGAGAGTGGATTTCCAACACTGAATGCTTTGGATAATGGATTGACCACAGCTCTTAAGTTTAATTGTTCTGTCATTTCTATTTTGTGGCTTTGGTGTGACTGTCTTAAAGAAGCAGTAGTACTATTTGACATCAAATGCTCTTTGTAGCCCTGATGTTATAAGCCCTGATGCTCTAAGGGCCCATCCTCAGCCTAGCTTATAAAAGAAATGTAGCAGTAAGATTTAATTTTGAATTAAATACATCCATAATTTTTCTCATCTCTTCTTTAATCTGCTTTAATATTTTAATGTCCACATTTGTCCATTTACTCTCTTCCAAGATGCACTAGTTAGCCATTACTGTGTTGTCAATTTCTTTATTAGTTTTCCCAGTTTACCACCCACTCTGACACTCTGTTTCATCCTATCTTCTGTGAAAACTAATCTCTAAGGTATGGCCTCAGTACTCTCTTAGGAACTCACCTTCAGGCAATTCTAGCAAGAGATATTTTGCATCACCATAATGCCAATGTAATACAAATATGTGTGATTAGATTACATTTTTATAATAATGTTTTTCTTATCTTGTTTCAATGATAATAATAAAAATCCATTGTAAAAAGATGAAAAATACAGAAAAATTTAAAATCATGCAAAATTTTATAACACATAGATAAATATAATTAACATATTGTTTTTATGTAAAAATTATTTTAGGTAACATCAGGTAATGCCTCCAAGTGATTTTTAAACTAGTTTTTCTGCATTAAAAATGACAAAGTTCACTTAGTATGGTTTTAAAGATGCATATCCATCACTATTCAAGTTCTTTGCCAATTAAAGTAGAGCATATTACTCTATTCAGCTCTTTTTGTGTAGGGATATAAGGGCTTGTGTAGTAATTCCTCTGTCATAGAATTTAATACAAGTAAATTTGTAGACATTATTAACGAATGTTGGAGCATGACTACACCAGCTATTATTTTAAGTAATCCTCACACATACATATTTCATTAAAAATATCATTTAAGAACCTCCATTTAGAATCAGAATTACAACAAATGTGTTTTTCTCCTCTCTTTCTAGAAAATTCATTTACATGACAATATAAGATCTACCTATTTATCTAACTATTGATCAGTCAATATGTAAACTTATAACTGTAATGGGAGTAGGAGAGGAGACAAGAAAGGATTAAGCTGAAGAATTTGTGATTGACTCAGCAAAGGAAAAGAAGTTTGATTACAAATGCCTGCAGAGATGATATAATATTGAGAAGTGAGACATTTCACTTTACAGAATCCTTCAAAGACTCAGTGGTGAAGGCACCAGGAAACAGGTGGGATTGAAGAGATAAAATAGGAAGATCGTTGGAACGTCTCTGAATAATTGTGACCTCAAAATTACAGCAAAACTGCCTCTTTGCTCTCTCCTTTCTCCTTAGGAGGCCGAGAATTTATTCTTTGATAAAAATGAACTAAAGATGTCTCAGACTTGGGGACATCAAGTGAGCAAAGTCTTGAAATTAAATGCAATACTGAAAACAAGAAGAATAAGGTTCTTCATAAAGTATTTACAGCAATGTCTTTCCACTTCCTCACTTTTGTTTCCCACTGCCGGAAGCCAGATGTATCCAACACCCCAGGCAGGTGACAAAAGACTTTCTTTCTGGAGCAAATAGAGAATCCAAGAGAAAAGACCTATTGAAAAAGACAAAATGAATCCAACTTCCTAATTAGAAGATGTGTGTGCTACCTAATGACTATACAATGAGTTCTACTGGTTGGCATATCTAACTTTCAACATCACCACACATACAGAGAGGTTTTAATGCCTCACACTTTTTTTATTTCAGAATATTATAGGGGTACAACACTTTGGTTATATACATTGCCTATACACTGCCCAAGTCAGAGCTACAATTGTGGACATCCTCCAAACGGTGCACCCCACACCCATTAGGTGAGACTTTTCCCATCCCCTCCATCCCCCTCCCACCTGCCCGACCCCTGATGAATGTTACTTCCATGTGTGCACATAAGTATTGATCAGTTAGTACCAATTTGATGGTGAATACTGGTGGTGCATGCTTTTCCATTCTTGTGATACTTTGCTTTGAAAAATGGGCTGTAGCTCCATCCAGGATAATACCAGATGTGTTAATTTACCGCTGTTTTTTATTGCTGAGTAATACTCCATGGTATACATATACTACATTTTATTAATCCACTTGTGTATTGATAGGCACATGGGTTGCTTCCACATCTTTGCAATTGCGAACTGTGCTGCCATAAACATTAGAGTGCAGATGTCTTTATTATAGAATGTCTTTTTTTCCTTTGGGTAAATACCCAGTAGTGGGATTGATGGATCAAATGGTAGTTCTACTTTTAGTTTGTTGTGGTATCTCCATATTACTTTTCATAGAGGTTGTACTAATTTGCAGTCTCACCAGCAGTGTATGAGTGTTCCTAACTGTCCTCATCCCCGCCAACATTTGTTGTTTTGGAACTTTTTGATATGAGCCAATCTCACTGGAGTTAAGTGATATCTCATTGTGGTTTGATTTGCATTTCCCTGATGATTAGAGAAGTTGGGCAATTTTTTATATGTTTGCTGGCCAATATTCTGTCTTCTTTTGAAAGGATTCTGTTCATGTCCTTTGCCCACTTTTTAATGGGGTTGTTTGATTTTTATCTTGCTGATTTTTGTAAGTTCTGTATAGGTTCTGGTTATCAGTCCTTTATCAGATGTGTAGCATGCAAATATTTTCTCCCATTCTGTAGGTTGTCTGTTTGCTCTAATCATAGTTTCATTGGCTGCCAGAAGGTTTTTAATTTGATCAGGTCCCATTTATTTATTTTTGTTGCTGCTGTGATTGCTTTGGGGGTATTCTTCATAAATTCTTTGCCTAGGCCAATGTCTATAAGAGTTTTTCCAACATTTTCTTCTAGAATTCTTATGAATTCACATCTTAGGTTTAAGTCTGTTATCCAACATGAGTTGATTTTTGTGAGAGGTGAGAGGTGTGGATCTGGTTTTATTGTTCTACATGTGGCTGTCCAATTTCCCCAGCACCCTTTATTTAATAGGGATTCTTCTCCACAGTGTATGTTTTTGTCTACTTTGTCAAAGAACAGATGACAGCATGAGGATGGTTTTATATCTGGGTTCTCAGTCCTGCTCCACTGGGCTATGTCTCTGTTCTTGTGCCAGTACCATGCCTTTTTGGTTACTCTAGCCTTGCAGCGTAGTTTGAAGTCTGGTAGATTGATGCCTCCCAATTTGTTCTTTATTCTTAAGATTGCTTTGGCTAGATGGGGTCTTCTCTTGTTCCACACAAAGCATAGAATTACTTTTTCTAGATCTGCATACAATGATGTTGGTATTTTGACAGTGACTGCATTGATTCTATAAATCACTTTAGGTAGTATAGACATTTTAGCAGTGTTGATTCTACTGATCCAAGAGCATTGTAGTTTTCCATCTGTTTACATGCTCTGCAATTTCCTTTTTCAGTGTTTTGTAGTTCTCTCTATACAGGTCTTTCACCTCCTTAGTTATATATGTTCCTAAATATTTAATTTTCTTTGGTGCTGTTGTGAAAGGTAATGCATCTTTTATTTGTTTCTTGGCTCGACTGTTATTGGCATATATGAAGGCTGCTGATTTGTGTTTATTGATTTTGTATCCTGAGATTTTGCTGAATTCATTTATCAATTCCAGTAGTCTCTTGGTTGAATCTTTGGGATTTTCTAGATATAATATCATATAATCTGCAAAGAGTGAAAGTTTGATCTCTTCTGCCCCCATTTGCACATGCTTTGTTCCTCTCTCTTGTCTGATTGCTCTGCCAAGGACTTCCAGCACTATGTTGAATAGAAGTGGAGAGAGTGGGCAACCTTGTCTGGTTCCAGTTTTAAGGGGTAATGCTTTCAATTTTTCCCCATTCAGTATGATTTTGGCTATGGGTTTATTGTATATGGCTTTAATAATTTTGAGGTATGAGCCATCTATGCCTATATTGTTAAGAGTTCTTATCATAAAAGGGTGCTGGATTTTGTCAAAAGCCTTTTCTGCATCTATTGAGAGGATCATATAGTCTTTGTTCTTGCTTTTATTTATATAGTGAATTACATTTATAGATTCGCATATGTTGAACTATCCCTGCATCTCAGGGATGAAGCCCACCTGATCATAATGAATTATTTTTTTGATGTGCATTTCAATTCAGTTTGCTAGTATTTTATTGAGAATTTTTGCATCTTTATTCATAAGGGATATTGGTCTATAGTTTTCTTTTTTAGTAGTGTCCTTTCCTGCCTTTGGTATCAAGGTGATATTGGCTTCATAGAATGAGGTTTGGAGGATTAAAAGACATGATACCATAAGAATTCTAGAAGAAAATGTTGGAAAAACTCTATAATGTCTATAAGACATTGGCCTAGGCAAAGAATTTATGAAGAAGACCCCCAAAACAATCACAGCAGCAACAAAAATAAATAAATGGGACCTGATCAAATTAAAAAGCTTGTGCACAGCCAAGGAAACTATCACTAGAGTGGACAGACAACCTACAGAATGAGAGAAAATATTTGCATGCTACACATCTGATAAAGGGCTGATAACCAGAATCTATACAGAACTTAGGAAAATCAAAAAGAAAAAACCAAACAACCCCATTAAAAAGTGGGCAAAGGACATGAACAGAAACTTTTTCAAAAGAAGACAGAATAATGGCCAGCAAACATATAAAAAATTGCCCAACTTCTCTAATCATCAGGGAAATGCAAACCAAAACCACAATGAGATATCACTTAACTCCAGTGAGATTGGCTTATATCAAAAAGTCCCAAAACAACAAATGTTGGTGGGGATGCGGACAGATAGTAACACTCATACACTGCTGGTGAGACTGCAAATTAGTACACCCTTTATGGAAAGTGATATGGAGATACCTCAAAGAACTAAAAGTAGAACTACCATTTGATCCAGCAATCCTACTACTGGGTATTTACCCAAAGGAAAAAAAGACATTCTATAATAAAGACATGTGCATTTAAATATTTATAGCAGCACAATTCACAGTTGCAAAGATGTGGAAACAACCCAAGTGCCCATCAATACACAAGTGAATTAATAAAATGTGGTACATGTGTACCATAGAGTATTAATCAGCAATAAAAAACACAGAGAATTAACACATCTGGTATTATCCTGGATGGAGCTAGAGCCCATTCTTCAAAGAAAAGTATCACAAGAATGGAAAAACAAGCACCACTGGTATTCACCATCAAATTGGTACTAACTGATCAATAGTTATGTGCACACATGGAAATAATATTCATCAGGGGTCGGGCATATGTGATGGCAGTCGAGGGGATGGGAAGGCTCACACCTAATGAGTTCAGGGCACACTGTCTGGGGGATATTCACAATTGTAGCTCTGACTTGGGCCATGCATTGGCAATGTATGTAACCAGTGTTTGTACCCCCATAATATTCTGAAATCAGAAAAAAATAAAATAAACCCCCCTCTTTCTGATATATTTTGCCATTATTCAATTTGCATTGGAATGAAAGCTTTTTTTCTTGTCAAACGATGAAACAAATGGTCAAATGTCTCCACATTATTCTTGAAGAAAAATAAACCAAACAAATAAAAAAGAGCCGATATGCAGCATCTCACTTTCCCTCCCTTTTCCTACCAAAAACTCTTTGTATATGGATAGATTTTCTGCTTTATTTTATTCAGTATGGCATTTGACCATTTTTGTGTACCTAAAATTTCCTACTCAGATAAAAATGTCACATTGCATCATATGAATCTATAGGTTAAAAAGAAAAGCCTCACCTCTTTATTTGAATTTGGCTAAATGTCATACGTACTTTCCCATTCATATTTTGAGTAAATGAATACTATATCAGGGTCATGGATTGAAAGTTACTAAAAGTGTAAAACCTTTTACTTTTTTAATGGAAATGTATTACTACCTTTCACCTGCATTAAATTCAATCGTATCATAGAACTGACTTAATGTATTGAGATGAAAAGATCATTCACCATTATTAATGTCCTATTGCAATTTTATATCTCCTTTATATTACAAACTGACATAATTATGTTAACATTCTTTAAAACTTATTGGCCACCACAATTCCAATCTTCATTTGGCTATAATGGATGAGGGTGAGGTGAGCATTATAAAACTCTTTTGAGAATTTGTATGCACTCCACTTTTTAACTAGTTAGTGGTATCCTAGAATGTCACATGAATCAGATGGTTAGGATCAGTAGAAGAACAATGCAGAAAATGATTGCTTTCTAAATCATTTATTCTTTTACCTTAACTCATTCCAAACATTGATGCCATTCAATCATTTTTCTGTAAAACAAATTTTTGTTAAGAGAGAAGGACACTTAATTGGAATAATTTTTCTACCAATAAATGATACTTCTGAACTAAAGGCATAGATGATGTTTTCAAAATAGCAAACTTTATCTTGTCAGTCAAAATACTCCAGAGAGATACATTACACAGATTGAAGAACTAGGATCTGAAAGATGATATTGGTGTCTGTAATATTTCTCCTTATGGCCAATCATAGCAAAGGCATATTCTATTCTGGTTTTAGTTCTTGAATTTTTTTCCTTTTTTTATAATTTGATTACTAAAATATTTATTAAGCATTCATACTTTGTTCAGGTATTGTAGGGGTTGAAAATATAATGATGAACAAAACAGACACAAATTTCTGCTCTTATGGAGCTTGTATGCTGTAAGGGAAAGATGCAATAAACACATTAGCAAATAAAATGTTTTTTTATATTGACATGTTATAAAGGAAATAAGCAGGGTGATATTATAGAGAATAATGGATGGGTAAGGACAAGGTTAGTTAATGAAAAGAAAAGGCCCTCTGAGGAACTGATAATTCAGCTAAGTCTTGAAAGATAAGAACTAGAAACCATATTGAAAAAGCAGAATTGTGAATAAGAAAGACCTCTTATCTCCTCCACCCAACCTTTGTTTTTGTGTTTCGTAGTCTCTACACTGCCTTCTCTCTTAATACTTAAGTTGTTAAGTTGCAGCCAGTTTTGCTGTAAGATTGGAAGAAAACTTATATTTCTATTAATCAATGTACTTAAAATTGATTTCTCCACGAAGACAAGTTTTCCATAGAAAGGTAATTTCAGATACTACCTGTCTCTTCTTTATTTTATGGACAACTACTTCTATGCTGGGGGAAAGTGTCAGACACTGTAAACATTGCTTAAACCAATAACATGATTACCAGACCTAACTAGATTGTTCCAAACATATCTTTTCCTAAAACTCATCTACATAATTGTTTAATGTATTAATAATAGTTGAGCTCAATACGTCTCTCCTGTGGCTACAAAAGAAGTGTCAGGCTTTGGCATTCAATAAATATGTGTTGAAAGAATAGTTGCATGTATATAAACAACATTGTGATAGACTTCCAGATTCTAGGATAGTTATTTTCAAACCGGGAAGAACATACCATCATTCAAGAAGACATATAAGAATACTTGGGATATATAAAAGAGCAAGTGTAATTTCAAAAATGATTATTCCATTTTAGTTTGAAATTTAATTAAAATTAAATTTGAAAATTTAGGACTATTAAAAGTAGATTCAAGTTAGGTATATGTCCAGGAGAAATGAAAACATGTATCCACATAAAAACTTGTATCAATTGATGAATGGATAAACAAAATTTGGTATAGCCATACAATGTAATATTATTCAGCCATTAGAAGCAATGAAATACTGATACAAGGAACAATGTGGATAAATCTTGAAAACATTATGCTAAGTGAAAGAAGCCAGTTACAAAAGACCACATATTGTATGATTCCTTTTATATGAAACATCCACAATAGGAAAATCCATAGAGACAGGAAGTAGATTAGTTGTTGCATAGGGCTAGAAAGGGAGTGAGTGGGGTGCAGCTGCTCACGGGATGATGCAAATGTTCTAATGTTAGATTGTGTTGACGGTTGCACAACTTTGTGAATATGCTAAAAACCATCAAATTATACACTTTAAGTGGGTGTATTTTATGGTGTATGAATTATGTATTATTAAGCTGTTAAAAAATTAAAAAGTGGATACAAGACGTTTATGTTTATTGAAGGGTGTTATGTTTTTTGGTTTTGTTTTTGAAAAACATTGTGGAAATTATATAATATTTCAAAAACAAAGAAAATAAGCTGACACTTCTAAGGACTGCATTTAAAGTGAGTATACACTTGACAAAATGACTTGCATTATCTTATTGTCACCTCCTATTTTTTACATTCCATTGTGTACTCAGAGGGGATAGAAAAAAATTATACTGAACAATTCACACTCTTTGAAATACTTTCTAGATTTTTTTTTCTGTGAATCACATTGCCTCTAAAATATTTAATTTTTTAATTTTTACTGATATTTATAATTCTTTAAAACCAAACATTATAGGATTCCAAGAATTATCTTCCTAGTACAATACAATATAAATTAAAGGAGAACATATCACATTGTCAGTTGACAAAAGAGGTCTACAAAATGATCTCATAAAACATGAGTTATGATTTAACCTTGCAAAGCACATGCCTATAATATATTCAATCAAGCATATTAATATCAATGTATAGGAATGGCACTAAAGTATACCTCTGAGCACGAATCTGACAGCAATAGTTCAGAATCTAATTTGAAAATATTTATTGAAAAATTTTTTTATTGAGTACTCACTGGGAACCACACACTGATCTTGTTACTGAGTAGAAAGATGAATAAGACACTATCTTTACCTTACAGATATAACTGAGATAGTTTTAAATGTGTTAATTATGAATATCTATAAGCACTTAACTCCAATCAGATGACCAAATATTATTATTAAGACTGAGACTAAACCAGAGTGTAAATGAAGAAAGCTATAATATAATCAATCATATCAACATATATCTAAAAAATGTTTGGTAACAGAAGGATGTTGAAGTTTAGGGAAGGGAAACTGGAAAAATAAGAATTTATCATCTTTTAATCATTATTTTTCAAATGAAATGGCACTATATCTTTACAATCTCGATGTTTGGGGATACCCACTCTATTGTGGCCCAGATTAGTAATCAAATTATCCAGAATGTGTATAAATTGTCTCTCAAATGTAATATCTGTTGTTCTGATTTAATGATCATTAATCTATCTTCTGATTACTAACTCAAGTTTCCCAGTTCACCTTGATCGTGGGATTTTTGTATCCTTTGTGTGGTATTTTAATTACTGCAAAGATATCTCCCAAATGTAAATTAATAAATTAGCATTCTGATAAATACATTGATCTTTTATAAGTTTGATGTGAATCAACACTTTTACTTCCCTTCTTTTTAAAAGCCAAAACAGCTCTTGATAGACTGACAAAGTCAATTTTCTACATGTGCAAATCATAAATTTAGGTGATTTGAATACTAACAACAGACTGTTACATGAAGAAGCTCCATTTGTGCATATAGTTTCCATCACAGAATTCTATGTCTTTTGAAAATTAAATTATTTAACTTTGGAGATGTCTAAAAAACACCAGCACAACTGGTTAAAATTTGAATAGTCAGTCAAATAACATATTTAAAAATGTAGGTCTGTAGACATTGTAAATTTTTATATACAGGGATAATTCAAAATGAGTTCTGCACAAATAGATTTGGTGGAGATATGAGAGTTAGTACATGGCTAAAAAGACATGTCTATGTTCCATTTCTGAGATGGACATTTTATCTAGCAATTTCAGAGCCAGCAGTCCAACTCCAATGGGAATGTTTAGATGATTCAGTGTAAATGGATACCATATAAGATATCACCAACATAAGATGAGACCAATATAAGATGTGACCAATTATAAAGTGTGATTTTTTTTCTGTACTTTGCATTGGATGGAAGCTTGGACCACATGATTTCAAAGAGTATTTATATTTCTGTAATTACACTATATTTCAAATAGGACACACAAGAGATAGCCTGCAATTTTTTTTGACATTAAGAACGTAATAAGGTTGACAATTTGAATTTATCTTCATTCCCTTTACTTGTTCATTTCCTGAGGAAAAGTAAGGTTCTAATAAATAATGAAAGAGCCTAAATGCATAGCAATAGGAAGGAGAGAATGTGAATAATTTGATTCATAATATCAAGAATTGACTATACATATGAAATGTATATACATATGAAATGGTTAATTTTACATGTCAATTTGACTGGGTCATGGAATGCTCAGACATTTGGTCAAACATTATTCTGGACATGTCTGTGAAGGTATTTCTGAATCAAATTAACATTTCAATTGGCATATTGAATAAAGCAGATTGCTTTTCCTAATGTATGCAAGCCTCATCTAATCAATCAAAAACTTGAATAGAACAAAAAGGCTAAGAGGAAACTCCTCCTGTCCTACTGCCTGAGATTTGGGACATTGGTCTTTTCCTGCATTTGGACTCAAACTGAAAAATCAGCTCTTCTAATAACCCAAACTATCCTGTGGTTATTACTCATTTCTAGAATCCATAACTGGAATAGACAAGTTCAGCATCTGACAGAATCCCCACATTGCTTTTCCGATCTGTTGAGTGAAAGCTATTATGGCGGGGCTTTGGGAAAAACACTCCCCAAACTGTGCTTGCCTCTAAACTCCACAACAATCAACACAGAAGAAGACTTCTGTAACCAAATGTGGGCTTTTTCCCCTCACACACCAAGCAGTGGACACCAACTGGGTGTCCTCTAACTCAATTCCAACACTACCTACCTGGAGATAGTGTCAGATCCACAGGGTGAGGGTTTAGTACCCAAGATGCTCCCCCTGTACCCAGATACCAGTCACAAGTCTGGGCCTCTGGAGCTTCTGACCAACTGGCTTCAAGTTGGAGTTCTCACAACCCCCTCCCTCTTTGGGTTCAATTAATTTGCTGAAGCAGCTCACAGAACTCAGGGAAACACTTACATTTACCAATTTATTATAAAAGATACTACAAATGATACAGATGATGAGATGCATAGGGTGAGGTATAGGTGAAGGGGTGCAGAGCTTCCATGCTCTCCCCGGGGGCACCACCCTATAGGAACTTGCTCATGTTCAGCTATCAGGAAGATCTCTGAACTCAGTCCTTTCGGGTTTTTATGGAGACTTCATTACATAGGCATGATTGACAACCGTGTAGAAATGTGATTGGGCAAAAAGTGTATGAACTAAATCCAGAAAGCCTGTCTATTCAGATTCTTCCTGGCCTCTATATGTAACATTCCTTCCTCCAGGATACGGGGCAGCAATCTCTCAGGAATGAGGGTCTTTTGACCCACAATCAAATTAGAGCCCTACCTTGGTCAGGTGAAAGGACAGGAGATGGTCAGAGAGAGAAAGATTCTATCCCCTGAGGCCTAAACACCCCAACATTATAACAAAGTGTATGGGAGTTATGAACCAGGAACTGTGGATAAAAAGAAAAAAATATATATATATGTAATGGAATATCACATTCCTGGAGGGACTGGAGATTGGTACCACCACCAAGGACTTGAAAGATGCAGGTGGTAATATTTCCACTACACCCCCATTCCACTCTCCTATTTGGCCTGTCCAGAAGACAGATGGATCTTGGAGAAGTATAGTGGATAAGCTTAATCAGGGGGTGAGTCAAATTGTAGCTTCTGTGTGCCAGATATGGCTTCATTGCTTGAGCAAATTAACACATCCCTTGGTACCTGGTATGTAGCTATTGATCTGGCAAATGCTTTTTTCTTTATACTTATTAGTAAAGACCTCCAGAATCATTTTGCTTTCACCTGCCACAGCCAACAATACATCTTCACTGTCCTACTTCAGAGATATATCAAGTCTCCATCATTTTCCATAATTAGTTGGCAGGGATTTTGTTCACCTTTTCCTTCCATAAAATATCACACTGGCCCATTGCATTGATGACATTAGGCTGATTGGACCTAATGAGCAGGAAGTAGCAACTACTCTAGACTTAGATGGTAGGAAATAAATCCAACTAAAACTTAGGGGCCTCCTATGTCAGTGAAATTTCTAGGGGTCCAGTGATATGGGGCATGTCCAGAGATCCCTTCAAAGGTGACAAAAAGATTTTGCATCGGGCCCCTCACATGCTCAAAAAAGGGCTACAATGCCTAGTGGGTGTCTGCATTTTGTAGAGAACATAGTGCTCCTTTGGGTGCGTTAATCTGGCTCATATGACAAGTGACATGAAATGTTGCTAGTTTTCAGTGGGGCCCAGAATAGGAGAGGTCACTGCAACAGGTCTGGGCCACTGTGCAAGATACTCTGCCACTTGGGCTATATGATGCAGCAGATCCAGTGGTACTTGGGGTGTCATTTGCAGATAGGGATGCTGTTTGGAGCTTTTGGCAGGAGTTTGGAGCAAGGCCTTGCCATCATCCACAGATAACTACTCTCCTTTTGAGAGACAGCTCTTGGCCTGCTACTGGGCCTTAGTAGAAACTGAATGCTTGGCCATGGGCCACCAAGTTACCATGTGACCTGACCTGCCTATGATAAACTGGGTGTTATCTGACCTACCAAACCATAAAGTTGACTATGCACAGCAGCACTCCATCATAAAATGGAAGTGTTATGTATGTGATTGGGCCCAACTAGGTCCTGAAGGCACAAGTACGTTACATAAAAAAGTGGCCCAGATGTCCTTGGGTCTACTCCTGCTACATTGCCCTCTCTCTCCCAACCTTCACATAGAGCAGGGGTGGGGAACCTGCAGCCTTAAGGCTACATGTGGCCTTCTAGGTCCTTAAGTGTGACCTTTTGACTGAATCCAAATTTTACAGAACAAATCCTTTTATTTTTATTAATACATTTTTGTTCATCTTTTATATTTTTATTTTATTTTAAAAATGAATGCATTAAAAATACCAAAGAATAAAATAAATTTCAATGAAATAATCCTCCCAGATTGACTTGCACAATTAGAACATTAGTAAGCCATAAGGGTTAAATTGACGGCTGCTATGCTTATGATTTAGTTCTAACTTCCCCACCTGACTGGCCCCACTACTGCATGAGACTGGTTGGCGAGAGTTTATGGGGGTCGAGTACACCAGTCTGTTATGTCATCAGCTTTTGACAAGGATGCACTGTGTTTCTGTTTGAAGTAAAATTTGTGAATAGTGGCACAGTTTGACGGTATTTTTTAATTCTGTCTGCTTAACAGCCCATCATGTCAAAGAAGACCAAGAGAATGCTGAAGGAAAAAAATAGATTATTTAATGAGGATTGGGAATTGCAATATTATCTTGTTTCTGCAAAGGATAAGATGATTTGCTTGCTTTGTGATATTGCAATATCAACATTAAACAAATTCAGTGCTCATCACCATTATAGCACTCATAAGGACCACAAATATTTTAAATTAGAGGGAAAGGCATGAAAGGTTGTATTGCAGAAATTATAAGATGAAAAGCAAAGCAAAGACATGTTCTTTCAAGCAGCAATAAGACCTGGAAATAGTGCCACTGAAGCAACTTATCAAGAAGCTTACATACTCAGGAAAAAAGGGAAGATTTTCAGTGTTGTAGAAATTGTGAAAGAATGCATTGCTGAAGTTGCAGGATGCTTAGACCCTGATAACGTTTCAAAGTACAAACAACTGCCTCTTTCAAGGAGAACCACAACTGATCAGCAGCATGAATTAACCTTCAACTTAACAGAACAACTTCATGCAATACTTCAAAAGGAAAATATATATTATTCAATTGCTTTGGATGAATCAACTGATACTACTGACTTGGCACAGGTTTTATACTTCATTCAGGTCATAACAGAAGATTTTCTTTGCTACAAAGAGTTACTCACTTTGGGTGCTCTTGTGAACAGAACACAGGGAATAGATATCTTCAACAACTTTCAAGATAAAGGTCATGAAGTTAGACTGAATTTGGTAAATTTAGTGAGTGTATGTACAGATGTTGCACCTTCCATGACAGGAAAACATGAAGGGTTTATTGCACAGATAAAAAAAGTATTAACAGATCCAGATGCTCTCATTTCTTTTCATTGTATCTTGCATCACCAAAATCTCTGTGCTAAAGCTACTATTTTAAGTGACACTTTGCAACAAGTTGTAAGTATTGTTAACTATATTCGTGCAAATGCAACATGGCATCATCAGTTTTGTAACATGTTAAAGTTGAACGATGAAGTATTCAGTGTAGATTTGCAGTATCATTCTAAAGTGTGTTGGCTATCATAGAGACAGGTGTTAATCACAATTTTATCTCTGCTAGAACAAATAGTTAAATTTTATGAAGAACAGAATCAGCAATGTGAATTATTGAAAGAAGATTTCTATAGGAATGCAGCATTTCTGTGTGTTATCATGTCAAACCAAAATGACTTGAATATTTCTTTGCAAGGTGAAACTAAGTCTATATATGATATGTGGCAAAAAAAATCCAAGCATTTTGAAAAAATAAAACACTTATTCTTCAAAAGGAATTTTTGGATGAACATTTTCCCCAGTTAGCTAAGGTCATTGATGAGCAGGATGACATGTGCAAATCATTTGAAGGACATGCAGCTGTTATAGACCTATTAATTGGAGAATACAATGTAAGGTTTGCTGACTTTGAGAATCATGACATCACACTTAAATTAGCATTTCAGCCTCACCTAGTTGACATCACCAAGGCACCTAAAGAATTACAGATGGAATTGATTGAGCTCTCAGTAGATGACATTTTAAGTCATTGTTTTATGCTAAGAAAGATCCAATTGAAATATGGAAAAACGCAGTAGAATACTCATTACCCTTAGTGATCCACTAGCAAAATTTTTCCTTCCTATTCCTGAGATGTTATGCTTTTATGGCTAGATGTCTTATAATTCCAAAGTGAGGAATATTTCTACACAACAAGGATTCCATTGAAATGTAAGACTGCTACTAGGTCACTTTGAGCTCCTTGTGCTTCTGAATCAACAGGCAAAGATGGGAGGCACTATGCTGGCTGAGGTGATAGATCCTGACTACCAAGGGAAAATTAAACTACTACTCTGCAATGCAGGTAAGGAAGATTATGTCTAGAATACAGAGATCCCTTAGGTGTCTCTTAGTATCATCATGCCCTGTGATTAAAGTAAATGGAAAATTACAACAACCCAATCCAGATAGAACTACAAATGGCCCAGACTCTTTAGGGATGAAGGTATGAGTCACCCTGCCAGTTAAGTAACCACGACCAGCTGAAGTGCTTGCTGAAGGCAAAGGGAATACAGAATAGGTAGTGGAAAGTGTTTATAACTACCAGCTATGACCATGTGACCAGTTATAAAAATGAGGGTTGTAATTGTCATGCTTATTTGCTCCTTATTTTGTTATGAATATGTTTGTGCACTTGTGAGTATCAAGCAAGTATCTTTTTTTCCCTTGTACTTCCTTATCGTGTAACATAAGATGTATCATCTTTATATCATAGTATTTAAGTATTGTTATTTTTAAATCATAGTGTTTAAGTTATGGGGTATCAAGGAAAAGAAAAATATTAATAAAAGTAAACATCACTCAAGAACTTTACCTTTTCTTCTGGGGACTGGGTTAGTGCACTTTCGCTTGCATGTAGTATAGTTGTATTATATTAGGCAGAATTTTGACCTTATTATTGTCTTTAGTTGAAGATTACCTATGGTTCACAGAGATGTATATGGGTGCCAAGTTGACAAGGGTTCTACTTTTGATGGTTGGTTTTAGGTGTCAAACTTGACTAGGCCACAGGGTGCCCAGACGTTTGGTTGAACATTATTCTTAGTGTGTCTGTCAGGGTGTTTCTGCATGAGATTAGCATTTGAATAGGCAGGCTGAGTGTCTCAGTCTGTTTGCATTGGCATAAAGGAAATACATGGAGTTGGGTAATTTATAAGGAAAAGAGGTTTATTTGGTTCACAGTTCTGCAGGCTGTACAAGAAGCATGACACCAGCATCTGCTCTTTGTGGGGATCTCAGAAATCTTTCATTCATAGTTGAAGGGGAAGGGGAGCCAGTGTGTCACATGGCAAGAAAAGGAGCAAGAGAGTGGAGGAGGTACAAGGCCCTTTTCAACAAAAGGGCACTAAGCCATTCATGAGGGATCCACCCCCATGGCCCAAACACCTAGTACCAAGCCCCACCTCTAACAATGGGGATCAAATTTCACCATGAGATTTGGAGAGGACAAGTATTGAAACTATATCACTGAGTAAAGCAGAATGCCCTCCCTAATATGGGGGTCCTCATTCAGTCAATTGAAGAACTGAATAGAACAAAAAGGTTGAGTAATAGTAAATCCTTTCTGTATAACAGCTTTTGCTAGGAATTGATCTTTTTTTGCCTTCTGATTGGAATTGAAAAATCAACTCTCCTTGTATCTCAAGCCTACCAGCTTTTGGACTGGAAAGTACACCAGTGGTTCTCCTGGTTTTCAGAACTTTGGACTCATATTGGAAGTTATACCACTGACTCTCATTCTGAAACTGCATCATTGGCTCTCCTAGTCTTCATCTTGCCAACTGCAGATCTTGGGACTTCACTGCTTCCGTTAACACATGAGCCAATTTCTTATAATAAATGTCTTTCTCTCTCTAAATATGTATCCAATTGCCTCTGGTTCTCCAGAGAACCCTGACTAGTACAACACATTATGAGGTAATTGGATAGTTTAATTGCATGAAAGCTGAAGTTCTGTAGCTATCCTTTATGTATGTTTGTATGTATGTATTTATTTATTTATTTATATTTGCATACCAATTTGATAGCTACAGAATAAACTAACCAAAATTTCTATTTCAGGAAAATTTAAGCAATATATTTTGAATGTAGTTATTGAGAACATTTTGTGTCATGCACTTTAGCTGTCAATCAAATCTTTACATAATGACTTAACTTTAATAGCCTATCCATACTTTGCTCCCTCACAAAACATGTTATAAATCTATATATATTCCCTGAAATTGGGGAAATAATTTACTTTTGCCCTAATAATAAGCTATGGTTTAATCCTAGCCATGATGTATATTTTAATACCATTCATCTTCTTAATTATCAGTGTATTCTATTCATTTAACTTATTTACTTAATTTTTTAATTTAATTTTTATTGTGGTAAAATATACATAACATAAAATTTATCATTTTAACCATTTTTATGTGTACAGTTTTATAACATTAAGTATGTTCACATTGTGATGCAACCATCACCATCATCCATCTCCAGAATGTTTTCATCTTCCACAAATGAAACTCTATAGCTATTAAACACCACCTCCTCATTATTCCTCCCCTTGGTAACTAAGAACTACCATTCTACTTTCTGTCTGTATGTATATGATGATTCTTAATATGTCATATAAGTGCATTCATACAATACTTATCCTTTTATGTGTAGCTTACTTCACCCTGCATAATGTTTTCAAGGTTCAACTATTTGTAGTGTATATCACAACTATTTTTTAAGGCTGAATAAAATCCCATTGTATGCATGTACTACATTTTGTATATTCATTTGTCCGTTAATGGACATTTGGGTGGTTTCCACATTTTGGCTATTGTGAATAATGCTGCTATAAACATTGGTATAAAAATAACAGAGTATCAGTTTTCAATTCTTGTGGGTAAATAACTAGAGTGGACGCTGGATCATATGGTAATTCTATGTTTATTTTTTTGAGAAACTACTATAGTATTTTCCAAAGTGGATGCACCATTTTACATTCCCCACCACAATGGATAAGTGTTCCAATTTCTCTATATACTTGCCAACATTTCTTTTACATTTTTCTTAAATAACCATCCTGATGGGTATAAAATGGTATCTCATTGTAGTTTTGATTTGCGTTTCCCTCGTGATTTGTGATATTGAGCATCTTTTCATGTGTTCATTTGCCATTTTCATATATTCTTTGGAGAAATTTCTACTCAAGTCCTTTGCCCATTTTTAATTTTTTTATTGTTGACTTGTAGGGATTTTTATATTTATTTCTTCAATAAAAACATTATCAGATATATCATTTGCAAATACTGTTTTCCATTTGTGGGTTTTTTCACTCATTGATAGTGTGCCTTGATGCACACAAGTTTTTAATTTTGACAATGTCCAGTTTATCCATTGTTTCTTCTGTTGCCTGTGCTTTTGGTGTCATATCTAAGAAATCATTGCCAAATCCAATGTCATGAAGCTTTTTCTCCATGTTTTTTTTTCTGAGTTTTATAGTTTTAGCTCTTACATTTAGGTCTTTAATCCATTTGAGTTTATTTATTAAAGGTAAGGGTCAAACTTTATTCTTTTGTGTGTGGATATCCAGTTTTCCCAATACTATTCTTTGAAAAGACTGTCTTTCCTCATTGAATGGTCTTGACAATGTTACAGAAAACCATTTGACCATATGTGTAAATTTGCCTCTTGACTCTCTATTTTATTCTATTGATCTATATGTCTGTGTTTATGCCAGTACCACACTGTTGATTAATGAAGCTTTGTAGTAATTTTTGAAATCGGGACGATTAAGATCTTCAAGTTTTTTTCAAATATTTTTTCTTTATCTTTTCTTTCTTTCTTTCTTTCTTTTTTTCTTTTTCTTTTTTTTTTTTTTTTTTTTTTTTGGCTATTTGGGGTCCCTTGAGATTCCATACGAATTTTATGATGGCATCTTCTATTTCTGAAAAAAAAATCATTGGGATTTCCATAGGGATTGCACTTAATCTGTAGGTCACTTTGGGTAATATTGACATCTTATCAGTGTTAAGTCTTCCAATCCATGAACTCAGGATGTCTTTCCACTGATTTATATCTTTAGTTTCCTTCAGCAATGTGTTGCAGTATTCAAGGTACGAGTCTTTTGCCTTCTTGGTTAAGTTTATTCCTAGATGTTTTATTCTTTTTAATGCTATTGTAAATGCAATTGTTTTATTAATTTCTTTTTCAGATTACTATTGTGCAGAAACATATGTGATCTTTTAATTTGGATCTTGTACCCTGCAAGTTTGCTGAATTTGTTTAGTCACTCTAATAGTTTATTTGTACATACTTTAGTATTTTCTCTATATAAGAACATGTTGCCTGCAAATAGAGATAGCTTTTCTTCTTCCTTTCCAATATAGATATCTTTTATTTATCTCTAGCATGCATGTTTAATACTATGTTGAATAGAAGTGATGAATGTGGGCATTCTTTTCTCATACCTGATCTTAAAGAAAAGTTTTCAGTCCTTCACCATTGCATATGATGTTAGCTGTGGGTTATTCCCATATGACTTTCTTTTTTTAAAAAATTCTTCATTTGTTGACTGTTTTTCATGAAAGAGTGTGGAATTTTGTCAAATGTTTTCTCTGCATCAATTGAGATGATCATGTGTGTTTTTAATTGATTCCTTCATTCTGTTGATGTGGTATATTATATTGGCTTTTTTGGTATGTTGAACCATTTTAGAATTCTAGCAATTAATTCCATGTTGTCATGTTCTATAATCTTTTTAAGATGCTTATGAATTTCATTTGTTGGTATTTTATTGAGGATTTTTGCATAAATATGTATAAGGAACATTGTTCTGTAGTTCTCTCTGTCTGCCTTTGGTATCAGGGTAATGCTGGCCTCATAGAATGAGTATTCTCTCCTCTGCAATTTTTGGCATTGTTTGAGAAAGGCTGGTGTTCATTCTTCCTCAATACTTGGTAGACTTCACCAGTAAAGCTGCCTGGTCCATGGATTTGCTGCGCTGGGAGTTTTCTTGATTACTAATTCAATCTCCTTATTGTTAGAGTTATATTTAGATTTTCTATTTCTTCATGATTCAGTCTTGGGAGGTTGTGTCTTTCTGTGAATTTGTCCATTGCATTTAGGTTATTGAATTTGTTTTCTTACAATTGTTAATAGTTCTCTCTTGTAATCCTTTTAATTTTTGTACAACTGATAGTAATTTTCTCAATTTCATTTGAGACTCCTCTCTCTTTTTCTTATTCAATCTAGATAAAGGTATATCAACTTTGTTGATCTTTTCAAAGAACCAACTTTTGGTTTTGTTGATTTTCTTTACTGTTTTTCTGTTTTCTATTTAGTTTATCTCTGCTCTAATCTTATTCCTTTCCTTCTGCTAGCTTTGGGTTTAGTTTGTTCTTTCTATAGTTCCTCAAGGTATAAAGTTAGTTTGTTTTGAGATGATTATTTTTCTTTTGTATTTTTTTTACATGTTTATAGCTATAAATTTCCTTCTCAGCACTGTTTTCCCTGCATTTCATAGGTGGTAGTATGTTGTATTTTGATGTTCATTTGTTTTAAGTTATTTTCTGATTTCCCTTTTGATTTCTTCTTTGACACATTGTGTCAAAGAAAAATTTTGTACTGTAAACTTCTTAAAAATGGCAAAAGAGATTTTATTTGTGCTATTTCAGTAGGGGAGAGAGACTTCACTATTGAACTGGGCTCAACTCTGAACAGGGCAAATGCACCTAGGTTTATAGCCAATGAGTAAGGTACCAATAAGTAAGGTCAGTGGATGTGATATTATGAAGAGTCAATACCAACAGTTGGGAGATTCTTGCTAAACTGTCTAAAAATATTCTTGCTAAAGGCAGGCCAAGGATTTAGATATCAAAGGTGGAAGATAAGGGACTTCATCATATATCAATGATGATCAGATATCAAGGATGGATGGATTCTTGATAAATCGGCTTAAGAGAATTATTTGCTAAAACTGGGCTCTGTAGGCCAAGGTTGAGGCCTAGTAGAGGAAAGGGCTCAGAGGAACCTGAATAAAGTTTGGTCAAGGAGGGTATCTTTGTCAATTCTTTAAGAGTGTGTTATTTAATTTCCATGTTTGTGAATTTTTCAGGTTTTTTTTTCTATTATTGATTTTTAGTTTCATTCCATCGTTATCAGAAAAGTTACTTTGCATGGTGTCAATCTTTTCAAATTTATTACAAATTGTCTTGTGGCCTAACATATGGTCTTTCCTGGAGAATATTCCATGTGCACTTGAGAAAAATGAGTATTCTGCTCCTGTTGGGTGGAGTGTTCTGTATATATCTATTAGGTCTAACTTGTTAATAGTGTTGTTCAAGTCCTCTATTTCTGTATTGATCTTCTATGTGGTTGTTCAATGTGCATCTCATTTTGACAGAGTAAAAATGCCTGTTTTTATATATGTTAAATTTAGCATTTGATTGCTATTCAAATTCTATCACATGGTATTCATCAACAATTTGGCTTATTGCATATTGTTTAATCCCCATGACTACTTATTTCTTTCCATTTACTCATGCACTAAGGATGGATAGGAGAATGGGAACTATTCATTCTGCAGTTACCACATGAAATAACACTTTTATGATACTTATTATGGACACCTTAATAGAACTATATGGGTTATTCTCACACTACATTATGGTAAATAATATATTTTATTTCATCTAAATAACATTGATAATGACAATGCTAATAACTCATGTTTGAAGAATTATGCATCTTGTATCACACCTTGTCAACCCTAAGAGCACTTCACTCATTCATCTAAGGGATTTTCATAAATATGTTTAAGCAAAAAAGGTGAATCCAACTTGTCATCATCATAATTCATGTATAATAAAAATAGAAATTATAATTTTCTAAAACTCTAAGTTCAGGGTATACTCAATAAAAACGACAAGATACTATTTTTTTTCTGGTTATCATCTCATTGATGTTTATATTACCATCACCTTGATTATCCAATTTCTGTGACTCCTGAGTCATTTTTCTTCTGAAAAGTGATTATAATGGTTAGCTTCTAGCACCCTCTACTATGTTTTACTGATTTTAATAAGCATCTTCCCTGAAGCTATAGGAAAGTGAGATTTGAGAGCCATAGGGAGTAAAGAGCTTCAGAAATACAGGGGCTATTACAAATAATTAGATATAGGAACTACTGGATATTAGAAATAATGATTAAAGAGCTCTCAGACTCTGTTCATGTGGGGACAGACAGAAGGATTCCTACTTTACGCCCTACAGTGGGTTCCCAACTTGAATGATAAAACCAAATCTTCCTACCTATTACCTGAGTGAAAATTCTGGCCTGGCCAAGGTTGATTGCCTTACTTTATATGCCTGCTATGCGCTGAATGTTTGTGTATATTGAAACCCTAATCTTCAATGTGATTGTATTTGGAAGTGGTGTCTTTGGGAAGTAATTGGGTCATGAGAATGGAGCCCCCATGAATGGGATTAGTGTCCTTATAAGAAGAAATATGACAGAGATGACCTTTCTCTCCTCCATGTGAGGATACAGCCAGAAGTCTGTAAATCAGGAAGAGGGCCCTCAATAGGAATCAAATTGTCCGGCACCTTGGCCTTGGACTTCCCAGCTTCCAAAACTGTGAAAAATAAATTTCTATTGTTTAAATCACACAGTCTATGATACTTTGTTATAGTAGCCCAAGCTAAGACAATGCCTCATGATTATTTCTTTATATAAATATATTGATACATTTTTACACACAATAATATAGTATAACAAGGAGGAGAAGTGAACAAGAAGTGGAACATTTTATCACAAAAACAAAGATGATAGAAATAAGGGGAAAGAAAACAGAACATCATTTGGAATATTGAACTCCTTTACCTGCATCATTTCACACATTACACTAAGCAAGGTAAGAACTACTGAATGATGGAAATTATTCAGAATAATTTATTTTTTATGTAGCCATTAGGAACATGCCATATTTTTGCTGTCCATTATCCATATTAGTTGCATAACCACTGGATATAGGAATTCTAGACAAAGGTGATGAACATAAGCAACAACCTGAGAACTTAATATGTTAGGATTCTAACAGCAATGTATTAAAGAGTGATAGATAGAAAAGACAACCAGCCTACCAAGTTTATAGATATCTACCAAGCCTAAATTAATTTTAATTTTTCCTAATTTAAGTAATAGTATTAAAGAAAAAGAATAAAAAGTAAATCTTTAAAATTATTTTACAATGTAAATAGGAATCATTGCATCCAAAATGTATAGAAAATATTATTGGCAAGAAAATATACATGAAACTATTTTTCTTCAATAAATTTCAGAATTATGGATGCTATGAAACAAGAGATAAAAAAATTAGAGAACAAAACAGAAAAACATGGAAAAGGAGGTAGCTTGCTGAAGTAAATGCACCCCTGTAAAGGGGATATGATGAACTCAGGCAAGAAGGTAAAACAAACCTAAATTATGGCCCAAAATATGAATTGGCATTAGAACTGTACTTAGCATAACCCATAAAATGCATAAAATACAATCCATTATTTATTGAATAAGTGAATAAATTAACTCAACCTAGAGGTAATTGGTTTTGTGAAAAAGATACCAGAACAAATGGAGTAGAACTAACAATTAAAGATATGATATTAATATAAATCTGTAGTAAACTGAACAAAGCCTTGTGTTTTTAGATCGAAAGAGCTCACTGCATATCAGGAAAAGTAAATAAAATAACATTTATACATAACTTGGAAAATGTTTGAATCTCAAAGCTAAAGAAAGAATGCTAAAATCACATAGATTTATAAAGGAATACAAATTAAGTTTACCTCAGGTTTATTCTCCAGAACGCTACCATCTAGAAGACTATAGCACAAAATATCTAGAGTTCTAAAGAAAAAAAAGATTGTGAAGTAAAAATTTTATAACCAGGCAGACACTCATTCTTTAGTGAAGGCAATAGACCATCAATGTTATGCAAAATCATTAAAAAAGATCAATTGACTAATGGCAATCTTGAATAAAAACAAAAAGAAAATATTCTCTACTTAAGGAACTAATTTAAATAAACACAAATAAGTGACATGTGAATACTGATGGTATGACATAGGCAGCTAGAAAGACTGAAATTATTGTTATATATAAAGTTATAAAGCAGAAATGGGAAAATGGACCAGAAAAATGCCTGCAAAAATTTTCATTTGGCTCTAAAACACCAGGCTAATTAAATAAATCAGAACGGGAAAGAAGAGCTAAGGCATGTTATTTTTCTCATAAATTGGAGGGTTATTTTATCCTTTACTTTTGATAATTATAGAAATATGGACCAAAATATGTTTTTGAAATACTTAAAGGAAACCACTGGTTGAATTGAAATTAGGACAAATATCTTCGGTGGTAGATACTATAATTTATCACAAACATTCAATGACCTTCTCTGCCTAAGGGTTTTATTTCCCCACCTCTTACATATTAGGCTTGGCCATGTGATTTTCTATGGCCAGTGAAATGTGCTTCAAAAGAGTAAGTTCATTGTTCTCTATGTATACAATCTTCATTGTCTCTACACTGGCAGGATTCTAGATAGAGGCTTCCCCATCAGCCTTCGCCCTGGAATGAAGAACACATGGAGAACAGATGCAGCCAACGAGTAACCGATACATACTTTGAGTGAAAAATAAACCTTTGTTGATAATGCCTCTGAAATTTTGTGGTTACTTTTTGCATCAGGAATATCTAGCTTATCCTGACTAATATCCTATCCAATCATTAGAAATTTACAAAAAGATAATAAAAAAAACTACTGAAGCAATAAGAAAACATACACATACAGAATATAATCCACGCTTGAAAAATAAAACCAAACACATCAATTATGAAAATAAACATAAATGATAAAAAATCCAGTTGAAAGGAAATAATTCATTCTAGTATCAAAGGTAAACAAATCAACAACATGCCATTTATAAGAGATCATATATAAAAATGTGATTTAAAAGTAAGAACTTGGACAATACATGCCAGATAAACACAAACTAAAAAAATAAAAAAACCCAGGCTGTCAGTATCAGACACTATAGAATCCAAGGCCAAAATTTCACTAAAGCCAGGAAAAGAAAATCTTTTTTATTGAGCAATATTTTAATCTACAATGAAGAACAAATGTAGGACACTCTTAAATATAAATTATCTGAGAAAAATGTGAAAATTTCATTCATCCTCTACTTAAACATGTATCTAATCCTTACCTGATTCTTGGGACCCATCTGATTCCTACCATCCAGGGAAGGATTGAAGTCATGTGTGAAGTGATCTTGAAAAAAGTCTGTTTGATATATTATTTTGTAATAGGAAAAGTTGAGAAGTAAATGGTTTGTTTATACGGGCTGAGTCAAAATGTTCCTATGCCCAATGACCATTTTAAAAATCCTTGATTTTAAAGGATAGAAATCAAAACAGCTACAGCAAAATAGCTGTGTCAAAAGTGTTAATCAAAATGTCATATAAGTATTATGAACTGTAAAGGCCAAAAACTACAGAAAATTTGAGGGAAATTAACAGAAAAGCAAAGTTACAGAGGGATTTCAGCTCTCTATTCATTTTTTTCAAAATGTTGCAAAAAAATAAGGCATTAGAATGAATAATATGATAAAATTAAGTACATAGATAAGCATATCATACTTTGGTGACTAAAAAGAGTATTGGTTTGCCAGCATGTACAGAATATTTACAAAATTTGATTATATGATGGCAGAAAAATATCAATAATTTTTTTAAATGCAGGAACTACTCAGATCCTAGTTGAAAAATGATTAAAAAACAAAAGTTAAGTTAAAATTCAATAATCTAAAGATAAATAATTCATAAATAATTCTTGCAACAAAAAAGAAATTGAAGCCATAATAATATGAAAATAGTCCGTTTTTGCTGTGTAACTGACAACCTCAAATATCAGTGACTTATAACATCAAATATTTTTGGATTTGAAGAGACAAATCACAGAACAAAAGAAAATATTTGCAAACTATCCATCTGACAAAGCATTAATAACCAGAATATATAAGGCACTCAAAAACTCAATAGGAAAAAAACAAATAATGTGATTACAAAATGAGCAAAAGATAGGAGTAGACATTTCTCAAAAAAAGACATACAAATGGCCACCAGGTAGATGAAAAAAGGTTCAACATCATTAGTCATCAGAGAAATGGAAATCAAAATTACAATGAGATATCTCACCCCAGTTAAAATGGCTTTTATCCAAAATAACAGGCAATAATGAATGTTGATGAGGGTGTGGAGAAAGGGGAAACTTTGTAAGCTGTTCGTGGGAATGTAAATTAGTACAGCCATTATGGAGAATAGTATGGAGACTTCTCAAAAAACTAAAAATAGAACTAC
Source organism: Daubentonia madagascariensis (assembly GCA_023783475.1). Lineage (NCBI taxonomy): Eukaryota > Metazoa > Chordata > Mammalia > Primates > Daubentoniidae > Daubentonia > Daubentonia madagascariensis. The sequence continues at coordinate 2,535,079 of JAKFHU010000166.1, forward strand.
CATATAATCTAACAATCCCCTTGCTGGGTATATCACCAAAAGAAAGGAAATCAGTATATTGAAGAAATATCTGCACCCCTATATTAATTGCAGCACTAATCACAATAGCCAAAATATGGAGTCAACCTAAGTGTCCATCAACAGATGAATGGATAAAGAAAAAGTGGTACATATGTAAAATGGAATATTATTCAGATATAAAACAAAATGAAATCCTGTCCTTTGCAACAACATGGATAGAACTGGAGGACATTATGTTAAGTGAAATAAGCCAGATGCAGAAAGACAAATATCACATGTTCTCACACATATGTAGCAGCTAAAGAAAAAAAAAATTGAACTCTGAGAGAGAGAGTGGAACGATGGTCACCAGGGGCTGGGAAGAGGAGTGGAGGGAGGTAAAGAGGGGGTGGTTAATGGGTACAAAAATTAAGTTAGATAGAAGAAATAAGATCTAGAATTCAGTAGCACAATAGGGGGACTATAGTTAACAATAATTGATTATCTATTTTAAAATAACTAAAAGAGTGAAATTGGAATGTTCCTAACACAAAGAAATGACAAATGCTTGAGGTGATGGATAGCCCAATTACCCTGATTTGATAATTACACATTGTATGCCTGTATCAAAACATCATATGCACCCCATAAGTTGTACAACTATTATGTATCCATAATAATTAAAAATTATAAAACCACAAATATTTACTGATTTTAATAAAGTTTGGATGATAACAGCTGTCTCCAAGCTTCGGATCAGGTTTGAGTCTTCTCCATGTGTCTTCATTATTCAGGAACAAAGGGTTAACTGGACTTTTCTGATAAGATCCCAGGAGAATAAAATGGTCAGCTAACACAAAACTAGAATGCCTCTGGGATTTATTCTAAACCAGGATATTTCAAGTATGTTCCCCAGAGTTCTAGATTGCTCTAAAGGTGACTAAGAGAGCACCACAAGGATCAATGGGAATTCATTTTCAAGATCTCTATTCAATTGTTTTTATAATATCCTGTCCCTTTGTGATGTGACAGATATATCTTCATCTTTATCATCTATTATCTTCTTAAAACGTCTGTTTAATTGTGTTTCTTTTGTTGTAGCTCCATTGTTCTGAGATTTATTTATCATATTTGTACTTAAGAATCACTGGATGTTAAGCACTGATCTAAGTATTTTATAAATATTGAATAATATTTATAATTGTACATATATATCTGATATATATATATATATATATATGTATATTCCTCTTACTATCCTGTGAGGTAATTGCTGTTATTAAATCCGTTTTATAAATGGGGAAACAGAGACACAGAGATGTCGAGGAACTTACCCAAGGTCACACAGCAATGGACAGAGCCAGAATTTGAACCCAGGTGTTCTGACTCTCGGAACCCTTCTTCTTAACTACCACAAAATGATGCCACTCTTTGGTATTTCACTTTCATGGTGTTTGCTTTTTTAAAGTCTCTGGAGATTATCAACAATGTGCTTATCAGTTTTTCTTTTTTTGAGATTCTGTTCTTGTTAGTTTGTGAAAGTTGTTCCTTTAATTTAACATCTATATGCACCTGGAACAAAGGGAAATGCATCTGGGTGGAAAAATACCAGTGGCCAGCATTCAGTGTGTGGTTCTTTGCCATTCTTTCTGACTGTCAACAGCTACCCGGGGCACTTCCTTGCTTCCCAGCTATATATCTTCAATTACTGCTCCCACATGGAGCAGTAAGGGAGCTAAATATCTTGGCAATGCCTTACCTGGAAGAAAACGAGGTTGTGGTGGCTTAATTGACTAATGAAGAATTTGTTTTGACTACATAAAAATTCACAATTCCTTTACAGAAAAAATAAACCACAAATTGTATTAACTAACCAAATAGTAAATTAGGAAAATATATTTATAACACATATTTATAGTTAATATTTAATAGTCTTAATGGAAAAAGACTTTATAAATCCATAGAAAATGGCAGATACTAAATAGAAAATGGTGAAAGGTCATAAAAAGGAAATGTGAAAAATGCCCCTGATTTCCTTCTCTTGTCTTATTGCTCTGGCTAGGACTTCCAGCACTATGTTGAATAGAAGCAGTGATAGAGGGCATCCTTGTCTGGTGCCAGTTCTAAGTGGGAATGCTTTCAGTTTTTTCCCATTCAGTATGATGTTGGCTGTGGAATTGTCATATATGGCTTTTATCATTTTGAGGTAAGTTCCATCTATCCCTATTTTATAAAGCATTCTTATCATAAAAGGGTACTGAATTTTGTCGAATGCTTTTTATGCATCTATTGAGAGGATCGTATGGTCTTTGTTTTTACTTCTATTTATGTGGTAAATTACATTTACATATTTGCGTATGTTGAACCATCCCTGCATCTCTGGGATGAAGCCCACCTGGTCATGATAGATTATTTATTTAATGAGCTGCTGAATTCAATTTGCTAGTATTTTATTGAGAATTTTTGCATCTATATTCATAAGGGATACTGGCCTGTAGTTTTCTTGTTGAGTCCTTACCTGGCTTTGGTATCAGAGTGATGTTGGCTCTATAAAACATGTTGAGGAGGATTCCTTACTTCTCAATGTTGTGGAATAATTTCTTGAGGACAGACACCAGATCTTCTTTGTAGGTCTGGTACAATTCTGGTGTGAAACCATCTGGTATGGGGCTTTTTATATAGGAAGGTTTTTTATTACTGCTTCAATTTCGGTACTTGATATTGGTCTGTTCAGGAAATCTACATCTTCTGGGTTGAGCCTAGGGAGGCTGTGAGTTTCTATGAATTTGTCCATTTCCTCCACGTTATCAAGTTTATGTTCATAGAGATTTTCGTAGTATTCAGAGATGATATTTTGAATTTCTGTGGTATCAGTTGTAATTTCTCCTTTATTACTTCTAATGGAGCTTATTAGCGTCATTTCTTTTCTGCTTCTGGTTAATCCAGTGAGAGGTGTGTCAATTTTGGATATCTTTTGAAAGAACCAACTTTTTGTTTTATTAATCTTCCATAGAGATCCTTTTTACTGATTTCACTTAGTTCTACTGTGATCTTAGTTATTTCTTTTTTTTTTCTTTTTTTTTTTTTTTTTTTTTTTTTTTGCTGAGTTTGGGGTTGGTTTGCTCACCCTTTTCCAGGTCTTTGAGACAATTCATTAGATTGTTGATTTGTGATCTTTCCATCTTTGGGATGTAGGTATTTATGGCTATGAATTTTCCTCTCAAGACTGCTTTAGCTGTGTCCCACACATTTTGGTAACTTATGTCCCCATTTAATTTCAAAGAATATTTTCATTTCCTTCCTAATTTCCTCCTTGACCTGAAATTCAATCATCAGTAGGTTATTTATTTTCCATGACTTTGTGTAGAAATGAGTGCTTCTGTTGGAGCAGATTTCTAATTTTATTCTACTGTGGTCTGAGAAGATGCATGGTATAATTTCTATTTTTTTAAATTTGTTGAGACTTGTTTTGTGCCCTAGGATATGATCAATCTTAGACTATGTCCTGTGCACTAATGGGAAGAAAGTATATTTGGTGGTATTTGGGTAGAAGGTTCTGTAAATGTCTGTTAGGCTCATGTGTTCTAGAGTTCTATTTAAGTCCCATGTTTCTTTATTTATTTTCTCCTTGGTGGATCTGTCCCTTTCCATCAGTGGCATTTGAATTCCCTGGCTATTATGGTGCTGCTGTCTATCATTTTGTTTAGATCAAGAAGGATTTGCTTTATGAATCTGGGCACTCCTGTGTTAGGTGAATAAATATTTAAGATTGTTATGTCTTCTTGTTGAATCATTCCCTTTACCATTATATAATGACCATCTTTGTCTTTCATTACTTTTGTTAATGTGAAGATTAAGTTATCTGCTATGAGAACTGCTACTCCCCTGTTCTTTTGGTTTCCATTAGCATGGAAAATTGTTTTCCATCCCTTCACCTTGAGTCTGTCTGCGTCCTTGTGGGTTAGATGCATTTCCTGAAGGCAACAGATACTTGGCTTGTGTATATTTATCCATTTGGCCAGTCTGTATCTCTTCAGTGGGCATTTCAAGCCATTCATGTTTATTGAGAGAATTGATAAGGGGGGTGGAGTTTTGTTCATCCTGTTAAGTTGACCTTTGTTGTTTTGTTTTATCTCTTCAGCCATTGTGGTATCTGGCTTTCAGTCTTTGGATTTTGGGTAATTTTACATTGCTAAGTGTTTCTTGTGATGCTCTGTGAATAATGCAGTTCTGAGAACTTCCTGCAGGGCAGTTCTTGTCTTGACCAATTCCCTCACTGTTTGCTTCTCTGGGAAAGACTTAATTTCACCTTCATATATGAAACTTACTTCTGCAGGATACAAAATTCTAAGCTGGGCATTATTCTGTTTGAGAAGACTGACGATGGGGCCCCAATCCCTTCTGGTTTTGAGCATCTCAGTTGAGAAATCTGCTGTTACTCTGATGTGTTTTCCTTTGTAAGTTACCTATTGCTTCACCTCACACCTCGTAGGAGTGCCTCTTTCATATTTATTTTGGCTAGTCTAATGACTATGTGTTGTGGTGTATTCTTCTTTGTTTTGAGTCTTCCAGGAGTCCTATGAGCTTCTTGTACCTAGATATCTAAATTTCCATCAAGGCCAGGGAAATTTTCCTCAATTATTCACATGAATAGATTATCCAACCCTTGTGTATTTTCTTCTTCGCCCTCAGGGGATGCCTATGATTCTTATGTCAGGCCATTTTACTTAATCCAACATTTCTTGTGGACTTTGCTCATTCTTCTTGCATTTCTGCTCTATTTCTGTGACTGACTTGTTTAATTGGAGGGTGTTATCTTCAAGCTCTGAGAATCTTTCTTCTGCCTGTTCTAACCTGTTCTTGAGGCTTTCCACTGTGTTTTGTTATTCCTTGAAAGAATTTTTTCATTTCCAGAAGTTCTGTTTGATTTTTCCTTAATACTACAATTTCTTTAGTGAATTATTCATTCATTTCCTGTATTTTTTTGTGGTCTTTGGGTTGGTTTTTTTTTCATGTATTTCATTTAGTTTCCTTACAATCCATGCTCGAATTTCTTCATCTGTCATTTCTATATTCTGCTTTTGTTTGGTATGCATTGCTAGGGAGCTGGTGTTCCCTTTTGGGGGTTACCTTTTGCTGTGATTCTTCATATTTCCACAGTTCTATTGCTGGTTCCTTCTCATCTGAGACAGGTGTTGCTTCTTACTTTTTGACTTTCTTTTGTTTAGATAATGACATGCCCTGTTTAAACTCTGAGCCAGTAGGTGGTGCTTGTGAGAACTGACCACACCCTCTGTGATGAATCAGTAGGTGCAGTAAAGGGCACACAAATTGACCTCCCTGTCAGGAGGTGGCACTTGGCTAAAGGAACAAGCTGTAGTGTAGTTTTTTGGTCCTGTGATCAGCTCGAGTTCCTTAGGAGAGAGGACTCTAATACCTCTGGTGGTGGGTGGGTCCCTGGGACTTCCAGGTGAGCCTTTTATTCACCACCACAACAGAGGCATGTGGTGGAATTAGGCTGGGCAGGGTTAGGTTGGGTTAGCCTGTCCTTAGGCTCCTCAGATGTTGTTAAGGGATATGCAGGGGTTAAAGGTCAGTTTTCTGTCTCTGGGCTTAGTAGCCTCAGAGGGGTTGATGTGGCCCTGCTTAACCGGAGTCTCTGCTCTCTTTCCCCAGAAAACTCTGCCAGAGCACTCTACTCTCAAGGGGATATTGGTTGCTCAAGAAGCTCTTGGATCAAGCTGACCTCCCTTTTAAAGTGAGTGGTGGTGGGGGCAGCTGCTCCTATTCAGTCTGTGGCACCGAGGCATTTGGTTGCTATGGGAACCAGTACTTATGCACATTGAGTCTCCTAGGTTCATCAAACTCCAATCTGGTGTTTCTCTGAGGGAGGGGCTGATTCATCAAACTTCAATATGAGGGTTCTAGGGGGAGGGGCTAGTTCACCAAACTCTGGTATGGAGGTTTTTTGAGGAGGGGGGCACACTTACAGATCCTAACTCTCTTGTGCACCTCCACACCCTCCTGATGGACACTTGCCTACCCAATCCTGAATTCATGACCTCTCCCCCATGTCTCCAAGCCTGCTGTCTGCGCTTTCCACAGACGGACTCACCAAGCACTGCTCTGCCAGCTTGTGGAAGAGACATACTCCCTGTGCTAAATGGGGGTCCCTCAGCACAGAGAACTCCAGTGGCTGCTATGGTGGTGGACGAGGGGGTCACAGTCTCTCTGTACTGCCCTTGGGCTTGGGGGCAAGAACATGTTTGCCTTCCTCCTCTCTGCAGCCACACTGTTAGAGTCAGGCTCACCAGGCGTGCACTCCCAGCCACCAGAAATGGGCCCAGACCCTCAGTGCAGGCTTTGCCAAGAGTGCTCTGTAGCTGCATGCCCCAGTCACTCTTTGCAGGATCGGCAGGAGGGCACTTCCCATCCCCAGGCAGCACAACCAGCCTAGTCACTTAGGGTGGGCTTGGCCAGGGAGTGCGCCATAACCAGGCGGCCCAGCCACTCAGCATGGGATCAGCAGGAGGGCACCTCCCACCCACCAAAGCAGCACAACTAGCCCAGTCACTCAGCATGGGCTTGGTCTGGAGTGTGCTCTCCATAGCCTGCATGGTCCAGTCACTCAGCATGGTATCAGGGGGGAGGGCACTTCCTGTGCCCAGTCAGTCTGCAGGGGCACGGAGGGAGCAAGCTCCCCACCGCCTGACAGTCAAGCAATGAGTCTTGGCTGTTGCTATAGGGTAGATGCAGCCCTAGGGCTTCCAGCAGCTTGAGGTAATATTACTTCCTGGGGTGCCAGGATTGTAGAAGGTGCAGAGGATGGATCATCCAGATACAGGGATGCCGATTCTATGGTTCCTCATGGCACTCCCCCTGGTATGAGAGCCCTGTGTTCTGCTGCAGGCCTGAGGCACCCCAGTGTGGGTAGGGAAAAAAAATCCCTTACCCTTTCCCTGGTCTCTGGCACTCCCTTGATGTGGTTTGGATCCCACTGACTCTTTTCCTCTATCCTCCTCTCTCTCAGCTGTTCAGTTCCTGCTGGTGGTATCCTGGACCCCACTGGTGTCAGACCCCGTGGTCCACTCCAGATCAGCAACCCTCTTCCACTCCTCTCGGTCTGACCCTCAACTCCTCCACCAGGAAGATCTGACAAGCCCTGACTCTAGTCTGCCATCTTCCCCTGACTCCTATATTGATATTTTTTAAAAAGTTAAGCAAAACTAACAAGTTATAGAGTAGGGTTTATATAGTAAATCCATTTATGTAAATATATGCATGTGTGTATCTATTTGTAAATAAATTTGTGTGTATCTATTTATAAATAAATCACATATATGTGAAAAAATCTGGAGAGATATATACACACTTTAATATATTTGATTGGTTTTTCCTGATATTTGGGGAATTGTTTATTTTCATTTTCATTTTGAGGTTATATTTTATTTCCATATTTATATGCATCTATCATTTAATTTATCATTTAATAGATACTATCAAACACCTTAAACACCTACTGTATGCCAAACAAAATAATTTTTATGAGTGTCATACTTTCAAAAATAAGTAAACTAAAGAAAAGACATCCTTGTTAATATGAAATAAAATGTAGAAACCAAAATAAATAAGGAGTTTAAGTCAGGTTCTTCTGGGAAACCTCTTAGGTGATATTAGATCTGGGGAAAAGATCAAATGTTAGCAAATATTATCCAGTGAGGTCTACTATAATAAAGCATTAATAGCCATCCCCCAATATCTACTTTGCAACTAAGAAATATTTTATTTGTTCTGGGAATTTTAGTATTGTAGTTTATTTTGAGAAAACAGAGAAACTGACAATCATTGATATCCATTTCTGGAAAACCTTATTTCATTTTAGCTAAAATGAATGCATCTTGTTAAAATGGTTTCTATTTAAATACAATTTCTAAAATGTGGTTTCCAGGAATTTGAACAACCCTTTTTAATGTTTCTATAAATCTTGGAAAGGTAAGGTTCATGAATATGAGTATGTGACAGCTGTAGCAAGCCAAATGATGACAAATTATAGACAAGTTGTGGGCGAACAGATTTTTTTTAAGGCTAACTATGGAGTGTACCAATATTAAACTAAATATTAAATATTAACTGTTGTTTTCCCCAAATCATGAGCAACTTTAATGTCAAATATACTTCCAGAAGGAGAAATTTATATTCATACCATTTTATTTTGTTTTAACTAAGACATAGATTCTTATGCTTTGAGAATCTATTGGAAAATTGAGAATCCTCAACATTTGTAAGTATGGATGGAGTTTATGAATTAGTCATTATTTATAACACAATAAGCATATATTTTGAAATGTAAATATATAAACCAAAAGTAGGGAAGAAACAGTGGAATGATTCTAAATGTAATTTAATTTATAAGTATCTCTTTTATTTTATTGAAGTACTTAGGGAAACACAGTTATTTTTCCTACCTTTGTCTTTCCTACCAAAAAAGACTTCATTTAAGCCTTTCAATTGTGAAAGTAGCTAATAATGATGATAATAACAGTTAATAAATAATAACAGTGCAGTCTATGTGATAGGCTTCAGGTAAGTGATTTCTATAATTGTCTGTTAATTATCATCCTAGCCCTGGGATGTGAATTTATCATTGTAAAATAAGGTTAGGTGACTTGCTTAACCTCATACAGCTAGTGATAGGGTTGGGAGTAGATCTCAGGCCTGTGTGATCTAAAGCTCCATATTCTTAAAACTACTTCTATTCTTAGTAAATAACTTTACTGAAAAAGTGGCAAAGTGGTTATCAAGTATTAAGTAGATATCAGTCACTATGCTAATTTCTAGAAATACACTTAGTAAAAAGATAGACATGCTCAGTCCCTGTCCTCATGGAACTTACTCTTTGGTGGGGAAGCAAGTATGCAAGTAAACAAGCACTACAACAACAACAACAAACCCCTGGAAGTTGTCATATTTATTTATGAAGGAAACAAACAAGGGGTTGTGATAATGAAAAAAAAATAGAACTAGATTATACACTAAACCAAGTATGCAAATTGTAATACATAAGTTTTACTTACATTTTCTCTAAGTCAATGTAATAATAATAATAAGAGTAATATATATAATCCTTATTAAGCACCTACAAGTGCCAGGCACTTTGCTAAAGATTGACATATATTGATGAATTTAACCTTCACAACAACTATATAAGAAAGTAGGTACTATTACATTCTCATTTTGCATATGGGAAACCTGGGGCAATGGAAGCTCATATAACATGACCAAGGTCATCCAGCTAGTAACGGGTAAGCTATAAAATATGTAACTATCTCTTCAAGAGAGAAACAGGGAATAAAGTCAAAATAAGTGCATCTTCTAATAGTGAGAACAACTGATACCATTTTTTGTTGTATTATTCCAACTATGATGTATCTGTTTTGTGACTTGGGCAGGGGGTTATGTCAAAGGTGGAAGGATGGGTATGGCGCATGAGATGAGCCCTCATGATGCTGCAATAGGACAGTTTCTGCCATTTAGTAAATTGCCTTAAGATCTCAGTGTTCTACAGCAAAAACATTTATTTTCATGCTCATGGGCTTGGCTAGGTCAGGCTGGACTCCAGGCTTATGGTTAGATTCAGGTTGACTCCACATCTCCATTTTCAGGCTAAGTCTGAAGGGGCAGCAGCTATTAGAAACATGCTCTTCTCTTGGCAAATCACAGAAGCACAAGAGGAGAGGACAAGCAAGTCAAACAAGCAGATTAAAATATCTTCTCTTTTATGCCTTTGGCCCAAACAACTCACAAAGTAAGGCCTAACATCAATGAGGGGGAAAAATATAATCCATATACTTTAATATAATGTACTGGAGAGTCATATGGTAAGGGCATAGATGTATAATTCTATAACAGAGGGGGAGTGAACAATTGGAAATAATAATCCAATCAACCACACTACTATGTACGTATATAGTGATTGACTTTGAATTTAAAGAAGGTATGGAAGAAAGTATGGATAAAATGGGGGTAAATCAGTGAATTACAATTCCTAGAGAGATCAAGAGATTGCTGAATTTGAAATTCTTTAGGGAAAGAACAGAAAATATAGGAGGTGTTTGTCAGACACTGGGATGCTTGGAACTGAGACCATGGGAGTAAGTGACAGGTAGGTTAGTAGAGGAAATGAAGAAGAGTTGGAGGAACTGAAAAGTCAGGATATTAAAAGAAGCAACAACAAAGGTATTGATTAAAATTTAAAATTTTTAAAAACTCATTTTGGCCATTTTGTGAAAAATGGCCTATAGGGAATGAGCATGGTAACAGTAATATTAATAAGAAGATAATGCAGTTGAGAAATGATGGTGGTTTTTACTAGGGTGATGACATAGGAGAGTGAGGAAAGGAGACATATAAGAAGAAGTTTATTTTAGTGGTAGAGCAATAAGATTTGCTGATGTATTGATATGAGGAATGAGGAAAAAGGAGACATCAGGATGAATGCGAGCTGTTTTTATTTAAGCAACAAGGTGGATGTTGGTGCAGTTTACTAAGATGGGAAAGACTGTGACAATAAGAAGTCAAGTATTAAATAAGGAATTTTAAAAGATATCTAAATTTAAGATGCCTATTAGACATGAAGTGGAGCTATCAAATAGGCAATTGGATATTTGAGTATAGAGTTATAAGCAGAGATATATGCTGAAGATAAAAATTTTGGAGTTGTCATCATATAGATAATATTTAGTTATGGAACATTTTGAAATAACTTTGCAAGATTATACAGAATAAATACTAGTGGTCCCAGAAGAGCTTTGTGTAAAAATAAGGTCAAGAAGGAGGAAACAAGGGGAAAAGAGCAAGGAAAGGAGATTAAGTGGTTGTGGTCAGAGACTAGAGGGAAAAACGAGGAGAGTGTGGGGTTATGGGATTCACAAAAGGAGCATGTTTCAACATTGACAATGTGATGAACTGTGATTCGTGCTGTCTAGTAATCAAATATAAAGAGGGAAGAAAAGTATGTATTAGTATTGGAGATAAGGAGATTATTGGTGATATTGAAAAGAGCAGTTCTGTGAAGGGAGATGGAGAGAATACAAATGGGAATGAATTGGCAAATGACTGTGCACAATGTGAATCCAGATTGAATCACCTCTCAACTGCTCATATAAATGATAAACAATTTTTAAATATGTAAAAATACATAGAAGAAAATATTCAAGGAGTAATAACAAAGAGGAAATCAACAACGGTAAGCAGGGGCTAAAGCCACGTGGCAATCATAAACCAAGACTGGATAGAAGCAGTGGGGGCCAGAGGATTAACATTCACAATGTGGATGGGTGCCAAATAAAACCCACAAGTGACAGCTTATCAGAACTGGCTTATTATATTAAGAAAAGGATGGATTCCAGCATTATGTCTATGAACTGTAGCTAAAAAAAGCCCTCTCCCACTAACCTGGGTTGCATTGCCAGAGGACCATGTAGAGCAGAGCCAACTAGGCTGGGCTGTATAATTAACCTGCATTAACACAGGTGTAATGACTGGAATTGCACTATTAGCACAGAAAAGGAGCCCCAAAGCACAAATTTAAGACCAGTTCAGGAGCCATATGGCTGGGAAAGCCACATTATGGTAAGTGAGGCACATCCCAGAAAAGGTAGGCATGACTGAGAAGAAAAAAAAAATTCTCACTGGAAATATCATTTAAAAAATTACAAAAGTGAAAATGCAATCAGTACCATGACAAATGATTATAAACCCCCCCATAGGAAAGTATAATATCTAAAATAGTAGAGATAGTTAAGAAAACTGAAATGAATTGCTTATTCTTTATTTTATTAGGAAAATACCTACCATATACAAAAGGAGAGAAAGAATCCCCATCATCCAGCTCCAGCAATTATCATCATTCTGCCAGTCTTGCTCTGCTCCATACCACAATTAGTTTGTGCTAATTTATTTCAGAACAAATTCAAAACATTATGCCATTTCACACATAAATATTTTAGAATATATCTAATAGATAAGGACTTAACAATATTTCCTTAATACCCTTCCATGCTCAATCTGTATTTTAGCCTGAGTTCATTTGTTGAAATCTAGAACCATGGCCAAGAGCTGGGGATAGAAAGCAAGTGGTAGAAGTACCCTGGCTTCTCCATTCCTTTAGTCCTCCATTCTTCCATCACTGCCTCGCATTGTTCAAACCCAGCTAGAATTGAGGAATTTGGAAAGGGAATCTGAAGGGGTCAACCACTTTGCTCTACAGAACAAAGCAAGGGGCAGGGCTGGAAATGGATCTAAAGGCAAAATGGGCTCATACCAGCATCAATGAAGCAATTTAATCTTTTTTTTTTAATGCACCTGGACCATACTCTTCAAATTATAGAGGATATATAATATCTTGTAATATCTGTAGAACAAATTTCACCCCATTGCTCTTCTTTTTCAGGATTTTGCTGGCTACTCTAATGAACTTTATAATCATTTTCTCTGGTTCCAGGAACAAATAAATAAGAAAGAACAACACTTAGCATCATATTGGGATAATATTATATTAATAAATTACCTTAGCAAGAATTAACATATCAAGGTGTCTAATTTTCCTAATCAAGAAATTGATTTCCATTTGTTGAAGTCTATGTGTGTGCCAGTGGAGAGTGTTTTAAAGCTTTCTTCATGTAGGTTTTGGACATTTCTTGTCAAATTTAAGCCTAGTCAGGCCAGGCACTGTGGTTCCTGCCTGTAATCCTAGCACTTCAGAAGGCTGAGGCAGGAGGATTGCTTGAGCCCAAGAGTTCGAGACCAGCCTGAGCAACATAGCCAGACTCCATCTCTACAAAAAAATAACAAAAAAGGGAAAAAAAGAGAAAAATTAGCTGGGAGTGTTGGCCCACTTCTGTAGTCCCAGCTACTTGGGAGGCTGAGGCAGGAGGATCACTTGAGCCCAGTTGTTTGTTTGAGGTTGCAGTGAGCTATGATGATGCCACTGCATTCTAGCCCAGGAGAGAGAGTGAGACCTTGTCTCAAAAAAAAAAAAATTAAGCCTACTCAGTTTATTTTTTTACCTTTATTTTGCTAATTTAAATGGCACTTTATTTTCTATTATATATTCTAAACAATTACTTTTCTATATATGAAGATTATTGGTTTATCTATGTTAATTTTGCTTTTACTAAATTATCTTAATTATTTTCAGTAGTTTTTCCATTTGTTCTATTGGATTTTCCAAATATGCAATCTGATCATCTGCGTAAAGAGGTTGTTTTTTCTTTTCCTCTTTCAATGATTATACTGCAGTTGTTTTCTCTTGTTCAATAGCATTGGATAATAACTACAATCTAATATTAAGTAATAATAGAAATAATTTCCATTTTTGTTCTGTTCATAACATCAGCAGGTGTGTCCCTAGTGTGTTTCTTCAATAAGTAAGATGATGGTTTGCGAGCTTACTTACACACACATACACACATGCACACACACTCCATATTAAAGAAAGATCACTCAAGTTTTTTCTTCCTTCAAAATACCAGTTTGGGACTTTATTTGTCAGTTCTATTTTTTTCCTTTTTCCTGGCTCAGCTTTTGCATTTATCTATTTTATTTCTTTCCTTATACTTTCTTTTCATTTACTTTATTTTTTTTTTTCTAATTTTTGGCTTAGGTATGTAATTCCTTTTCTTTCTTCTTTATTGATATTGCAATTAGGTGTTTAATGCTATGACTTTTCCTGTGCAGACTTGTTTTAGTTAATTTACCCTGTAGATTCTAACATGTCATGAATTTTAGAAACCCTGCAATTTTAGCTTGAATATCTTCTTTGTGCAAAGATTTATTTTAATAGGAAAGCTCAAAATATTCCAGGTAGAAGCATCTTCAACAGTTAAAAAAATTATATCCAGTTTTATTTCATTATGATCTGAGAACACTGGTTTGTATTATTTGTAACTTTGAAATTTATGGAACTTTCTTTATAGAATAATATATGATCAACTTTTATTAATATTCCATATGCACTTGAAAAGGTGTATTTTCAAAGTTTGATATATATGTATAAGATCTAATACACTGGCGATATTATGTGATTCTTTAATATCTTTAATAACTTTTGCATACTTGATTTGTTTTGGATTGAAAGATTGTGGCAATGTTACCATTTTATATCTTTTGTAATTCCTAATTTATGAACTTTACTGTATTGCAAAATGTATATGAATGACTATCATTTGCTATTATTTGTTAATTATTATAGTATATTTATTGTGAATTTTATCCTTTGGCCTTATAAAATATACTTGTTCCATTTAATGATTAAATTATAAAGTACCTTATCTAACACCAGAATCATAAATATGATTTTTTATTTGCATTTTCATGGTATATACACATACTTTTATACTAAAATTTTTGTAACCTTTTTGTTTTAGATATGTCTCATGTGTATAGCATAGTAGTGCATTTTTCTGTGTTAAAAAAGCTTATTTTTTTCCTTTGTATAGACTACTCAAGCTCATTTCTATTTATTGATATGTCTGATATGTTTGTTCTTAGTTATAATCTTAATTATGTTTATATATGGAAATACATAGTATTACAGAATCTTTTTTTGCATTCTTGTTTATTTTTTATACTTCTTTTGGTACTAGGAAGGTTTATATATTTGTAAGAATGGTAACCTTTATACTGATATTTTCATATATTGCCCTTTGTCTCCTCCTGTTTTAGATGCTGTCACTTTGTCCCTAAATTGTATGTGCTAGCCATTTCTCTTCTTCATCTCATACCTCTATGCCAGTATATAATTTGAAGTGATATCCTAATACCCACAATTATTACCTATGGCAGTGTAAGTGAGGTTATTATACTTTCCATATACTTTAACTATACTGGATTGAATTTTCCATGTATAGAATGTGACTCTCAATATATAGATTCAGATTCTCAATATATACATTTCTGTTCCATTGCTTTGATTTTCCTCTTCCGGGAATCCCATTTTATGTTTGTTAACTCTAATTTGCCTGTCTTGTATATCTATTATTTTCTCTCTCTCAAATTGTTTTAATTTCTATTTCATTATTGTTTATTTTTTCTCATCTTCTCATTTCCATCTACTCTTTCCCTTACCATACTTTATATGGTATAAATTCACAATTGTGCTCCTTCTGCTTTACTGCACTTTAAAGTGTTTCTTTCCATTCATTTAAAGTGATCTTAAGTACTTATATTTATTAAGAGGAGAGAAGAATGAGTATAGGGATACTGAGTATATATGGACCATATCAGAAAAATATAAAGTTAAGTATATTTACTAAAAACTTAAACATTATCCCAATAGAAAAAAACTGCAATTCTCAAAGAGACAGAGATATAAAAAGAATTTTAAAACTCAATAAAATTGAAGAAAAATAAAGAAGGCCTGAATTAATTAGTCCATATGCTGTGTTTATAAATGTGAAGACTTAATACCATGTAGTGATTGAATAAAAATAAGTCCATACATGAAATTCAATTCTAATCAATTAAAAAGAATATTTCATGGAATTAGAAAACTGATTATAAAATTTATGTGACATATTAAATATCCAAAAATGTTCAAACACATTCTTGAAAGGAAGTAGGTATGTAGATAGGGAGTGCCGGAAATGGATTTTCCATACCAGATATACCAAATATGAAGTATTATTTTAGTTAGAATGTTTGAAACAGTACATTGATTTTGCAGAATATACAAAGAGATCATTGGGACAAAGTAGAGAGCCCAGAGACCTACCAATATCTACATGTGATCTTGACATATGAAAGAGGTTACATTATAAATTAACAGGGGTATTATAGACTGTTCAGTGGATTGTTTTGTGACCCTTAACTTTCCAAATGTAAAAATAATATAAATTTAGATTGTTACCACCCCACACAGAAAAAGTAATTTCCATATGAATTAATAACATAATGGGAAACATAAATCTCAAGTTATTAGGACAAAATATATGATATTTTTAAGTCCTCAGGGATTCAAATATGACAAATCATAAAGAAAAAACTATTAATTTTACTATATCAAAATTAAAAAATAAAAACTTTAGCAAGGCCAAAAATAACAAAATTGAATGTATATAACAAGCAGAAATGGTATACAAAGTATAATATTTTTAAAAACCCAACAAACGAAGGAAAAAGAAAAGCACACCATTAGAAAAATGACTTGAATTTAAGTAAGCAATTCACCAGAAGAGAAAATCAATATACCTAATAAATACCTAAAAGATGCCTAAACTCACTCTTAATCAGGGAGATGCAGATTGAAATAACAACAAAAATTATTTTTCTTTGTACAGAACACTTTTTAAAAAGTTTTACAGTACCAAATGTTAATGAAGTCCTCAGAAAATTGGAGCTCATGTGCTTAGCAGTTGATGGGCGTGTAAATTGGTACAACCATTTCAGAGGGCAATTTAGTAATATTTATTAAAGTTGAAGGTTTCAACTTTCTGACCCAAGAATGCCACTTCTAGGTATATGACATATAGAAACCTTCACACAGATGCACAATTATGTTTAGTAAGCACTGTTTGAAATAGGCAAAAATTAGGAAATAACACAAATATTGATAAATAATGAACTGGATCATTTGAACATGATATATTCATACAATGTAACAATTCACACAGCAGTAAAAATTGAATTTGCTCAACCTTGACTGATATAAAAATAAATTACGGATGAAAAGAGTAAGTTGCAAAACAATTAGAAAAGTGCAATGTTGTTATTTATATTGTTAATAATCATTCATAACACACAATAATTTAAATGTCTGCTATGTGACAAACAGTAGGAGAGAAACCGGGTTTGATACAAACATAAGTAAACATAACTCTTGCCTTTGAGGAGAACAGATAATATACAAGGAGATAGACATGAAAAATGATAAAATAACGTGATAACTGGATAAATGCCATGATGAAAATGTGTAAAAGGAGTGTAAGAACACAGGGGAATCACCTACACTGCGTGGGGTGGATAAGAAAAGCTTCATGGTAAAGGGTGCCCTTTCTTGGGTAGTAGTCTGCTTAGTCTGCTTTTTAGGCTCACTCTTCAAAGGTCACCTTACTTTATCTGTCTTTGCTTTTTAAAAATATCATTCCTTTCTCCATTTTATTTAATTTATTTATTTATTTATTTATTACCAATAGAAGTAGGAACTGTGAGGATGTAGAGGTGGGACGTAGATAGAAGTAGTGTTTGTATGATTTAATGTTTGTAAACTAAACTGCTCACACCTACTTGACTTGCACATGATCTGAATTTAAGAACCAAAAAAAGAAAATAGTAAAAGTTATGTAGATCACATTCTTTTTCAGAGAGGAACAGATGTTCAGATATAGTCTCTGGGTTAGGAGTTGGTGATAAGATAGTGATGGCCAGGGTTTCCAGCATTATGGTAATACCTCTTTAGATCTTTATTCTGGACTGTTGAACTGTTGAATATATCACAGTGTCACAGAGTCACAGTTTAATCTATTCCTCTGAAAATAAAACAAAAAAAGAAATAAGTCTAGTCAACCTAGATTACACTATGATTAGTTTGGATTATTTCATGTGTTCATTTATCTATTGTATGAGAATCCCAGCAGTGTTCATTGCTTTGTAGGGCAGTTCCCATAGGCATATAAAATTTTAAATTTGTTTATGTGTGTCTTTAAGTTCAGCTAGAAATATTTTCTTAACCGTAAATAACAAATTGAATGATTCCTGCAGCCATAGAGAATGAGTTTTAGGAAAGTCAATGACATTCTTAAAGTTGCAAGAGTGATCAGATCAATCAATGCTCCAATGTTAACCAAATGAAGCCCTTTAGGTCTATTTCTCCCTGATACATTGCAAAACAGTGGCACAGAGTGAGATATTCATCTGAATAAGCAAAACTGACATCCCACCTGGTGAGATTCCTTTATCTCTCTCTCTCTCTCTCTCTCTCTCTCTCTCTCTCCCTCTTTCTCTCTCATTTTGTTCTTTGTTTCCTTTCCTGTCCATTCTTTCTACCTCAGATGCATACAATTGAATCAATCAAAATCCTTAGTTTATCACACATTCTCATCACTGTTTCATAGATTACCTACTTCTAGTTATTTCTTCATTTTCTTTTAATAACACAATAAACACCAGTTTACTTACCTACAGATACCAAAATCTAGCACTTTGAGAAAACCTCAATCTAATAATATAATTCCTTAAAGCATCTCCCCAATAAATATAAGGCCATTATAAGCTTGACATCAATCATTTTCTAGCTTTTCTTTTCAGATCATTTTATTGCATTTAGATGTAGCCCTTATTTTTTAAATTTTATTTTATGTTAATTTTTTAAAAAATTTAAGTATATTATGAGGGTACAAACATTTTAGTTACATAAATTGCTTTTGTACCATTTGAATCAAAGTTATAAATGTGCCCATCACCCAGATAGTGTGCATTGTACCTGTTAGGTGTGAATTTATCCATCCCTTCCTCCCCCTTCCCACCTGCTTGATATCCAATAAATGTTATTTCCATATTTTAACTTTATTAAAAGCAGGTACCATTCTGAATACAATTTGGGGGGACTTACTTTTTTCACATATTATTACTAAGTTTTATTCATATTGTTGTATGCTGTAAGATGCCATCTATTTGAATTTTACAAACACACCCAAAGCAGTATCATCATAAGCATACATAGATATAGATATATACAGATAGTATATATAAGTACTATTTGGTCATAGTTTTCTACACACAGGGATATCTCTTGCTTTCCAAACTCTCGCTACCCAAATATTAGCTATAATGAATTGTAAAAATTTGCAACAAATTTACTGTCTAGGTAAAAATATTATCATAACAACCTACATGGATACCTTTTGGCTGTGCATGAGGCCTGGTGAGAGGGTATAGAGTGGACTGTAGTTGTATTTTTGCAGCTCTTCTCCAGATAGTGTCATCTCTATGTTCACATAGTCTAAATGTGTTGTGTGTCATGACAATTATCTTCCCCAAACTTTCCTTGACATTTTTCCCCTTCATGAACCCAAGTCTTTGCTTTGTCCAGGTGCTTGTGGCCACTACAAACAATTTTTTAATTAAGCAACCATCTTTAACATTGAAACTTATTATATTGTGTTTGTTTCAATGGAAAAGAAGCCAAACTCTGTAAAAATAATTTAAACAGGTTTAATCTGAGCCAAATTTGAGGACCATGACCTGGAGTCGCAGCCAAGAAGGACTCGCTGTGGTTGGGTTACAGCTTGGTTTTATACATTTTAGGGAGATAGGGATTACAGGTAAAGTCATAAATCAATACATGGAAGGCATACATTGGCTTGGCCTGAAAAGGCGGGTCATCTCGAAGTGGGAGCTTACAAGTCATAGGTGGGTTTAGGGATTCCTTAGCTGACAGTTGGCTGAAAGAGTTAGGCTTTATCTAAAAGGCCAGAAAGGAAATGCTTAAGCTAAGGTCAGAGCACTCTGGGAGGTCCAGACAGAAGGATCTTTCTTAAGATGAGGATCTTCTAGGATGCTTGAGTTAAGATGAGGGGAGGTCTTCTATCTTTCAGAAGATGCTAATGCTATACCAGAATCAGATTGGGAAGTAAACTGCACTATATTTGGTTAACAAAACCTGTTTATTGAGATTTTGTCATTTGTAAGCTTGACTGGCCAGGCCTTCTTAAAAAGGAATTTTTGGGTGACAGAAAAGATCAGAGTTCAGTCCTAAGTTCCCCCTGTTGGCCAAAGATCATTCCACAGAATGCCTGTGTAGGTCAACAACCAGCAGGAGGTCCCACAGAGATAGGAAGGCTCATTCCTAGAGTTGTCTATTTTGTCATCCAGTGTTGGTGACAATGGTTTCAAAATTGGAGTTACTATGTCTTAGGGGAAGGACATGCCTGATTTAATAAACAATTATTAAAGGGGCCATAGAGAGTCAGGCCTAAGGTTTAGTCTGAAAAAACATCCTGGACCAAATCTATTCTGTGAACTATTATGATCCAGGTCTTTGATTGGGTTTTTCTCCTTTTCCTGTATCTGGTATAGCATTTCCAAGAAATATTTAATGATAATACAGCAATAAGTGTTTTAGGCCAGAGGGATTGGAGGTAGATAGGCACTCATCAACCCTTAAAAACCATCCAGGCAACATAAGAGTAAAAACAAAACTGTCAAAGGCAAGGCTTCAAAATTTATTATCTATAAGTGTTGAGCTATTATATGCTCGGGTTTAGCTGCAGACTTGTGGCAAACACAAGCATTGTTAACCATTTAAGCTAAGGGATTTAGAGACTTTTGTTTTGTCATAATATCTTAGTCTCTTTAGTAATTTGTCCTAAGGTGGCTGATAAATTAGCCACTGGATTTGGAATTTGGGTTTTGGAAAGTCTGTCAAATACCAAAGGCTTGAAACATTTGTTCAAATAGAATCACAAGCCACTATAAAATAATGATCATTTATTTAACCAAGAGAGATCGTCATCCAAAGATTCTAAAGGCAATAAAGGAAGATATATGTGTGTAAACCTTAACCCTTAAAGTTTAGTTTTTTTAGTTAGTCAAAACCTAATAAAGAAACAGGTTATAGTATCCAAATGAGTACATTATGTAGTTTCATTAACAGCAAATTAATATCAGGAAAACTGTAACTAAAATTTATCTTTTTAATTATAGCAACTGAGTCAAATACAAAATTCCTTCATAAATTCCCTTTATAAATTTTATCCCAACCTGCATGGACCATCTAAAAAACACGCCTAAAAACTTTCTTTTGTCCTAACTTTCCCATTTCCTAAATAACCAGTCATATTATGACAAAAATTCCAGACAAGATCCTTTCTTTACAATATTTAATCTCCTTTCTATTTAACCTTTCTTATGAAAAAATATATTTCCACACTCATTGCCTTTTTACATCTCTTTCTCTTACTCACAAGTTACTTTCTATTTCATTTTTATTTCCTTAAATCCATATTTTGATTCAACCTTTTAATAACCTCTGAATTAGAAAAGATTGCATATATATTTAATATCACATTTTATGCTTCTTTTATAATCTTATTAAAAACATATCTTATTCTTTAGTGCACATAATGTATAGAATCACATGCATTGACTAGAATTCTTATTCTTAGTAACTTTAAGTTTTAGTGAAAGCTTAAAAGCAGGAAGTCATGAATTGTCCAATTTCATCATGAAACAAGATTGCAGGTTACTATAAAATTATAGACATTTACTTAGCCAAACTGATAATTCAAACATTTCAAAAGCAAAAATCTTATCCTTTGATAGAGAGGAGACTCAGTTTCCCAAACAATCATAAGACCTAATATATACAAACTGAAGTGCAAATTAGGAGGCAAGTTGAATCTGTCTTTCTTTCTTCTCCCCCCTCTTTTTGCAGTTTATTCAAAAGGTGAACAAAAATCTTTTGTTATTCTTAAAATCTTGCTTTTCCTATTAATGTCGTATGAAAATCTAGTTCAAAAGAATAAACCAAATTTTTTCATTATATTAGTATATTACTGATAAAGTTAACTTTAATAAGTCTTATAAACAATTCCATGTAATTTTAACAAATTTGACTGTAAGATTTTAATAACTTTTATATACCTTTTATTTACCTTTATAAACCTTTTAACCTTTAACGTTTATACCCATTTAATTTTAATCATCATTTACTTATTTAATTTAAAGTAGTCTGAAAACCAATAAATTAGATAAAGTTATCTTTTTTAAAAAAAGCCATTAATATTTCTATGTCTTATAACCCTTTTATTTTAAAAAATCTTATTTTCATATAGAATTGTTTCCCTTCTATATAGCAGTTTTAATTATATATATTAATCATAATGTCAACTCTTATGAAAACCTGGAAAGTTAAAGTAACTTTGAACTGATCTGTCCTCAATTTTATTAGCATTCTTAAATATAAAAATAAGATAAAGGTATATAAACTTAAACTTATGTTTAAAATGTTCTAGTATTTTATAAATTACTCAGTCATTTTATGATCATCCTCTTAACATAACATGACTTTAAGACTCTAAATTATCTGAAAATTTCATTTGTATTTTTCCCATTTATGTTTACCTAATTTATCTAAATTATTTATGTTAGCACTTCACTTAGATTCCAGTTATCATGAAGTTATTTTTCTGTTAATAATTTTTATGCCCTGTAAATTAGATATAACACAGAACAGGGATAAAAATATAGTTTTAATTATTGTTTTTAAACTCATAAATCTCAACCAAGAAAAAGAAAAGAAACAAAAAAAGTATTTTAATAAGAGTCATTATTTTAAACAATGTAACATCATTTCTAAATTTTATAAATATAGTAGACATTTTAGAATATATCCTGTTTAAAGGCATAAATTAATTAAATCCTTCCAAAACACCACATCCCAAAACAAAATCTATTAATATTGGAGGGATCAAAGTGTCCCTTGACCCCAAAGATTAGTCAAATTGTAGGGAGCAAAGGCCACTGTTCCCATAAAGATTTGCTGAAAATTTACTGACATGAAGATAATGGGAGAAAAAAATTAAAATTTATACCTGGATGCCTTCAGAATGAGCACTCAAAGATGCAGGGGATTGGACAAAAAGGGCTGAGTGGGGAACCCAGGGAGGCCTTTCTGTCTAGATTCTATTTGGACGCTCTGAGTGTGCAGCCTTCCTTCTGGGTGTAGGGCAGGCCCTTCCTGGAATGGGGGTTTTACAGTTAAACAAAGTAGATCAGATAATTACTTTATGGCCAATTTTTACATAGAATACTTTTAGGTTTTATGGCTATCTTTCAGAAAAAGGGGTTCTGGCCTTTATAACCTGCTTTGGGGAAGAGGGATTTTGATTTTTTCGGCTAGCTTCAGGGAAAAATGGAACTAAGAGGTAGGAGGACAAAGCAAAGTCAGAGAACTGTTGTTTCAGAGGCCTTCATTTTAGGGTAGTTTTCTGAACCCCATCAGCATGATGCTACTTGACTTTAGACTGAAAAAAAAAAACCCTTCAGCACTAATCCTTTAACACCTCAAACAATGACACAAAGTTGTAACACATTTTTTTAGGAGGATCAAAGTTAAGCTGTTTTAAGAACAATCTAAATAGTCTCAAAACATTTTTCAACTTGGGCGTAAGCTTGAATACATGTAATATTTCTAAAGAGTAAGACTGTTTGGAGTTTTTTTTTTTAGGGGGGTTAGCAATAATTCACTTTTTATCTTAAAATAAATCACTATACTAAAATGAACAGTTCAGGAATTTTTTTCCTAGGCAAAAACTTTGTTATAGCAACATCATGTACACATAACCGGCTGGCAATTCAAAAATGGACAAGATCAAGGGAAAACTAAAGCTTCCAATTTAAGCTGTTATAACTACAACTTCTAGGACAGCTTTGAATCCCTAACAGTGCTGTTAATATCATATGATACAAAGAACGAGTTGGAAACACGTTTTGTGTGTATCTTTCCACAGACATTGAAATCCATGGAGAAATCTGTATCTGCAGCTAGAATTAAAAGACCAAAACCAAAATATCTTCGTAAACCTTTGACCATAAGTTTCTGGTTTTGTGCTCTATCTACTTGGTGTATTATTTATTCTAATTTGCTGACACTTTTTTGTTTAGGCACATCTACATTTTTACCTTATTAAGAACCTTAAAGTTAAACACATAGATATTTTTGTTGGTAACTCAGGAGATTTAGCTATTATAATTAAACCAAATATTAAATTTACCTTACTTATCAAAAATCATACAAACACAGATCATTTTGTCTTTGGCTGAGTTTATAGTTTTATTACCTTTATGTCAAAACCTGACACCTTAAAAACATAAAAATGTCCGTTAAAACCCAGGCAAAAACAAATGTATGCTAACAATTTGGAAATATTTTTACTATTACTTTACCAATAATACCTTTTTAAAATAATAATCCAGCTTATTTACCAAAGATTACTAAATTCACGTGAACCATTAGGGTTTGTTTAATTAATTTGTGAGTGTTCCCTTATTTATAAGCCAGTCCAGAACCATGTAGGCACAAACATGTAGTACATGGACATACATAAAACATACCTAAACATACACACTCACGTGCACACTCACACAAAGTTCTAATAGATTTCACCCTAGCACTCTAGCCATGAGATGGTAACACAACTCACCAGTCTGTAAAAGACAACTGGATCCAAATTTCTTCTCTCAAAACTTGAGCTTGTTTACACGGCAAACTTTAGTTGCCCTGATAGGGAACCTAATTAGGCCTGTGGATCAAAGTTTTGGGTGAAGCAGTTTCCATGGAAGTTTGATTTTAAAAACCTCTTTACAGCGTTTTTTTTTCTTCAGTTCAAAATGAGTTTTCAAAGTTTACATTTTAGCTAGAACTGGCTGCAGGATCTCCAGGCAGCCTTTCAATTGCAAATACCACAAACAATGAGTTATCTCCACATCAATAGAAAAAGTTAGCAGGTTTTAGAGTAGTAAGAAAAGAAAACAGAGAAATAACTTGAGAGACATTTTAATTCTATAGTGGTAGGTCCACCATTTGAGGTCTGAATTTTTCCTTGTTGTAATTTGCCTTTTAGTAAAAACTTGTACACAAGAATTGGCTATAACCAGCTGGAGCCCTAGAAAACCTGGCATGCCTTTGAACCTTTCCATTTACACAAATACTTGCAAATAGAGGCACCATAAAACAACTGGGATACCTGAAAGAGGTCGTTCTCCTTGTCCTTACTCATTTTTAAAGGATTTGTTTCCCGTTTTTCTTTAAAAGAAGCAACCGAACTGTAGTCTAGGGTTTGGTGTCATGGATCAGTGTGCTGATTATGGGTGGGGGTTTCTCAATGTTTAACCACTGAGTTGGTCCCATCCTCTTATGTGTCTCAGTTTCTCTTTGGGGGTCTATTACCGCTGTGAGGGCTCAAATGCCAAGTGATCAGCTCTTATATGCATTTCCTAGACGAGCCTTCTTTTAACTAATTCGTTGGGGAGTTCCTTATAGGGCCATTCGTGCCTCAGGGAATCACCCCAGGCAACTCCCATTCAGGTCCCCTGTCATCCAGGAGCACCTTTAAGCTGGGTGGAGTAAAATGCCTTTTCTCTTCAGAGCTGAGAACTGAGTCTCTCATTTATCTACAAACAAGACAGTTTGGTTTCCTCTTTCACAAATGCACAGAAAAGTCAATTGAGATTAATTTTAGGATGAAAAGGCAATGGAGAAGACCCTTTAGAATGAACCTCCAAATCTAAATTAGGATCCCAAACAATTCCTAGGAAAAGAACCAGCTCAGAGTAAACCCAGGACCATCAACCAAAAACGGGCTGTCCAGAGCTCAGAAGGACTTACCAGTTCCACCAAAGGAGAAGCTCAGAGTCAGGGAGCCCAAAAGGGTCATGCTGGTACCTAGTGCCAAGTTCAGACTACCCCTTTGGGGGTCCTGAGTCTTCTCTGAGCCCCAAGTCTGGGCACCAGTCTTGTCAATGGAAAAGAAGCCAAACTCTGTAAAATAATTTAAAGAGCTTTAATCTGAGCCAAATTTGAGGACCATGACCTGGAGCGACACCCAAGAAGTCTTGAGCAAGTGGACTCGCTGTGGTTGAGTTACAGTTTAGTTTTATACATTTCAGGGAGACAGGGATTACAGGTAAAGTCATAAATCAATACATGGAAGGCATACATTGGCTTGGCCCAAAAAGGCGGGTCATCTAGAAGCAGGGGCTTACAAGTCATAGGTGGGTTTAGGGATTCCTTAGCTGAAAATTGGCTGAAAGAGTTAGGCTTTATCTAAAAGACCAGAAAGGAAATGCTTAAGTTAAGATGAAAGGTCGGAGCACTCTAGGAAGTCCAGACAGGAGGATCTTTCTTAAGATAAGGATCTTCTAGGATGCTTGAGTTAAGATGAGGGGAGGTCTTCTACCTTTCAGATGATGCTAATACTATACCAGAATCAGGTTGGGAAGTAAACTGCACTATATTTGGTTAACAAAACCTATTTAGTGAGATTTTATCATTTGTAAGCGTGACTGGCCAGGCCCCCTTAGAGAGGAATTTTTGAGTGAGAGGAAAGATCGGAGTTAAGTCCTCATTTGCTACAGTGTCAAAGGGCAATTTAGTTCACATCAGTTACTCTACATTATTGTTGATTAACTACATACAAACATATTACAACAAAGAGTTTACTAAGAAATAAATAATTAAGTAATTTATGTTGTTAATGCTTTATATTATGTAGAAATTCTCAGTAGATTATTATATAGGTATTTAAAAGAGTTTTAGTGATGATTAGAAAAATTCGTTGGGTATTAATTGGTTGGAAAAATATTATTTTTTATTTAAAATGATCAAATATGGACATCTGCCTGATATCACACACACACATGCATACACATACAGTAAAAGTCTGAAGAATGTACACAGAAACACACACACACACATATACACATTTGAAGTAAAAGTATAAAGGCATGAATTGGAGTGAAACACACCAAGTTCATGATAAATGTATGGGGAGAAGAGGAAGTATAAGGGATGGAGACATAAAACTTTGAATATATCTATGGAGTTTTGTTTCTTTAAAACACAAAGAAATCCGAAGCAAATATGGAAAAATGTTAATATCTATTTGAAAGTCATTGTGGATATATAGATGTTTATTATACTATGTTTTTAAATTTCCCTATGTTTGAAAAATTTCTTAAACAAAAGTAAAGATGAAGAATGTTGGACATCCTGTCCCTGATCAAAAATATTATGACATGGTTTCTTTGAAATTGTCATTGATTTGAAAATTTGTTAACACATTTGAAACTAACTTAGGCTTAATGACTGTTTTACAATCTGATAATAATAATTTATATAAGGGAATATCTGTACAGTCTTTCTATTTATTAATCTTCTATTTTATTGTCATTAATCTTTTAAAATATAGTTCAGATATGAATCACTTACACCCATCTTTATAATGCACAAATTTTGTAGCAGCAATGAAAGTTAACATTATTGTTTTAATTTTGACTGACTCATTGATAATATTTATGTAATCGCTCTGGAAGCAAGAAACAAATTGAACCAGATAATGTAGCATTTCCTCACATATTTCCAAAGTGATACCTCAAAATCAACAAATATAAGCAGTTGGTAGAACCAAGACATGAATGTTTAGCTTTCATTCAGGCTAGTCACACTTTGTTAGTAATACTGATGACTCAATTTTGCAGCAATGGTCTATAAAAGTGGGGATCACTATAGTATCACCAAGTTACAATATCTCTTTGGACCACTACTATAGAATGCAATAATAGTTTTTCATAAGTAATACTGCGCTGATGATGAGACAGCAGTAGTCAAGTTTTTCAGCATTATATATAAAGTACATAGAGCTTTGAAGACTTTAATACCTGTATTTTAAAATTTATTTTTAATTGACAAAAACTACATACATTTATCATGTACAGCATTTTTGGAAATATATACACATTATGGAATGGCTAAATTGAGCTAATTATCATATTAATTACTTTACCTGCTTTTTTATGAGTGAAAACACTTACAAATCTACTCTCTTAGTAATTTTATAGAATATAATACATTGTTATTAAGTATAGTCACCCTATTTTACAATAAATCTCTTGAACTTATTTACACTAACATTTTAAATGACATTATTTCATTAAGATTTTCTTATTTAATTCCTATGGAATTGTGAGTTTTGTTCAACTGAAAATTTTATAATTTACTTTATCAACTTTATTCTTTTTTAGCTGTAACTACCCTAAATGGACACACATTAGAAATGAATGTACAGCCTTGTAGAACTGTCTCATTCTTATTTTCCATTAAAATGATGATTACTGAGGATTTTATTATTTTGTAAAGTATAACCTTGGTATTATAGGATAATCAAAAGCTACTTTGATCAGGAACAACTTCATCCCAAATAAAATCTTGAAGTTCTACTGTTAACATCTCCTAAAGTCAAAGAATAGGTCTAAACACAGCCATATTAAATAAACCTGAAATAAAACTTGGTGTAGTAGAATAGAATAAAAGTAAGTTAAATTAGAAGAAAAGTAAGAAAGTTGATCTACTTCCTAATGGATCATAACACATATAATTACATCTTTACAAATCAGGAGAAAAGGTTTCAACTTTTACTGCATTTGAACTACAAGTCTCTATTCCCTTATCCTATGACAGAAGGTTTGGGAACATATTGTATATCAATAGCTGGAGAACATTTAATTCTGAAAAGGTAAGTTAGGGGAAAACAACCAGGTACTAATCATACAAAATATTGGTGTAGGGCAATATATATTTTGCTAATAAGAAAGCAGATGAAATATTTTAAAAGGACAAAATTTGTCTGACTTCATTCAAGAAACTTCTAAATAGTGTCAGAACAGTGTAATTAAATAGGATTAACTTTTAGTGAGCAATTCCAGTATGGTAGATCCTGGCTAAAAAATTTCACTATTTTATTTTATTTATTTATTTATTTATTTCATTTTTTAAAATTTTGGAATATTACGGGGTTACAAATGTTTTGGTTACATAAATTGCTTTTGTACCATTTGAGTCAAAGTTATAAGATTTAATTTTCTAAGTAATCTTATGATGCATTGTTCCAATTTGGTCTGAGGTTCACACAAGTTAAAGTCCTTGTCCAGTGGGTCAAAGCTTGATCAAAGTAGACCTGGATTCAAAATTAATTCTATTAACTCCGAGTTAGCCTCATTTTTGTGGGTAGGGTGACTAATCTTTGTGATGGTAGCTGATTCAGTAGCAAGGTAAACAGTATGGGAACAAGAGGTTTACCAGTTTCTAGGTCATGTACTACTTCTGGTGATAGCCGTTAAATAATTAAGGAACTAAATTGAGTGAAGTGAATATCATCTTTTCTCTGGTTTGATTTTGTTACAGAAACACACATGGAAAGTTAAAATATGCAAGTGTTGTTCTCCCACCTTAGTGAACAGCCATATACCTATTCTAATAGCAAACCTTATTAGAGAAATAGCTCCATGTTAGGTTGGAGATACGTAAAGTAATAAACAGACAATGGAAGCTTTTCATTTGAATGGAGAGAATGAATGTAGTATAAGGCCTAAAATTAAGGCTCAATGTTATGTGCAACCACCACAGCATCTGGAATAAACTGGGAGGGACTTGAATGGCTTAATTGCAAATTCCCTTCCCAATTTTGTTACCACAGATAAGGTCCTCTAGGCAAACAACCCTTCTTATCAAAAGGATCAGGAGCAGTTCATGCTTATCCCTAAGTACTAGGTTTCAGTTTCCCTGCCAGCTTGTGGAATTATTCAAACAAGCCAAGCACATCTTTCAGTGGGAATCAAGGGGCACCTCAATCTCTTGACACCATGAAGCTGCCTGCCACAAATCCTGCTGATTCACTGTGCTTCTAAGTGCAGTCCCTGTGTGGACATGCATGGTGTGTGGTTGTCTTCCTTCCCTGGGCTGCAAGCACATGTAACTAATAAACTGCTCTCAGTCACATCTGTCCAGTGTCAGGTGTCCTGTGTTTGGTCATTCCCATAACCTTAGGGAAGAAATTCTTTCCTCAACAATGGAGTAAATAGGGAGGAATTTAAAAAAATAATAGTGAAGAGGTCTCATTTACATGGTGAAGAAGTAGAGACTCTAAATGATGAGAAATAGCATGTAAACATAAATATTCATTTATTTATGTAGCCATGCATTTGTTAAAAATATTTATTGAGTGACTACTATTTACCAGGCATTGTGCTACTGCTAGGGAGTATAAAAGTTAATAACAAAATTTGATGTCATTCTTATTATATCCAACTAAAACAGAGTCAGGAAGCCAGGGGGGAAAGCACCCAGGGTACAAAATACTGCTCCAGGAAGGTAATTCCCTACAAGTCTGACTGCTGAAACTGCTTGTTGTAACCTGAAACCAGTTTTATCTATAGCTTCTGAGATAACTTGCTGCAACTCTAAAACTAATCTTACTCACTGTTTTGCTCATCAATTGGAGCTTACCAGCTCCCCAAACCTTTACTAGTGCCTATGAACTTTCTCAAAGACCAATATGTAACATTTCTCCTTTTATATAAAACCTCTAACCTTCTCTTTGTTCTTTGGACGTACTGAAGACCACCTGGTCTGTGTGTATACCCTAAATTGCAATTCTTTCTTGACAAATAAAACATTCATGTCTACATTTTTACTTTGACTTCAACAAGAAGTAGTGGAAAAAAATAAAGTTGCAGTCCTTGGCTCTTAGAGACTTAATAATTGTCAATACCACAAAGTTAGTCAATCCTTGTTCTCCAATCACGTGACATAATTTAGTTTTTATTCTCCAACTAGATTGTAAGTTCCATAAGATGTTCCTTTAATCACTCATTGTATCCTTTATAGAGTTTGTGTTCAATATATCTAGATTATTGATTTATATGTACTAAATATGTACTACATATATCCAGTTATATCATAAAGGAGTGTCATGGATGTTGTTACTATAGAGGAATTAAATTATGAGGTTGAATTAGATTTCATTTTTCCTCAATATTAAGATATGTTCAATTAATTTTAATAATAAATAAGAATAAGAGTTATAGTCTGAATAACAATATATATTTTAACATATTTTAGATAAGCTTGTAGTGGTAAGTCCCTTTTATTTCTTCCTTTCTGCTTTCAAGTCTTTACATCATAGAGGTACTTAAAATATTCCAAATAATTTAATGCAATAGTAAACACCTGAGAAAATCATAAGCATTCCTGCAGTCAGCCTTCCGGTAGTACTTAATGCTATTGTATGATTATGGATAAATATAAAAGAGGTGAACAACCCAATCCCTGACATTGAGAAGATTATATAATAGATGCTGAAATTATCTCAGGCTCTGTCCACCAGGAGCATGGAACAGCTAGTTTAGCAAAAGCAACGTATCAACTTGAGTACTACCTATTTACCTAGAATTGAGTCAAATTAACATTTCAACTCAACCTATTCCTTTCATTCTTCACACAACTCAACTGAGACCTTTTTTCTACCTCGTAGTTCTTCAAAACTATCTTTATATGATTTCTATTAGGTTTGATCTGAATTTTACTGGATCCACATTATGTTTAAAATTCTAAATAGAAAGAGTAAAAAATACATATCATCAAGAGAATTATAAAGCATCTGCTTCTCTTAAATGATTTCCCCTTTAGGACTTAGTCTAGATATTCCCTGCCAAATCTCTAAAATCTATTCTCCCTGGCCAGATTCCCTGAAATTCGGAATTTAGGAAATTCATCATATATTCTTCCTTTATTTAGACTATGTACAACATACTCTTTTGAAATTGAAGTAGATGATATTTCTTTTCTATAATTGCCAATTACAGCAATTAGCTGAAGGAATGAACTGCCAATTTTATCTCAAGTTGCTCATCTTTAATTCAGGCTTTAATTCAGACTTGAATGACTGTTGGCCAAGAAAGCCCAAACCACAGCCAGACTTACGTTTAATAGAGTTTTCAGAAACTTTAGGTGTTCCTTATCCTCCCTGACTCAAGGCAATATATTTGTCTTAATTGAAAGTTTAATACTAATTCATTTTCAATATAAAATATACTTCATACCTTTAAGTGCCTTTCCTATTACGGTAGAATTGGCAATGAGAATGGAAAAAAAATTATTTGGATTCCCTTAAAAACTTTTATGTTTGACTAACTACCACTTAATAAAATGAAACTATGGACTTATTTTTATGATTAAAATTGTTTGAAGAAACTATCCTTGAGTGACTGAAATGTGTCATTCAGTGGCTAATACAATGCCAATGTAACTATTGTGGAAGTCTTATCTATACCATTGTGGCAACTTAATTTCAAATATTCTGTTTCTACTGTGTAGACAGTTGAGGAACTGATAAGACAGATGCTATATGATTATTAGAAAGTTCTTTTGCAATAAATATTTGGAACATGCCCAAAAGTCTAAATCTTTTTTTAATAACAGCATTCCAACCAGAATGCACATAGTTTTTCACTTTAGGATAACAAGAATCCCATTATTTCATCAGAATGTAGGTATCTCGTATACATTTTTTCTACTTCATCCTCATAAGCCAATTGAATTTTTGAAAATATTCCTTTAAAACACATTACTCTCTCTCTCGACAGATCCCTACTGTCAAAAAAAATCATTCTACATTTGATGGATAGTGTATTTAATATAGAGATGTACATTATGTTCAAATGAACAATACCTATAACTAAGCAGTAATCTATGTTTAACTATATACTTAGCTTAATGAAGTTAATGTTTCAACAATCACTTTATTTTATAATTGTATAAGTAATAAGTAAAGTTAAAACAATATTCAGTCTACTATATATGTTGTGTTCTATCATCTTTTAAGGGGAAAAACTTACCTTCACTATGAGCAAATTTGGATGTCATAAAAGAGAAAAGAAATAGGTCTGTCAAATTTGGAAAAAATGGGAAGGGAAAAGTAGAAGTATTATGTTGTAAAGTCTCTTTATTAAATATTACACATGAAGTAGTATAATGATATTTGAAGGTAAATTGGAGTAAGTTAAATATTGAAAAACCCAAAGCAACCATTAAAAGCACCACCACCAACAAAGAAGTATAGCTAGTTTGCCAATAGTGTGGATAAAATGGTGAATCAGTGTTTTCCAAGATCACTCTCAGGTTTGGGATTCGCTAGATGTACTCTCAGGACTCAGAAGTTGTTATATTCATGAATATGGTTTATTACAGTGAAACAAAGTAAAGTCTAATAAAGGAAAAGAGATTACTGGGCGGTGTCTGGAGGATGCTAGGCATGAGTTTCCAAAAGCCAGTGGAGTCATAAAGGACACGCTTAATCCCCCAGCAAAGCATGACAACAACATGTTTGAAGTGTTTTCTTCCAGGAAAGTTCTCTTGAGCCTAACAGTCCAGGGTTTTTATTGGAGGTTGTCAAATAATAGCATCTTTGTGACTGACCTCACTTACAGAAACTCAAGACCCCTCAGAAAGAAAGCATATGTTCACCATAAATTACATTATTTTCACAAATTCTATAGAGAAGCTGGAACAGCATGATTCAAGATTTTAAGAGAACAAAACACCTTTATCAATTAGTAGCACAGGGGACCTGTCAAGATCTCAGTACCTAGGAGCTGACTGATAGCCAGTCGTGCAAACAGGCCCATCTGTGAATGTGTAGGATTTAAGCAACTCAGGCCTGCTGGGATAACACTTTCCAGGACAAATGGATTAATTAAAAAATTCTCAATTGATCTAAGCAAAATCAAAAAATCATGGAAAAACTGAACAAATAAAAGATAAGAACAGAAAACAAAAAGAAAAATGACATACAAACACAGACATATTGATGATTATATTAAATGTTATTAAAAGGCAGAGCTTGTCACACTGGCTATACATATTGCCTATAAGAAACACATCTAAATATGAAGGCATAAACAGGTTCAAATTAAAATGACAGAAAAAAGATGGCATTCAAGCACTAATCATAAGAGAGCTGGAATTGCTATTCTAATATCAAGTTACGTATAGTTTCAGGACAAGAAATATTAATATTACTAGGAATAAAGAGTTATATTTAATAATAATAAAAAAGATCCATTGATAAAGAAGATGTGAAATCTTAAATCTGTATACATATAACAATGATTCAAGACACATTAAATGAAAAGGGCCTAAATGATAAATAAATAATTACACAACGATAGTAGGGATTTTCAACATTGCCCCATCAGTAATTGATAAAACAAGTAGACAGAGTACCTTTAAAGGTACAGGATGGTTCCACACTGTCAATCACATTGACCTAGTTGATATTTAACATAAATGAAACCAAACAACAGAATAAACATTGTTTTAAGTGTGCAAGGAGCATTCCCCAAGAAAGACTGTGTGCTATGACATAAAACAAGTTTCAATGAATTTAAAAGGTTTAAAATCATATAGAATATGAACTCTGTCCATAGAGGAATTAAAATGGTAATCAATTACAATAAGATATCAATAAAGTTAGGTGTATCTTACAAGAACTACAAGAGTACAATTGGAATATTCCCAACACAAATAAATGTTAAATGCCTGAGGTGATGACTACCCCAATTGTCCTGATTTGATTAATTCACATCGTATGCCTATATCAAAACATCATATGTACCCTATAAAGATATACAAGTATTTGGTACCCATAATAACTAAAAATTTAAAAAAGAATGAGATATGTGGATAATACCTAAGTATTTTGAAATTAAATAATGCTTCTAAATAACCCATGAGTCAAAGAAGAAATAACAACAGAAATATTTTGAATAAACACTGAATGAAAATGAAAATATAATAAATTAAAATGTGTCACATGCAATGAACATGGGGCTTGAAGAAAAATTTATAGCTTTAAATGCTCCTTATAACTGTTCTCACCACAAAAAATGCTATGTGAGGTAATGCATATGTTAATTAGCTCAATTTAGCCATTCCACAATGTATACATATTTCAGAACATCATGTCTTTTTTTTTTAATTTCAGAGTGTTACGGGGGTACAGGAGTCTGGAGATACCTCAAAGAACTAAAAGTAGAACTACCATTCAATCCAGTTATCCCATTACTGGGAATTTACCCAAAGGAAAAAAAAGACATCCTATAATAAAGACATCTGCACTCGAATGTTTATAGCAGCACAATTCACAATTGAAAAGATGTGGAAACAACCCAAGTGCCCATCAATACATGAGCGGATTAAAAAAATGTGGTAGATGTATACCAGGGAGTACTACTCAACCACAAAAAACAATGGTGAACTAACACCTCTGGTATTATCCTGGATGGAACTGGAGCCCATTCTTCTAAGCGAAGTATCTCAAGAACATCATGTTTTACAAGATAAATATATACAATAAAAGAAAAAGAAAAGAAGATAGGTTGAAAATCAATGATCTAAGAATAGTCCTTCAAATCTAGAAAAGAATAGCAATTTGAATCCAAAAATCCAAAGTAAGTAGAAGGAAAGAAATATAACAATAAGAGTGGAAATTAACAAATGGGGGAGGAGAGAAAATGTAAACAAAAAAGGGTTTTCTGAAAGATTAATGAAACTGATAAAATTCAAGCCAATCTAACTATTAAAAAAGGAGAGAAGAGACAATTTACCAATATTATCATTAAAAGAATCACGAGGAACTTTGAAAACTGCATATCAATACTCATGGAAATGTATAATTAAGATTGATGTATTTTACTGTATGTAGAATGTGTATCTATAACATTAATTTAAAAACTAAAAAAAGAAAACTTCTTTAAGACGTAATGATTTTAAAGAACATCCAGGAAGGAAACATTTGTGATCTGGGCTAGCTGTATGTGTAGGTAAACCTACTGGCCAGAGATAACTCTCTTATTGATTCAAGATAGAGTCAAAGGAGAAATATATGAAGGGAAAAAAGAGAAAAAGAGATATAGTCTGGATTTCCTACCCTTAGAGTCAGGAGAGGCAACTTTATAATCAAATACGATAAACCACTGACATTAGACATTAGCTTTCATTGGCATAATAAATCCATATTTTTGTATCTATTAATAATTAAGTCCTGAGGTGGGTGTTAGGGAGGTATGAGATATTAGGTGCCTAAATGTGGAAGTAAGAGCAAATGTGAGGAAAAGGGCATTGAGAAGAGGACATGAAGAAACGTTAAAGACAATCTTGAAATCTAGACCAGCTCTTGGCTATAAATTCTCAAATTTAAAGGAAATTAATTGCTATTCATTTCCTCATTACACACTTTTTGTCTATAATCTCTCCTGTATTAACCTATTTCTCATATCTGGGAGCTAGTCTTTTCCAAATATCTCCAAAAAATTATCTGTCACTTCTTGGAACTGTACTGGTACTCAATTGCCAATCAGAAAGTGAATTCAGCTACAGTAATTTCTACTATGTATGTCTATATCACTGCCTTGCTTGAGCCAAAGCAGAATGAGAATTAAGGCAGTTAGGTGTGTGGGGTGCAGAGTGCAATTAAATCAGCATCACAAAAATGATACATTTCTTAATATGTTTTGTCCCCATCTCAGATCAGGGAAGGCCCTCATTTGAAATTATAGAAGTACAGTGTTCACATGCATGATATTTTGAGCCATAAATGGGTGAACTGGAATGAATGGGGGGCTGAAGGGTTATTCTCTCCAATTGTATACCATTAGTCACTGCTATGGTATACAATATCATGCAACATGATATTGATCTGCTCTCCTTCTAGAAAGAATCAGAGTATTCATTTATTTAGGTTATAATGAATTATTTCTTTTAAAGCAGCAGTCCCCAACCTTTTTGGCACCAGGGATCAGTTTCATGGAAGACAATTTTTCCACAGACTGGGGGAGGGGGGATGGTTTGGGGATGATTCAAGTGCATTACATTTCTTGTGCAGTCAAACCTCTCTGCTAATGATAATCTGTATTTGCAGCCACTCCCCAGCACTAGCATCACCACCTCAGCTCCACCTCAGATCATCAGGCATTAGATTCCCATAAGGAGCACACAACCTAGATCCCTCGCATGCATGCGCAGTTTACAGTAGGGTTCATGCTCCCATGAGAATCTAATGCCACCACTGATTTGACAGGAGGCAGAGCTCAGGTGGTGATGCAGAGTGGCTGGAAATACAGACGAAGCTTCACTCACACTCTATAGCCACTTACCTTCCTAACAGGCTATGGACCCAGTACTGGTCTGTGGCCCAGGGGCTGGTGACCACAGCTCTAAAATAAACAAACAAACAAAAATCAATGCAGGAAAAATCAGACAAGTGTGGTTTTTTTCCCAGTGTGAAATGGAGTATGTGGACTGTCTTATAATTATGACAGAGGGCCCTACGACTGCATTAGACCTACCAGACTACAGGATGTGAGATTGAGATCATGTGAGTGCTTGTAGGGGGAGGAAAGAATCATATCTACTTGTATGGGGAAACCAAAGACAGGCTGCTTGTGTTTACACTTGGTACTCCAAATCACCTGACGTCGGTGTCTAGGCAGACCAGGTTCTCCAGCTCCTTTTTGCTCCTGTGGAGAATTTTTGGAAGGCATTTAAAATGGTCCATATATCCTGAGTCAGAAATGCAAGCTGATGTGAGGGAGATTCTGTCAGCCCTGGCTCCCTGGGGATCTTGATCCATTCAGTCCCCATCTCAAGTTAAAGCAGTTTCAGTCACTTCCCAACCCAAGAGTCCTGACCACATGACTTAGCTTCCATCTTGCCCTGCCCCAGAGAAGCCATGTTTACCAGGTTGAGTGCTGGCCCAGGGTAAGGTATAGCCTCCAGTTCTTCATGGTTATTCCTGGGGAGCAGGCTACAGGATCCTATTTGAAAATATGTGTCCATGAACCAGGCTATAAGCATGTTTTGATATATAAAGTTCAAATATTTAGGCTGATGATAGGTGGGCAATTGTACTCTTGGCTTTGTGTTGAAAATGTTACTTTCTAATATTGGGATGAAGGGATTTATGATTTTTTTCCTTTGTTTACAGCTTCTGGAAATCCTTCTTTCAAACTTTACTATGAAATAAAAAATATATCTAACTAGGATTTAAACGAACACACCTAGCTGAACTGAAATATCCTCTTCCAACTTAAGAGGATTATGTCTGTTGGAGTGCATAATTATGAATTCAATGAGTATGACATAATTAAGATCCTGTTATAAGGGGAAAAGACTACAGTATTTAATCCAGAGTGAAAAGCCAATTATAATTTTAACATCACCTATGCACAATTTTGCTAGAACTTAATCTAATTCTAATATAATTTTATTAGGTTAGGATTACTTGAAGTACGTTTCTATTCATGTGACCAAAAGTATCATATGTATTATTCTATATTTTCTGTTTTCACAGGTTTAAACTTCAAAAATAAGCAGTGGGCTCTAAACTTTTTAAGCATTCACACCTTACAGTAAAAAATATTTTAACACACATTTCCAATACATGTATCTTTATTTGTAAATAATATGCTCATATTAACTGTTCACATATGCATATACTGTGTATATAAATATACATAATACACACACAAAAGGACAAAGAATGTAATAAAATTGAACATTTTGGCATAATTTATATTTACTATTATTAAATTGATTATTAAAAAGATTATTAAATTGATTTTCTTTTTTTATGAAAGAAATTTTAACTGAAGATATGTTTTTAAAATGACATATCACTTTATCACTATGTGATAAATTGATTTGACTACCAGTTTTCAAGATAGATTTATTTCAAAATTTAATTTAAGGGCTATAATGGAGTATAAAGATGCCCCATAATAGTTATACAGATTCAAAAATGGGAGAAGACCATTATTAACTGCCCTTAACTAAATGATGATAGTCATTTTGTAATTCCATCCAACAATTATGTTATAAAAATTTTGTTGAAATTTGACTGTGTTTATATCATTAGCATTGTCTTTATCTTTTTAAGGCTTTGTTTTGCAAGAATTAGTTAACATAAAACTAGAGAATATAATTTGTAAATCTATTTACAGACAAAGATAGCCTGAAATAGGACAAAATATGCTGAAAATTAAAAAAAAAGTGATGACACAACTATCAACTCTTCTCCATTGTGAAGCTCTCATTCTTTCCTCAGTTTACCTAGTATATTATAAGTGACACATGACTGTATGACATAAAGATTGGGTGAGGGTACCAGTATCAGCTCATATAATTAAATTTAATGAAGCTATTTTTTTTCTTATTTTAAATATAAATAAGTATAATTAAAAGATCTAATGTGTTTTTTCCTACAATTTAAATGATTTTCCAGAACACCTCTTATGGTTCATGTAACTTCAATATGCAGACCTCTGTGCAAAAGATTTAGAAATATGTGAACTTAATCTGCTAATGGTCAATCCAGGCATATTTGTCATTTTTCACCTGGTTATACTACCATTCAACCTACTAGCCTAAGCCATAAATTATGATTGATTGATGACAAGTGGCATATCTTTCATGTCTCTTATTCATTTTCTCACCAAATCCTATCAATCAAATCTCCAAAATAAATATATAATATGTCCTCTCAATTCCACGTCCACTGTTAGGACCTCATCAATTCTCCCCTGAATTATGACAAGAACCTCCTAACTTATCTCCCTGGTCTCAAACAAAAT
The DNA here is from genome assembly GCA_023783475.1 of Daubentonia madagascariensis. Lineage (NCBI taxonomy): Eukaryota > Metazoa > Chordata > Mammalia > Primates > Daubentoniidae > Daubentonia > Daubentonia madagascariensis. The sequence goes on from JAKFHU010000166.1 coordinate 2,574,319, forward strand.
AAACCTCAGTATACCCTTAATTTAACATTAAATAATTGTTTAGCTTTTATTTTTAAATAATTACAGACTCGTAGGAAATTGCAAAACTTCTACAGAGAGGTCCCATGGACTCACCCAGATAACATCTTACACAATTATGGTGAGATATCAAAACCAAAGAATTGTCATTGGTACACTACTATTAAGTAGACTACAGACCTTATTCAGATTTCACCAGTTTTTAAATGCACTAATTTGTAATTGTGTGTGTTTGTGTGTCTGTATAGCTATGATGTTTAATTATATACATGGATTTGTGTTACCATGACTACAATCAAAATATGAAAGTTTTCCATCATCACAAATGAACTCCTTCATGCTATCCCTTTATAGTCACACTAACTCTCTGTCTTTGTTCCCTGGCAAGTACTAATGTGTTCTGCATTTATATATACATAAATGCAATATATATATTATATTTCAAGTCTACTGTATGAAGGGAATCATACAGTATGTAATCTTTGATTTAGAATCATTTTGTATGCTATCGAACTCCATCCAACTTGTTTTTGTATCAATAATCGGTTCCTTTACATTGCTGAGTAGTATTCTATGGTATGGATGTGCCATGGTTTGTTTAACCATTTACCTGTTGAAGGACATCTAGGTTGTTTCCGGTTTGGGACTACTACAAATAAAAACTACTAAAAATATTCTTGTACATGATTCTGTATGAATGTAAGTTTTCATTTCTCTGGGAAAAATGCCCGAGAGTGTGAATGCTGGGTCATATGCTAAGAATACATTTAATTTTTTAAGAAACTCTATCATTAAGTATTGTTTTGAAAACAATAATTGATTCTATCAACATCAGCTCTAAAATACTTTAGTGAATCTCCATTTCAAATTTGTTAACTTAGTAATCAAGCTCCTGCATGCTCTGAGTTTTGTCCTTTCCAGCTTCTTCTGTTGCCATATTGCTCCTATCTATAAATACTCCTTTTGATCTAACTACTCTAATATCAGTTTGAATTTCCCCAGGTTCTTTTCTACTGGTAGAGATACTGGAATACATCCTTCTCATAAAATCTCTAATTTCTCTTTTAGAAATTTTTAATCATTTTTCACAAATATTTACAAGTATCTCCTCTTTATTTCCTCAAATGCTATGAAACTTCCACAATATTACTTACAAATTACCCAATGGACTTTGTAATCTTTAAAAGTAGAAACTCTACCTTCTTCAGCTTTGTAATCTTAGTATTTAAAAAATGTCTGGAATATAGTAAATGTTCAATTAATAGTGATAGAATATATTCATTCAACAAATATTTCTGAAAGATTTAATATGCAAAAGGCCGGGCATTGATACTGATTGATGGTGATATAATAGTGAGTAAAACAGACAATATCCCTGTAATGATGTAGTTTACATCTCAATGGGAGAGAAATGTTAACAGAATAATCATATATATACATAGAGAGAGAGAGAGAGAAAGACAGACATCAATTTTTTCACTCATTTTCCCTTTCCTTCTGTTTCTCACATTCTTATATGATGGATCCACACAGCATCATTGTTATTCACCTGTTTCTGACCTAGACAAATGGCCATCTCCTTTACTTATTAAGAGATAAATAGACAGATACATAGACAGTTATAGATACATTGAATAGGGTACAATGGAAAAGGAACAATTAAAAATTATAAAGAACCCTTGGAAATTATTCAACAAATGATCACTGGAAAAATTTTTGATAGAAGGGTAAGAGGTAAATTAGAGGAAAAAAGAAACCCTGAGAGAAGATATGCCATATAGATTATCAACCTAGCTTTATCTATCTAATAAGAGTTTAAGTATCCAACTAATAGGAAAAACCGGAAGAGAAAGAACCATTAAATTATAGAAGAAAATGTCTTATACCTGAAGAGAAATATATTTATTTATATTGAAAGGACCCACAGAATGTACATCACAATTTGTGATAAAAGGCTCATACTTTAAAATGTTTTTAAAATTTCAAAACATCAACTTCAAAGTGAAAATATTAAAAATAAATTTTCAAAAAGGAAAAAATAAGTTACTCATCAAGGAATGAAATTCAATAATGGCATCGGTGACACTCAATGCTATAAACCAGTGAAGCAAGATTTTTATTATTCTGAAGGAAGAAAAAAATTTCATTCAAGTGGTAAGGTAAAATAAAAACATTCTCATGAGTGCAAACACTCAAAAAGTTTAATTCCCTTACCCTCTTTCTAAAATTAATTACAGATGTATTACTGAAATATTGAGGGACATTCGATAAAGAGGAATTAATGTCTGAGACTGTTTCTTTTTATTATAAGCCCTTCAGATTTTTGAAAACCATGTGAAAGTATGACTTTAATAAAAATCAAAGAAGACCAAGGCTAATGACTATCTGTAGTGGATTTGCAGTGCATTTACTTAGTTATGCTAGAACTTTGTTATGCTTCCCACAATTTCCTTCTCTGTATCGTTCTATGTTAAGTGTGTGCCACAAGAGACTTTCTGCATGATATTTGAAAGGTGAGGTGAAGTAGTAGCTGTGTTTCTTTTATACTTGGGATGTCAGTGCAGTGGACCATGTGGTGTCACAATTTACACAAATACCCTCTGATCTCCTGCCTTACATATCTTATTGGCATGGGGTGTCGGGAAGACCCACAGCTCTCACTGGATTTCATTCTTCAGTCAGGTGTTTCCTGTAGGTCACCGGTACCACTGAAGTTGGAGGTTTGGAGACACTGAGAGCCTGACCTGGGTTCCAGTTTATCCTCACGGTTTTCTGTTTGTCCTCCCTGGATCTAGTTTGTCTTTGCCTCCCACATATCATGTTCATCTTTCCTTCCTGCAGTTTATTCTGCTGAATTCAGGCCTAGCACCATAACAGAAGCAACATCCATACATAAATTGTTGAACAAGCTCCCACAATTAGATAAGGTCAAATCCTTATAATAGATTATATTATAATTGTGTTATTTTTCAGTTCCTTAGAAGTGCTATCCTGCCTCTTGCCACAGAACTTTTTTACATACAGTTCTGAAATGTCTATTCTGTCTTCTTCCCTAATTAATTTCTACTTATTAGTGAAAAAACAGAGCTCTTTTTAGAATGCCTTCATGAAATGGTACATTCTTTTTTCAGAATATTGTCCCAATTCATAATTACAACTTCAGTAGTGTGATTATTGGTTTACTGCCTGTCTACCTCACTGAACTTTTCATGCATATAAACAGAGATCAAATCTGTTCTTGCCCACCATAGTGTCCTTAGCATCTGTTACAGTGCCTAGCTCACAGTAGGTAATAATTTTTTGATTTTACTGAGATATACTTCAGATACCATAAATGCACCATTTTAAATTGTATGATTCAATGATTTTTAGTATGTTCACAAGATTGTGCAACCATCATCATTTTCTAATTCCAAAATATTTTTACAGTCCCCAGAAGAAATCTCATGCTTGCTAGCAGTCCCCTTTCATTCCCCCTTCATCTATATGTCTCTTCTTTTGGTAGCACCACACTGTCTCACTTACTGTAGTTTTTGCAGTAAGTTTTGAAATCAGGAAGTGTGAGCCTTCCAACTTTGTTCTTCTGCTTCAATGTTGTTTTGGCTATTCTGGAACTCTTGTATTTTTGTAGGAATATTAGGTTAAGTTCATCAATTTTTGCAATAAAGGCACCTAGAATTTTCATAGGGATTAAAATGAATCTATAGATTAGTTTGGGGAATATTGCCATGTTAACTATTTTAAGTATACTAATCCATGAATATGGGATAACTTTCCATTTATTAAAGTCTTTATAATTGCTGCTAAAAATGTTTAACTTTCAGTGTACAAGTCTAGCACTTCTTTTGTGAAATTTATCCCTAAGTATTTTACTCTTTTTGATGTTACTGTAAACAAAATTGTTTCCCTAATGCCATTGTCAGATTGTTTGCTCATAGTTTAAAAAATACAACTAATTTTTACAGATATATCTTGTCTCCTGCAGTCTTGATGACCTAGTTTATTAGCTCTAATAGTTGTTTTTAAATTCTATAATATTTTCTAAATATAAGGGGACTTTAAAATATTTGTGGAAAAAATAGAATTAAAAAATAAAAGCAAAAAATATAAACTTTATTTCTCAACATAAGCTCCATCAAGATTAAGACATTTTTGTAAAAAATGGTACCAGCTGTTTAGTTCATCTCTAAAAAACTGATGGCCTTGGAATGTAACCATGTAAATGCAGTCTGTTTAGCATTGTTAACTGAAGACAAATTAGTGCCCTTTACAGGTTTTTTTAGATTAGGAAACAAAAATGAGTCAGAAAGAGCTATATCAGGACTATAAAATGGATGCCTAATGATGTTCCTTTGAAACTCTCACAAAATTGCCCTTGTTTCCTGAGAGGAATGAACAGGAGCATTGTCATGATGGAGAAGACCTCTCTGGTGAAGTCTTCCTGGGTGTTTTTCTGCTAAAGCTTTGGCTAACTTTCTCAAAACACTCTCATAATAAACAGATGTCATTGTTATTTGCCCCTCTAGAACATCAACAAGCAAAATGCCTTGGAATCCTCAAAGTCTGTTACTAACATCTTTGCTCTTGACCAGTCTGCTTTTGCCTTGACTGGACTACTTCCACCCCTTGGTAGCCAATGCTTTGATTGTGCCTTGTCTTCAAGATTGTACTGGTAAAGCTGTGTTTCATCTCCTGTTACAATTATTCAAAGAAATGATTCAGGATCTTGATCATACTTGTTTAAAATTTCTATTGAAAGTTCTGTCCTTGTTTGCAGCTGATCTGGGTGCAAAGGTTTTGGCACCCATCAAGTGGAAAACTTGCTCAACTTTAATTTTTTCAGTTGGTATTGGGTAAGCTGAACCAGTTTGAGGTGTCCATGGTGTTGGCTATTGTTTCTGCAGTTAATGATTGGTCCTCTTCAATTAGGGCATAAGCAAGATTATTTTTTTTCTCACAAATTGATGTGAATGATCTGTCACTGCAGGATTTATTTTCAACATCATCTCATCCCTTCTGAAAGCAAATTATTCATTCATAAATGGCTGATTTGAGGCATTTTCTCCATAAAATTTTTATAAAGCATCAGTGATTTCACCATTCTTCTACCCAAGCTTCACCACAATTTTCATGTTTGTTCTTGCTTCAATTTTAGCAGAATTCATATTGCTCTGTTAAGGACTCTTTTCAAACTGATATCTTTCTTAGTGCATCAAGCTAGATCACATTCAGACATGTTATAACAATAACTTATACTCAGTAAGTTACTACTGAGTATATGTTGGTGTGAAAATTTTTTGAAATTCATGCATAGTTTTTTCATAATGTGTGTTTTTCAAGAACTTTTTGAAGACCCCTTGAATAAGATCACGGCATCTAAAAATACACATGGCATTACTCCTTTCTTTCAAATCTGAATTCCTTTCTTTAGTTTTTCTATCTTTTTTTTTTCCTAAATGTCTTGACTAGAACTCACATTACAATGTCATTAAATAGAAGTTGTTAGAGAGGCTATTCTGGTTTTGTGGTTTAGTTCCTGATTTCAGGGGAAAAGTTTTCAATTTTATACTCTTAAATATGATGTTAGTTTTTGGGTTTTGTAGGTGACTTTTATCAGATTGAGGACATTCCTTTGTATTCCTAGTTCTTTGAGTATTTTTATTATGAAAAGGTGTTGTATTTATCAAATACTATTTCTCTGTTTACTGAGTTAATTATCAGTTTTTTCCCACTATTTTATTAAAATGATATATTAAGTTGGTTGATTTTTAAATTTAATTTAATATTTTTTATTCCAGAATATTATGGGGTACAAAAGTTGAGGTTACATACATTGCCTGTGTGCTGACTGAGTCATAACTACAAACGTGCTCATCCCCCACCAGTGCGTACTGCACCCATTAGGTGTGAATTTACCTTCCCTTCCTCCACCCTCCCTCCTGCCTGACACCCAATGATTGCTACTTGCATATATGCACATAGTTTTGGTCAGTCAGTACCAATGATTGATCAATGACTGTTGATCAATGAGTACATGTGGTACTTGTTTTTCCATTCTTGAGATACTTCACATAAAAGAATGGGCTCCAGCACCATTCAGGATAATACAAGAGGTGTTAGTTCACCATTGTTTTTTTGGTTGAGTAGTACTCCATGGTATACATATACCACATTTTATTAATCCACTTATGTATTGATGGGCACTTGGGTTGTTTCCACATCTTTGATATTGTGAATTGTGCTGCTATAAACATTCGAGAGCAGATGTCTTTATTATTGGACAACTTTTTTTTTTCTTTGGGTAGATACCCAGTACTAAGATTGCTGGATCAAAAGGTAGTTCTACTTTTGTTTCTTTGAGGTATCTCCATATTACTTTCCATAGAGGTTGTACTAATTTGCAGTCCGACCAGCAGTGTATGAGTGTTCCTATCTCTCCACATCCACATCCACACCAGCATATGTTGTATTGGAATTTTTTGATAAAAGCCATTCTCACTGGAGTTAAATGATGTCTCATTGTGGTTTTAATTTGCATTTCCCTGATGATTAGAGATGTTGAGTATTATTTCATATGTTTCTTGGCCATTATTCTATCTTCTTTTGAAAAGTTTCTGTTCGTTTCCTTTGCCCATTTTTTAATGGGCTTGTTTGATTTTTTTCTTACTGATTTTCCTGAGTTATATAGAGATTATAGTCATCAGCCCTTTATCAGATGTATAGCTTGCAAATATTTTCTCCCATTATGTAGATTGTCTATTCACTCTAACAATAGTTTCTTTGGCTGTGCAGAATCTTCTTAATTTGATCAGGTCCTACTTGTTTATTTTTGTTGTTGCTGTGATTGCTTTTGGGTTCTTCTTCATAAATTACTAGCCAAGGCCAATGTCTATAAGAGTTTTTCCAACATTTTCTTCTAGAATTCTTATGGTTTCATATTTTAGGTTTAAGTATGTTATCCATCATGAGTTGATTTTTGCGAGAGGTGAGAGGTGCAGATCCTGATTCAGTCTTCTACATGTGGCTATCCAATTTTCCCAGCACCATATATTGCATATAGATTCTTTTCCACAGTGTATGTTTTTGTCTGCTTTGTCAAAAATCAGATGGCTACATGAGGATGGTTTTATGTGTGGATTCTCAGTCCTATTCCATTGGTCTATGTCTCTGTTCTTATGCCAGTACCATGCTGTTTTGTTTATTATAGCCTTGTACTATAGCTTGAAGTCTGATAGATAGGTGCCTTCCAATTTGTTCTTTTTGCTTAAGGTTGCTTTCGCTATATGGGTTCTTCTCTGGTTCCATACAAATGGTAGAATTATTTTTTCTACATCTGTGAAAAATGCTGTTGGTGTTTTGATAACGATTGCATTAAATCTGTAGATAACTTTAGGTAGTATAGACACTGTAACAATGTTGATTCTGCCAATCCATGAGCATGGTATGATTTTCCATCTGTTTGCATCCTCTGCTATTTCCTTCTTCAGTGTTCCGTAGTTTTCCCTGTGGAGATCCTTCACCTCCTTAGTTAAATATATTCCTAGGTATTTTATTTTCTTTGTTGCTATTGTGAAAGGTATTGAGTCTTTGATTTGGTTCTCAGTTTGACTGTTGTTGGTGTATATGAATGCTACTGATTTGTGTGTGTTGGTTTTGTATCCTGAGACTTTGCTGAACTTATTTATCAATTCCAGTAATCTCATGGTACAGTCTTTGGGGTTTTCTAAATATAAGATCATATCCTCTGCATAGAGTGATATTTTGACCTTTTCTGGTCCCATTAGGATGCCCTTGATTTCTTTCTCCTGTCTGCTCTAGGTAGGACTTCCAGCACTATGTTGAATACGAGTGGTGATAGAGGATAGCCTTGTCTGGTGCCAGTTCTAAGTGGGAATGCTTTCAATTTTTCCCCATTCAGTATGATGTTGGCTGTGGGTTTGTGGTATATGGCCTTCACCATTTTGAGGTAAGTCCCGTCTATGCCTATTTTGTTAAGCATTCTTATCATAAAAGGGTGCTGAATTTTGTCAAATGCTTTTTCTGAGTCTGTTGAGAGGATCATATGGTTTTTGTTTTTACTTTTATTTATGTGATGGATTACGTTTATAGATTTGCATATGTTGAACCATTCCTGCATCTCTGGGATGAAGCCCATATGGTTGTGATGGATTATTTTTTTGATCAGCTGCTGAACTTGATTTGCTAGTATTATATTGAGAATTTTTGCATCTATATTCATAAGGGATATTATGAATAAGGGTCTGTAGTTTTCTTGTTAAGTCCTTACCTGACTTTGGTATCAGAGTGATGTTGGCTTCATAAAACGTGTTGAGGAGGATTCCTTCCTTCTCAATGTTGTGGAATAATTTCTTGAGGATAGACACCAGATCTTTTTTGTAGGTCTGGTAAAATTCTGGTGTGAAACCATCTGGTCCAGGGCTTTTTACTTAGGAAGGTTTTTTATTATTGCTTCAATTTCAGTACTTGATATTGGACTGTTCAGGAAATCTACATCTTCTGGATTGAGCATAGGGAGGCTGTGTGTTTCTAAGAATTTGTCCATTTCCTCCATGTTTTCAAGTTTGTGTGCAGAAAGACTTTTACAGTATTCAGAGATGACATTTTGTATTTCTGTGGTATCAGTTGTAATTTCTCCCTTATCATTCCTAATTGAGCTTACTCCACTTCCGTCAGTGGGGTGTTGAAGTCCCTGGATATTATGGTGCTACTGTCTACCATTTTGTTGAGATCAAGTAGGATTTTCTTTATGAATCTGGGTTCTCCTGTGTTAGGTGCATAAATATTAAAATCATTATGTCTTTTTGTTGAATTCTTCCCTTTACCATTATATAGTGACCATCTTTGTCTTTCATTACTTTTGTTAATTTGAAGAATAAATTATTTGCTATGAAAACCACTACTTCCCTTTTCTTTTGGTTTCCATTAGCATGGAAAATTGTTTTCCATCCCTTCACCTTGAGTTTGTATTCATCCTTGTGGGTTAGATGCATTTCCTGAAGACAGCAGATACTTGGCTTGTGTATATTTACCCATCAGCCAGTCTGTGTCTCTTCAGTGGGCATTTCAAGCCATTCACATTTATTGAGAAAATTGAAAAGTGGGGTGGGGTCTTGTCTCTCCTGTTAAGTAGAACTTTGTTGTTTTGCTTTATCTCTTCAGCCATTGTGGTATCTGGCCTTCAATCTTTGGCTTTTGGGTAATTTTACATTGGTGTTTCTTGTGATGCTCTGTGAATAATGCTGCTCTGAGAACTTCCTTCAGGGCAGTTCTTGTCTTGACAAATTCCCTCAGTGTTTGCTTGTCTGGAAAAGACATAATTTCCCCTTCATATATGAAATTTTGTTTTGAAGGATACAAAATTCTAGGCTGGGCATTGTTCTGTTTGAGAAGACTGATGATGGGACCCCAATCCCTTCTGGCTTAGAGGGTCTCAGTTGAGAAGTCTTCTGTTAGTCTGATGGGTTTTCCTTTGTAAGTTACCTGTTGCTTTTGCCTCATTGCTCATAAGATTGCCTCTTTCATATTTATTTTAGCTAGTCTAATGACTATGTGTTGTGGTGTATTCCTCTTTGTGTTGAGTCTTCCAGGAGTCCTATGTGCTTCTTGTACCTGGATATCTAAATTTCTAGTGAGGGCAGGGAAATTTTCCTCAATTATTCCCTCAAATAGATTATCCAACACTTGTGTATTTTCTTTTTCACCCTCAGGGATGCCTATGATTCTTATGTTAGGCCTTTTGACATAATCTAATCCAACATTTCTTGTAGTCTTCGCTTATTCCTCTTGTTTCTCTGCTGTGTTGTGACTGACTTATTTAATTGGAGGGTGTTGTCTTCAAGCTCTGAGATTCATTCCTCTGCCTGATCTAGCCTGTTCTTGAGGCTTTCCACTGTGTTTTGTAATTCCTTCAAAAAATTTTTCATTTCCAGAAGTTCTGTTTGATTTTTCTTTAAAACTTCCATTTCTTTAGTGAATTTTTCATTCATTTCCTGTATTGTTTTTGTGGTTTCTTTGGGTTGGATTTATATTTTGTCATGTATTTTATTAAGTTTCCTTACAATCCATGCTTGAAATTCTTCATCTGTCATTTCTATGTTCTGCTTTTGGTTGGTATCCAGTGCTAGGGAGCTGGTGTTCTCTTTTTGGGGTGAGCTTTTGCTGTGATTCTTCATATTTCCAGAGTTCTTTCACTGGTTCCTTCTCATCTGGAACAGGTGTTGCTTCTTACTTATTGATTTTCTTTTATTTAGATAATGACAGCCCCTTTTAAACTCTGTGACAGTAGGTGGTGCTTGTGGGAGAGACCTGACCACTCCCTCTATGATGAGTCATTAGGTGTAGTAAAAGGGCATGCAATTTGACCTCCTTTTCAGTAGGTGGCACTTGCCATAAGGTACAGGCTGTAATGTTGTTTTTTGGTCCTGTGATCAGTTCTAGTTCCTTAGGAGGGAGGACTCTGATACCCCTGGTGGTGGGTGGGGCCCTGGGACTTCCAGGTGAGCCCTTTATTCAGCACCACAACAGAGGCACGTGAGGAAATGAGGCTGGGCTGGGTTAGGTTGGGTGAGCCTGCACTCAGGCACCTTGGATGTTGTTAAGGGATATGCCAGGGTTTATGGACCATTACTCACCTCTGGGCTGAGCTGCCCGGTGGCAGGGCTTAAGTGGCCCCACTTAACCAGAGAGTTTGTGTGTAGGCGGGGCTATCTGAGACCTGAAATCCAGTGGTCTGGAGAAAGCCTTGCTCCTTTCAACCCTCTCCCATTTCTCAGTTTTTCTTGGGCCTCTGCCTGCAGGTAGGATCTCAAGTCAACTGAGCTCCCCAACAACTGATGCAGTCAGAGAGGTTCCTTGGTCAGTGTCCCAGCCTGAGCTGGAAGCATGGCCCTCCCAAGGCAGGAGGGGTGCCCTACTAGCTCACCACAGCTAGGACCCACACTGCTCTCTCCCCCCTGTTCTGCTCCTGCAGGCACCTGCGCCTCATGACTCAAATTCACAAATTTCCCTTCTGTGCCCCTGGGCAATATGTTCAAGAACAGGGTGCATGGGATATGGTCTGCAGGCTTGTGCATGGGACCGTGGAGATCCATCCCTCACCATGCCAGGGAAAAGAATGCTGGTCCCATGTCACCCACAGGGTGCCCACAGTGGTTCAAAGCCCTACTGCCTTAGGGCCTCTCTTGTTCTATTAGTTCTGCCAGGCAAGCAGCAGCAGGGAGGGACTTGCAAACAGGGAACTCATAGTCCATTTACCCTTCAAACCACTGCATGACCCCAGAAGGGAAGTTCTGATCCTCACTCCCTGTGGCAGCCTCCGTGTGGGCAGCTCTCTTGTCTCTCTCTGTAGCTGTGGGAGAGATAGGGGAAGGGGAGCAAAAAGATTCTGATTGGGGGAAAGTCCACCCTCTGGTCATCACCAACCCTCTCTCTGGGAGGTTGACCACCCAAAGTGACCACGCTCAGGAGACATGCAGAACACCCCAGGACCCACTGGACTCCTGTGGCTTCTGTAGTTTGGGTCAAAGTTGAGAAATGTCAGTGTGTGGGTGAGCAGGCCTAGGCCAGGTGACTTGAAGTCACCTGGAGAGGACAAAGATGCCTGGGTGGTTGCGAAGCAATACAGTGCTTGCTATCTGACTTGAATCTGTGGGATGGGATGAGCCCCAGGGGTGCTAAGAACCTGGTGTTATGTCCACAGAAAGCTTCCTGCTCACTGATGGCAGCTATCTCTGGGATAGTATTGGTAGAAAGACTTTTCAGATGCTTGGGAGCATGCAGATGGCAAGCCAACCTGAACTGGGGGGCAGGTTCAGGACCTGGGAGGCAGGAGGTGGCTAGGGCCTCTAAGGGCGGCTTGGGTGGGTAGGCTTCAGTCTATCTCTTAGGCTCCAGGGACCTGTAGATGCAGGTCTGCCACTCAGAAGGCTTGGCTGTCCTTGCTCTGCCCAGGGCCTAGGGAAGCACTGAGGCCTAGCCAGCTGCACCCTGTTTCCAGAGCCCTTGGGCCGGGAGTGGAGTGGAGCCTGAAACCAAGTTTCCAAACCATACCTCCAAATGGAGTGGCCTGAAGATGGAGGCCACAGGGGGTGACCGGAGAGATGGCCCAGGTTAATAGATTGCAATCTGTTTCTTAGGCACCAGAGTCCTGCAGATGTTGGTCATCCATGCAGAAAATGCGGGTCTCCTCATCACCCAGAGATCCCCTGGAAGCAGCTACCAGGGGCTGTTTAGGGTGGAGCTTGGTGCACCTCAGCAGGAGAGCCCTTGGGTCGGGGGTGGGGTGGAGCTTGAAACCCAGTTTCCAAAGAGGACCTCCAAGTGAAGTGGCCTGAGGATGGCAGTCTCTGTAGGCAACCTGATAGAGGGCCTGGATCAATAAATTGCTCTCTGCTTCTAAGGCACCACTCTTCAGAGCAGAAAAACGTGGGTCTCTTGACCTCTCCCAGAGCCTGAGGGAAGCAGCTGCCCACAGCTGCTCAGGGTGGGGCCCTCTGTGCCTTGGCATGCAACCCCTTGGGCCAGGAGTGGGGTGGGGCCTGACACAGAATTTCCAAACAGGATCTCCAATGGGAGAGATCTAAAGGTGACGGCCGCTGGAGGCAACCTGGCGGACAGTCCAGATTAATAGATGGCTAACTGCTTCTTAGGCGTCTGTCATCTGTAGCTCTCCCAGCCTCTCACTGAGTCAGCGGGAGCATCTGCCAGTGGCTGCTCTGGGCAGGGCCCGCTGTACCGCAGCGTCCAAGCTCTTGGGCCGGGAGTGGGATAGAGCCTGCGACCTAGTCTCCAAACAGGATCTTCTAAGGAAGAGTCCCAAAGATGGCAGCTGCCGAAGAGCAGCCTGCCCAAATCAAAGATGGTGGCTGTCAGAGGCCAGATGGCCCAAATCAAAGATGGCGGCCAATAGAGGGCAAATGGCCCAAATCAAAGATGGCAGCCAATGGATAGCAAACAGTTCAAATAAAACATGGCGGCTGCTGGAGGGCAATTGTCCCAAATCAATAGACTGCAATCTGCCTCTTAGGCGCCAGTGGACCAGGTAGAAAACGCAGCTTTCCCAGCCTACTGCAGAGCTGGCAGGAATGGGAGCCAGCGGCTGTTCAGGGCAGAGCCTGCCGTTCTTCCATCAATTCCCCTGTGCCCTGGTCCTGCTGATTTCCAGGGGGAAAGTGCCCATCTCCAAGTTCCAGCATTCGGCCACAGGAATCTGCAACTCAGATTAGACCCTCCCTGTCCGGGGCAACTCAGTACACTGGAGAGGTCAGGCTGCCTCCTGCAATTTTCTCCTCTCCACAGAGCCTGTTGCCTAGTGCAAGGGCTTTGCACTGACTCCAGGCAGTTCCTATCTGAGCAGGCAGGATGGCTGTGGCAGTGGCAGGCATTTTTGTGCAGTTCAGATCACCCTGCACCGTGGGTGCCACCCTCCTGTGCACTGTTTTCCACTGATATCCTCATACTCTCCAATCCTTGTAAGTATATCTCCCTGTCACCTTTTTTTTCCTGCGCTGAATGTCCCAGGCTGGTTTTCTGGTAATTCACAATGCTGTCCTCGGAGCCAGAGATCTGTGTGCAGGTGGCCCTCCATACTTTCTACTTCCTTCCTTGGGAGCGGTGAGCTGGGAAGCTCCCATTAGTTGGCCATCCCCCCGCCTACACACAGTTGGTTGATTTTCTGAAGCCATATTGCATTCCTGGATAAATTCTACTTGATCTTGGTGTGTAATACATTTTATACACTGCTAGATTTGGTTTGCTAGTGTGTTACTGAGGATCTATATTCATAAGGGATATATAGGTCTGCAGTTTTCTTTTGTTGCAAAGCTTTTGTCTGGTTTGTGTATTAGGGTAATGCTGGTCTCAGAAAATGAGTTAGGAAGTGTTCCTTCTATTATTTCAAAGTGCCTGTGAAGGATTTTTGTCCATTTTTTATTTTTTAATGTTTGATGAATTCACCAGCGAAACCACCTAGTGTTGTTTTTTTTTTTGTGGAAAGTTCTTTTGTTTTAATTACTAACTCAATCTCTTTACTTGTTATAAGTATATGCAGATTTTCTCTTTCATCTTCAATTAATTCTGGTAGTTTTCTGTTTCCAGTAATTTGCCCTATTTTAGTTATTTTAGTTATTTTCTTAGTAGTTGCATTGGGAAATATCATTAACATTTTATTTTATAACACTATGATTTAATTTAATACCAAATTAACTTTAATAATATATAAAAACTTTCCTATCCAGCTTCTCTTCCACTTTTATGCTGTTATTGTCAAAGTTATTATATATTTTTACACATTGAATGCCTATGCAACACAGATTTATAATTATTATATTTGTCTTTTAAATCAGAGGAGAGAAAAAAGGAGTTACAAAAATTACATTTCCAAAGTTTTTTATATTTACCAATGTACTTACTTTCACCAGTGTTCATTTTTTTCTTCATTTGGATTTGATTTACTGTCTAATGTCCCCTCCTTTCACTCTGAAGGAGTGCCTTTAATATTTCTTGTAAAGAAGGTCTATTCGTAACAAACTTTCTCAGTTTTTGTTTATCTGGGCATATTTTAATTTGTCCTTCATTTTTGAAGGATAGTTTTTCCAGGTAGAGAATTTTTGGCTGACAGGTTTTCTTTCTTTCAGCACTTCAGTTATATAGCATTTCACTATTTCATGGTTTCTAATAAGAAATCAATTCTTAATCTTATTGAGAATTCCTTATATGTGATGACTCACTTCTCTTTTGCTTTGACCTTTGATATTTTGATTAGTATTTACCTAGGTGAATATGACTTGATTTTATCTCATTTGCAGGTCATTGAGTTTCTTAAATGTATATACTGTTTTTCATCAAATTTCAATAGTTTTTAATCATTAATTATGCAAATATATTTTGTGTTCCTTTCTTTCTTTCCTATCTTTCTATAACTCATATTACACATATGTTAAGGCACCTGATGGCCTCCCAAAGGTCTCTGATGCTTTTCTTTATTATTCTTTTTTTTCTTTCTGTTCCTCAAACTGGTTGATTTTAATTGGCCTGTCTTCAAGTTCACTAATTCTTTCTTCTGCCTGCTCAAGTCTGCTGATGTGCCTTATACCAAAGTTGTCATTTCAGTAATTACTCTTTTCAACTCTAGAATTTTAATTTGGTTCCTTTTTAACATTTATGTATCTTCTTTTGTTATTACCCTCTACTGAATGAGACCATTTTCATATTTTCCTTTAGTTCTTTAGGTATTATTTTCTATAGTTCTTTGAACACATACAAAATAGTGATTTAAAGACTTGGTGTATTAAGTCCAACATCTGACTTCCTTAGGAAAATTATTTATTGTGTTTTTTTCTGTGTATGTACCATATTTTCTTGTGTCCTAGCATAATTTGTAATTTTTTGCTGTGTACTGGACATATTAAATAATATAATTTTGGTCATTCTGGAAATGAGATTATCCCCATCTCTAAGATTTGTTATTACTGCTTATTATAGTTGTTTCATGTTTAGTGATTTTTTATGAAATATTTCTCTAAATTCAATATGCTTTGTCACATATGGCCACTGAAGTTTCTACTTGCCTAACTTAATGGTTAGCTAATAATTGGACAGATATTTCCTTAAAAACCTAGAAGCAATTTTAAATATTTTTACTAGTTGTTCATTGCTTTTATATAAATTTTCAGAGATCTTTACTCCAACATTTTTGTTGATGTCATTGAATAAATATTTATTGAATAAATAAATGTGAAGTGTGAAATAAAAACTTTTATAAACTTTTATCACTACAAGAGTAACAAAGTATCATTAATAATATAAGAGTTGAGAAGTAAGAGAGTGGATATTAAGGGCAAATAGTTTTGACAGTATAAAGGAGAGATAACTTTTCTCTTTCAAAACAGAATTTGAGAATAAATTTGATGGGGATGAAAATCAGTACATATGTTTGGTAGTACAAAAATTAATGGAGATCCTATCTGATGTGGCTTTTTTTTTTGGTATGTATGAAAAAGAAAATTAAATAATCTGCTTAGAATAAAAGAGGAGAGAAGAAAATTTGGAGTTTTAAGGAAAGTGAAGAAGAAATATAGCAATATATGCTTGTTGTATCTTTGGAATACCAAGAAGGAATTGTGTGTTGTAGTGGAGTGCAGGGAACAATGATAAGAAACTAAATTGGACAGGTAACTAGAGGATGGGTTATATAGGTCTTCATAGGTTGCTGAAATTGTTTCGATATAATAATATTTTAGATATTATGGGAAGTTAATGGAGGTTTTGGAGAAGATGATTGAAGTGATTTTTATTAAGATCGCTCTTGCTATTTTGTTGTAAATAGAGCATGCAAGATAAGGATTCAGGCTGGAATCTCAGTAAAGAGGCTATAATTTCAGACAGAACCAAGAGAATTTTCTGATGGACTGGGTGAGAATAGTGATGGTGGGAACTCAATAATTACTCTAAAATCTTTGGCATGAATTAGTGGAATGATTTTGTGCTATATCACTGGAGGAGGAATAAGTTGGAATATGGAGAAAATAAGAGCTTGGTGTTAGGCATGTTATTTGAGGATGCTTGATAGATATTTAAATAATCAGTTCTTAAAAGTAGATCTGCCATTAGATCCAGCAATACTACTACTGGGTATCTACCCAAAGGAAAAGAAGTCATTATATCAAAAAGACATCTGCAATCACATGTTTAGTGCAGCACAATTCACAATTGCAAAGATATGGAATCAACGTAAGTGCCCATCAGCCAAGGAGTGGATAAAGAAAATGTGGTATATATACACCATGGAATACTACTGAGTCACAAAAAAGAATGAAATAATATCTTTTGCAACAACTTGAATGGAAATGGAGGCCGTTATCCTAAGTGAAGTAACACAGGAACAGAAAACCAAATACTGCATGTTCTCACTTACAAGTGGGAGCTAAGATACAGGTACACAGGGACATACAGAGTGGCACAGTGGGCACTGGATACCCAGAAGAGGGGAAGGGGAGAGGGGGATAAGGGAAGAAAAATTATCGATCTTGTGCAATGTACACTATGTGTTGATGGATACACTAAAAACCTAGACATCAACACTACGCAATTCATCTATGTAACCAAAAACCATTTGTACCCCTACATCTACTGAAATAGAAAAAATAAATAAATCATCAGTTCTATGTACTAAATAAAATAATCAGAAGTTTAGTCACAAAATCTAAGCTTGGAGATAGGAAGTTGAGACTTGTCAGCATGTAATTGCATTTAAAACTATATGAGAGGATATAATTACCTAGGGAGTGAAAATAGATAAGGTAGAGAAAAATTCAAGGGATGAAGTATTGGGGCATTTCAATATTTTGTAGTCATGGAGTTGAGAAGGAGTGAGCAAAGGAGGCTGAGATGGAATATTCAGTCAAATAGTAAGGAAACCAATATATGGTGCCTAAAGTCAAGAAAAGAAAGCCTTTTAAGGAATAGGGAGTGATAACTGTGTCCAAAGCTCTTTGTAGGTCAAGTAAGATGAAGATGGAAATGTGATTATTGGATTTTGCAATTTGAAGGTCACTGGTGATCTTGAAATGAACAGTTCCAATTCAGTGAAGTGATGGAAATGAAAGACAAATTGGAATGTGTTCAAGGAAGAATAGGAGAGAATACTTGGGGAAGATGAAGGTACAATACTCTTTTGAGGAGTTTTATGTAAAGGTAAACAGAGATTTGGGCAGTAGCTCAGGAGATCTGAAGTCAAATGAGGGTTTTTAAAGAGATGGTTGTATGTTGATAAAAATAAACTTATAGAGAAGAAAAATCTGACACTGTTGCAAGAGGGAGGAGATAGTTTCAAAAACACAGTCTTTGAGTAGATGGTAGGTGGAGATGAAATCCAGTGCATATGAAGAGGAGTTGGTGTTGAGCACACAGACAGTTCACCCATTTTAATAGAAAGAGAAATCAGATTGTATGAGTGTGGTAGTAGATGTGGTAGTGAATGAATGTGAGACTTCTCTGATGATTCTTATTTTTTCAGTGAAATAATAGGCATGATTATCAATTTGAATGTATGTGGGGAGATTACGGTAATGTCAAAAGTTTGGAAAGGAATCAGAAAGTGTGAAATATATGACTGATTAATTAAGAGTGTGAATTTAATAAGTTCTCCTTACTTAGGAGGAAGAATTTCTTTTTCTTTTTTTTTATTTGAGAATATTATAGGGGTACAACACTTTGGCTATATATATTGCCCATGCACTGCCCGTGTCAGAGCTACAATCGTGGTCATCCCCCAAACTGTGCTCCCCGCATCCATTCAGTGAGAGTTTTTCCCATCCCCTCCACCCCCCTCCCGCCTGCCCCTGATGAATATTATTGCCCTGTGTGATGTAAGTGTTGATCAGTTAGTACCAATTTGATGGTGAGTACCAGTGGTGTTTGTTTTTCTATTCCTGTGACACTTCACTTCGAAGAATGGGCTCTAGCTCCAACCAGGATAATACCAGATGTGTTAATTCACTGATGTTTTTTATTGATAAGTAATACTCCATGGTATACGTATGCCACATTTTATTTATCCACTCCTGTATTGATGGGCACCTGGGTTGTCTCCATATCTTTGCAATTGTGAATTGTGCTGCTATAAACATTCGCATGCAGATGTCTTTATTATAAAATGTCTTTTTTTCCTTTGGGTAAATACCTAGCAGTAGGATTGCTGGGTCAAATGGTAATTCTACTTTTAATTCTTTGAGGTATCTCCATATTACTTTCCATAGAGGTTGTACTAATTTGCAGTCCCACCAGCAGTGTATGAGTGTTCCTATCTGTCCACATCCCTGCCAATATTTGTTGTTTGGGGATTTTTCGATATGAGCCAATCTCACTGGAGTTAGTGATATCTCATTGTGGTTTTGATTTGCATTTCCCTGATGTATAGAGAAGTTGAGTAATTTTTTATATGTTTTCTGGCCATTATTCTGTCTTCTTTGGAAAAGTTTCTGTTCATGTCCTTTGCCCATTTTTTAATAGGGTTGTTTGATTTTTTCTTGTTGATTTTCCTAAGTTCTCTATAGATTCTGGTTATCAGCCCTTTATCTGAGGTGTAGCATGCAAATATTTTCTCCCATTCTGTAGGTTGTCTGTTGACTCTAGTGATAGTTTCCTTGGCTGTGCAGAAGCTTTTTAATTTGATCAGGTCCCATGTATTTATTTTGGTTGCTGCTGTGATTGCTTTGGGGGTCTTCTTCATAAATTCTTTGCCTAGGCCAATGTCCATAAGAGTTTTTCCAATGTTTTCTTTGAGAATTCTTATGGTTTCATGTCTTAGGTTTAGATCTGTTATCCATTGTGAGTTGATTTTGGTGAGAGGTGAGAGGTGTGGGTCCAGTTTCAGTCTTCTACATACGGTCGTCCAGTTTTCCCAGCACCATTTGTTGAATAGGGAATCTTTTCCCCAGTGTATGTTTTTCTGGAATTTGTCAAAGATCAGGTGACTTTATGAGGTTGGTTTTACATTTGGGTTCTCAGTCCTGTTCCATTGGTCTACGTGTCTGTTTTGTGCCAATACCATGAAGTTTTGGTTACTATAGCCTTGTAGTATAGTTTGATGTCTGGTAGATAGATGCCTCCCAATTTGTTCTTTTTGCTTAAGGTTGCTTTGGCTAGATGGGGTCTTCTCTGGTTCCACATGAAGCATAGAATTAATTTTTCTAGATCAGCAAAAAATGATGTTGGTATTTTGATAGGGACTGCATTGATTCTGTAAATCACTTTAGGTAGCAAAGAAATTTTACTATGTTGACTCTGCCTATCCAAGAGCATGGTAGGGTTTTCCATCTATTTACATCCTCTGCAATTTCTTTTCTCAGTGTTTTGTAATTCTCTCTATATAGGTCTTTGACCTCCTTAGTTAGATATGTTCCTAAATATTTAATTTTCTTTGGTGCTATTGTGAAAGGTATTGCATCTTTAATTTGTTTCTCGGCTTGATTGTTATTAGCATATATGAAGGCTATGGATTTGTGTGTATTAATTTTGTATCCTGAGACTTTGCTGAATTCATTTATCAATTCCAGTAATCTCTTGGTTGAATCTTTGGGGTTTTCTATGTATAATATCATATCGTCTGCGAATAGTGAAAGTTTGACCTCTTCTGCCCCCATCTGGACGCCCCTGATTCCTCTGTCTTGACTAATTGCTCTGGTCAGGACTTCCAGCATTATGTTGAAAAAAAGTGGAGATAGTGGGCACCCTTGTCTAGTTCCTGTTTTAAGGGGGAATGCTTTCAATTTTTCCTTATGAGGTAGAATTTCTAAGCAGCACTGAGGATCATTTAACATTGTATGTTTTTCCCTTATCATCTTCACTTGCTTTGATATAGATGGGGATTCAGCACAAAGTTGGATTTAATCATTGTTAGACTATTTCCAGGCAAATAGAACTGCAAGAGGTGGCAAGATATTTGAGTGGACGTTCAAGAGAGTGATTTTAATTGGGGATTATACTAACAAAAACTGGGTAATAAATGAAGTAAGAATATGTGGGGTGTTAGACAGTGAAGAGTTTATTAGATCAGGACATTGGTGATCACAGTAGGGTGGAAAAATTGTTGTGGTAGAAATTCTAAAAGTGAGTTGGAAAGTCAAGGGTTTGTGTTCAGAGGGAGAGATGGATTAAAATTGAGGTTTTGGAGGGGACCTATTACTGGTAATGACTAGGTCTATCATGTGACCATAATACTAGATGACTTAAGTGGTATGGAAGAAAAGATAATTGGAAATGAGGTAAACAAAGTGGCCACAGTGTCTTAGGGATCACCTGTACTGATACTAAAGTTACCAAGTATTTTGGTAAGGGTAATGCAAAAGGCAATAACAATGAGCCATAGCTAAATTCTTCAAGGAATGAAAGTGGGAGTCCCCAATGTTTTAAAACAACAGAATCATGGAGGACCAGTGAGTGGTACAACCTAAGGACACACGCAAAAAAGGATGTGGAAATGGTAAGGTATTTCTATGTACTGGAGGTCCTGTAAAGTTAAAAAAAATTTGCAAAAGTAATATCTTAAAAATATAATTTACTGGAAAAAGATTAAGGTAAAAGAGAAGAATGCTTGAATTAGTGATCTTATAGGTGGAAAGATTTTGGGTGATGACAAAATCCAGGGAGTTATCATAGGAGAGGTTGGCTCAGGTAGGGTGAAGTAGAAGGTCATTAAAATATAAGATGAGGCAAAGATGTTGAGTGGGATGTCCACATACATATTAAATTTATCCTCAGTGATGCTAATAAATAGAGAAGAAGACAGCATAGTGACAAAACTTTTAATAAATGAAGGTGAGTGAATTAAAGGTCTGTAGCTGACAGATACATGGAAGAGGAAGGGTTTGGTACACTAAAAAGGCATGTGCCTCAAAGAAGCAGGAACACACACACACAGTGTCAGTCCTCTATATCCCAGGGTTCTGCATCCACAGATTCAACCAACTTCAGATGGAAAATATTAGTCAAAAAACAATAAAAACAATACAACAATAAAAAATAACACAATTAAAAACAATATAGTATAACAACTATTTACATAGCATTTACAATGTAATAGGTCCTACAAGTAATCTAGAGATAATTTTAAGTATCTGGGAGGATGTGCATAGGTTACATGCAAATATTATACCATCTTTATAAGGAACTTGAGCATCCGTTGATTTTGATATCCATGGGGGAGTGCTGGAACTGATTCCCATGGAGACCAAGGGAAAACTGTATACATAAATATAATATATATTTTTTTCAGGAGCGATGGAAACTAATGGACTGAAAAGAAAAGGGCAATGTGGAGTAAGCAGATAAGGAGGACATCAACTTTTTTGTCTGATCTGAGGCATATTGACTACAGGAAAATAAGCAACTATACCTTAAGAAGGCTATACAGGAGAGGGGGTACTCACAGAATAGATGTCAAAGATATAGCTAAGTTTGATCATTATGCAATATCACAGGCTCAGTAGAAAGGTATTCTCCTGCTCATTTTTTTAAATAGCTAGATCATCTCAACTTCTCTAATCATCAGGGAAATGCAAATCAAAACAACCACAATGAGATATCACTTAACTCCAGTGAGACTGGCTTATATCAAAAAGTCCCAAAACAACAAATGTTGGTGGGGATGCAGACATATAGGAACACTCATACACTGCTGGTGGGACTGCAAATTAGTACAACCTGTATGGAAAGTAATATGGAGATACCTCAAAGAACTAAAAGTAGAACTACCATTTGATCCAGCAATCCTACTACTGGGTATTTACCCAAAGGAAAAAAAAGACATTCTATATTAAAGACATCTGTACTCAAATGTTTATAGCAGCACAAGTCACAATTGCAAAGATGTGGAAACAACCCAAGTGCTCATCAATACACGAGTGGATTAATAAAATGTGGTATATGTATACCATGGAGTATTACTCAGCAATAAAAAACAACAGTGAATTAACACCTCTTGTATTATCCTGGATGGAGCTAGAGCCCATTCTTCGAAGTGAAGTATCACAAGAATGGAAAAACAAGCACCACTGATACTCACCATCAAATTGGTACTAACTGATCAATATTTATGTGCACACATGGCAATAATATTCATCAGGGGTCGGGCAGGTGGGAGGGGATGGAGGGGATGGGAAAACTCACCTAATGGGTGCGGGGAGCACTGTCTGGGGGATATTCACAATTGTAGCTCTGACTTGGGCAGTGCATCGGCAACGTAAGTAACCAAAGGGTTCATACCCCCATAATATTCAGAAGTAAAAAAAGTTTTAAAAAGATAAATAATACAGTATTTCAATGCATTATTTCAAAAAATAAAAATTAATGCTAAAAAAAACCCATAGTGAACTAAATACCAAAAATTTAAACACAGAACAGGCAGGATCTTATCCTGCACTTCCTGCCTCACTCCTCACCCTAAATCCTGATCCTGGGAGCCTGGGAGTTCACCGTATTAACTCTGGGTGAGGCCTATTGACAGTGCCAGCTCAAGACCTCACTATAGGAAAATGGAAGTGATCCTTTTCATACTCTTCCACCAAAGAACCTTCATAGAAGAAAGCAGCTCATATTCCCGCCAGGAGTAGCTGGAAGGCCTGCAGCAAGTGGGAAATTTCATTAAGGCTCTTGTTCAGGCACATTTTGAATTGGAGACATCATAATATAACCATTTTGGGTTTTGTTCTGTGACCTTTTATTAAAGTATATATACTACTTCAAAAAATAAATAAATTGTTATATCAATTGATGGTGACAAAGGCAAATATTTCTAGGCACTAAGACATGCCTCAATGAAGATGATTTCTCCTTCATGATAAAAATTTGTTTTATTTTAAAGTTTCCTCAGTTGTCACTGACAAATTTCTTAACCAAATATCTTATAGTTTCAACCAATTTTAACAGTGAATAAAATCTATTCCCACCAGTTTAAATAGAAAAATAGTACTGTAGATACAAGGCAGTACAACTTTTTAAGTAAAAGGACCATGAATACAAAGAAAGTATCAGTAATATATTCATCCCCAAAAGTTTGTCAGAAAATATTTCCTAGTTTAAAGGATTGTCTTCTAAGGATGGTATTTCTTACCTCTTCTCACAGTCATACTGATACAACATTCTTGGATTAAATATTTCATATCAGGATAAGCTTGAAATCTGCTGTCATATGCATGTATATTTTATCAATGAAAAATATCACTGACACTACTCTTTGCAACGTATAATGTGACAGTTTGCATTTCAAAAATAATTTGCAGATTCATCAAGGCTACTGTATAATTCATCTTCTCGGATACTGTTAGCTGAAATTTCAATTGCTACTTTGGCCATAGGCAGATGATACAGCAAAGGTCCCAGAACTGCCCGTTAGCAGTTTGATGATTGTCTGATGATAGTGAATATGCACAATAAAGAAGTGACTGTCTGGCATTGAAAGATAAGCTTTCAGTAAATAAGCAACTAATCAGTTTGTGTGGAAAGGACATTTGACAATACAAAAGTGAAAAGGTTTCATGTCCTGTCTTTCCTCAATGAACAGTTTGGAACAATTGATCTTGAATGCCTAAGTTAGGGACTAGGAGCATTTTCAGTGATGCTCTCTCAATTACCATTAATTCTGAGCAAACATTCCTGTATTAGTAAGTTTTGAGGTGGTCCTAACTGATATAAGAGTATAAAACAAAACCAAAAAGCGGAATTGGAAATAAAAGACCTATTGATAAGTTGCCAACCAAGGACTCAAGAGTCCTGACTCAGTATCTCTTCATATGTAGGAAATCCTTATTTCTTTTTTACCTCAGTGTTGTAAAGTCAGTCTCAGCTCTCATACTATTGTGGTCCTAAGATTTCAATGTTAATAGTCACTGCCTGATTGATTCTTTTAATCTTGTTCGTTCTCTAAACCCACATATTTACAGCACAAATCAGAGATTTGGAGTGATGCATTCTATGTATACAATAATACCAGTGTCCAAAAGGGAATTTTACTTACAGACTGTCTATTTTATCAATGGCCATATTTTTCATGAGGTAATATATAAAGCATGGTAGTGGAAAGAGCAGAAGCTTTGGAGTCAGGGAGATAAGGGTTCAAATCTCTGCTATATTAACTGTGAGGATTTTCATGTGTTCATTTCTTTATTTTGTTTTGTTTTTAACCTGGGCAAGACACTTAGTGACTTCTTTAAATGCTCTCATCTTGTAAAACGGGAATAACAATTTCCACTTTGCTTGGTTATTGTTAAGAATAAATACATGGTAAGAAAAAGTAGAATGGATGTGGTGATAGAGTAAATAAAAGACAAACCTGAAAGGCAGGCAGACATTGAAGCATAGAGGCCATTGAGATTCATTATGAAAACAATGTAGAATTATCCAATATTTTAAGCATGAGGGTGGTTTGATTTTATATTTTAGAAACAATAAGAACAATAACATTGTGGACCTGGATTGATACTGTGAAGAAATTAGCATCAGAGAAGACAAGGAGAAGGCTATTGAATGAGTTCTGTGGTAGAAAACATTGAATATTTGCGGATTGGGACGTTAGGTATGATCGAAGCTCTACCTTGGGTCACGGAGGGAAGAATCTGTTGTAGTGATGAGTCTCATAGTCAAACTGACAATATTCTGGAAAGGGGAGTAGAATTAGAATATGAATGAAGGAGCACAATGAAGATGGGGGAAAAGCTAGTGCTTTATGAAAACATAAATATCCAGTTCCTACTCTGAGCACACTAGCTACTGACTTTCCAACATCAATATTAAATTCAGATTCTTCCCACTAGAGCAGAATTGATTTCTGATGTTACTGGGATAACCATGTAATTTTTAATCAAAACTGAAACTACAGAGGGAAAAAAGTTACTGTTAATAATTGAAACAAGGACATACAGGTAAAAATCAAGACCTATCCTGGGAAAACCAGAGTTTATACTCACTTTTCTTTTATACCAGGTTTGGCTCAAGAACTGACAAAGTGGAACCTGAAGTTTAAACATCTCTGTTACCTTTATCTTGGAGCATTGTGCCAATTCCTTGGGGAAAAATGAATTGTCATGATAAAATAGATAAAACACTAGACTATTAAACATCTAGTAAATACAATTAGAAGTGAAATATATTGCTTTAAAGACCCGGGCTCCAGTTCTAGCTCCAATTTACTATGTGACCCTGGGAAAATCAGGTCAGATAATACTTATTATCAAATCTCAAAAGCTTCCTCACATAATCTGTAAATAGAAACAATAAAACCTGCCTTATAGAATTGTTTTAATGATCAAATAAGGTAATGCAAAAATAGAGTTTTGAAAGTTTTTGAAGTTCTACAAACATATAAGAAGGCATTATTATTATTATCACAACTACTATAATGATTAAATCTACTGTCTTTAAAAATATTCAATGCACTGCACTATCTTCTATTAGAGGTAACTTATATACCAATGATAGAACAGCCAATAAGAGGTGAGGATTTTTTTTTCCCATTTATGAGTGCAATGTTAATTGGAGCAATGCCTGTAATTCAAACTTGACTAGTACTGTATAGGACTTGGGGATTTCTACTGTGCTTGTGAAAAACTGGCCAATTTTATTATACAAGTACATGCAGTGCACTTGGGATTTAAGAAACTAACCCTTCATGTAAACTACTCCTTTATTAAGTCCCTGAAAAAAAGGGTCTAGTCATTTGAAATGGGATGATAAAGTAAAAAGTCAACTGTCTATGAACATGTGTTTTAAAAATGTTTTTGTATCACTGTGAGTACAATGCATAAATTTATCGACACTTTTTAATTAAAAAATAAATAAAAGAAGCATTTTGATATTGCTCCTTTTCTTCTTTTTTTATCCTCCTTTCTATTCACCCACGTGAATTATATATGATGTGTGGGTTGTTTTTGTCAAAGCAGAGCATATATACTCATGTAAATGTAGAATCTGTCAGAATGAGACAGTAAGTATAATTCTGGTCCATTTTGAAGGTGGCATGACCTTTAAAAGTAAAGAAGTGCTCCAAAGTAACAATGAATTAAAGAAAAAATCTTGATTTAAATTTTACATCGTATGCTACCTAACAGACCTAGAAAGAAAATGTATTGATTTGAACATGAATCAACATCTCCAGATTAAAAAAAAATTCTGAAATTAATGAAAGTTTCGTTTAATCACCTTTATCTAGAAAGACAATATTTTAAAAGTGGATGCTAGAGTTGGAAGCATTCAAGATAGATAAGATCCCAGAGGAGCTCTGACCTGCTGTCTTTTGGAGAAAATACTGAAAAGATAAGTAAGCTCTACGTCTTCTACTAGGTAATAAAATGTGTTTAGGTACCTGTTGTAGGGACTGTTTAATGACTGTTAAGAAGGCAAAACAAAAGAAAACCTTGGTTTATGTAATAAGAAAAATTCTAACAGTGTCTTATAAGCCTTCATGTTAATGTTATTCTCATTATCCTGCTTTAACTTTATCTATTTCTCTGATAATAGATTCTCAGTAGCCCTATTTTCTTCAATTTCCCTTGGGATTTTTTTGCTTGCAGTTAGGGATGTTTTTACACATCTGAGTGCTCTGAATACAGAGATTTATGAAAGGTGTAGATTTCTCATTTCAAGCAGCAAAACTTACACAAGAGAGAACTCTGTGGGGAAGCTTTATCTGGCCTCACAGCTATGGCTGAGCTGTCAGAAGAGAACAATAATCACACCAGTAGAAGGAAAATACCAAAAGTAAAATCTTTGCTCAGTATGACACAGCTGACTAAACATGAACTACTCTGAGAACACTAAATGTGTAGCTATATTATTTGGATTCTAATGTGTTACATAATACAAATAGAGAGTTTTAATATGTCTGAAAGTTTTATTAGACATAGATCTAGTATGTCTAATAAAACAGTTATAATAGTTTGACTTGAGCAGTTGATAGACTTTCCTTGACTCCAGTACAAAAGTTGGCAAAGTAGTGTCCTGGGTCAAATCCAGCTGACTGCCTTTTTTTTTTTCCTTGTAATAATGTTTATTGCAACACAGCCAGGATTATTTGTTTATATATTTTCTATGAGGGCATTTTGGTTACACCAGCAGAATTGAATAGTTGCAATAAAAACAGTATGGCCTGCAAAGCTTAAAATATTTCCTATCTGGCCCTTTATAAAAACGTTTGCCAACCCTTGCTCTAGTTTGCTATTTCTTTACTGGTTCTTCCATTGCAAAGTGATAGAACTTTACAAGCAAAGACATGAGATTCATTTATGCTTCCATACATTCTACAAGGCAGTTGGAACAAATTCCTAAGGGACCAAAGTGGAGACAGAGACACTTCACAACAGGAACCATATTGGCAAATGTCACTGAGAGTAACCTCTATTCCCCAATATGTTACTGTTGCATGCATACAAAATATTCAGTACATTTTACACCACTAAAGTGGTAACCAAACCCCCTTCCAGATTCCACAACAACTCCTTAATTAATTTATTCATCTGGGTAGTCAGTCAGTCTGTATTTATTTGCCCATACAAACTCAATTGA
The DNA here is from genome assembly GCA_023783475.1 of Daubentonia madagascariensis. NCBI lineage: Eukaryota > Metazoa > Chordata > Mammalia > Primates > Daubentoniidae > Daubentonia > Daubentonia madagascariensis. The sequence goes on from JAKFHU010000166.1 coordinate 2,602,411, forward strand.
GTTTCAGGCACTGAGCTCCAGTTAAGCAATCTACTGGACTGGAATCAATGATTATTTTACCTGAAAATAATTTAAGTTCAAACATTTAAGGCTATGTCCAAATGATTAAAGGAAAACACTTCATTATTGTTAAAACATGGGCATGTTTGCTGATACAAAGTGTAGATAAATATCAAAATACCCTGAGGACCAAATTCTGACATTGATTATTTGAGCAGGAGTGCTACGTATATAATTTGTAACAGACGTGAACAATATTAGTTCATTCATATAAAGTGTGGGTTTGTCATCATCATTGATGCAAAGGAATATACACACACATATATTTTTTAATAAATTATACCAAATACCATTGGACTAAGAATTAGATGACTTTATTTCTAAATATAGCTCCAAAACTTACTAATGTTATACACTTATGCTTATTTTCTTTAAGCTTCCATGGCCTCATCTGGGTAATGTCTTAGTCTGTTTTCTGTTGCTTATAACAAAATATATGAAACTAAGTAATTTATAAAGAAAATGAATTTATTTCTTAGAGTTATGGAGACTGAGAAGTCCAAGATTGAAGGGCCACATCTGGTGAGGATCTTCTTGCTGAAGGGAACTCCCTGCAGGGAGTTCCCAGTAGGCAGAGGGCATAACATAGTGAGTGAGCTGAGAGTGCTACCTCAGGTCTCTCTTCCTGTTCTTAGAAACCCACCAGTCTCACTCTCCTGATAACCCATTAATCCATTAACCCATTAATCCATTAATACAAAGCCCTCATGACTCATTCTCCTCTTAAAGGCCCCACCTCTCAATACTGCCACGTTGGGCATTAAATTTCAACATAAATTTTGGAGTGGACAAATATTCAAACAATAGCAGATAGTAATAGGTTTGTTCATTATATAATGCCTTTAAGAAAATCAAAGGCGATAATGTGTTTCAAAGTACACATACAAATGTAAGATATAAAATTGAAGAGTTATATATCTATATATAATATTAGATAGAAAATATTAATTCTATATATTTATACTGCATTAAAAATAAAGATAATATTAGTGCCTAACTCCTAAGGTTTTTCACAGTAAGAAAATGTGCTACTAAATCCCTAAGCAAATGACTGACAATGATATGTGCTCAATAATTCTTAGCAGTTAATATTAATGATATTTATTTTTATTGAAATGTATTGGGCTTGAATTCAGGATATCTATATTTAAATATTTTACCTTTTATTTGAAACAAGTTAGACTGTTTCTAAGAGCTTCAGTTTTCTTAGCTGTAATAAAGATAGAATAATACTTCCCTCAAGGGGTGTTGAGAGGATTAAGTGAGATACAATGTGTGAAGTCACCTAGCTCATTAGGTACTCAATAGATGTTATTTGAATCTAAACCTGAGTTTCTTATAGAAAATTTCAGAGCAGTGTCCCATAATTATTACGTTTAAAATGTTATCATACCCCTTCTGAGTCACCCCTGTGACTTCCATTGTCAGAAATGAACTTCAATGCTTCAGTAGATTTTTGCTAACTCATTTTACATTTTAAAGTGTTAGATTTTCCTCAGTGTCTGGATTAAGGGAGTTGCAATTTTAGTCTTCTTCTGATCATCAATTTACCAATTTTTGCATATTTAGTGTAATTATAAAATAATTGAGATGCATTTCCAAATGTAATTATAGTCATGTGTTGCTTAACGATGGAGATAGGTTCTGAGAAAAGCAACATTAGGAAATTTTGTCATTGTGGGAACATCACAGAGTGTACTTACACAAACCTAGATGCTATGGCCTAATACACGTTTAGGCTATATGGTAGCGCTAATTGCTCCTAGGCTAAAAACCTGTACAACATGTTACTGTACTGAATACTGTAGACAAATGTAACACAATGGTAAGTGTGTATCTAAACATATCTAAACATAGAAAAGATACAGTAGAAATATGGTTTAAAAAATTTAGAAATATATATGATACTTACCATGAATGGAACTTGCAGGACTGAAAGTTGTTCTGTGTGAGTCAGTGAGTGAGTGTTGAATGAATGTGAAAGCCTAGGACATTACTGTACACTACTGTAGACTTTATCAACACTGTATCCTTAGGCTACACTAAGTTATAAAAAACAATATTCGTTCTTCAGTAATAAATTAATCTTACCTTGCTGTAACTTTTTCACTTTATAAATATTTTAACTTTTTAATTTTATGACTCTTGGAATAACACTAAGCTTAAAGACAAACACATTGTACAGGTGTACAAAAATATTTTCCTTCTTTACATCCATATTTCATAAGCTTTTTTATATTTGAATTTTTTTTCACTTTTTAAACTTTTTTCTTAAAAACTAAGACACAAACACTCACATTAGCTTAGCCCTACACAGGGTCAGGATCACCAACGTCACTGTCTTCCACCTCCACATCTTGCCCCACTGGAAGGTCTTCAGGGTAATAACATGCACAGAGCTGTCATTTCCTATGATAAAAATGCTTTCTTCTGGAATACCTCCTGAAGGACCTGCCTGAGGCTGTTTTACAGTTAACTATTTTTTATAAGTAAAAGGAGGATGCTCTAAATTAACAATAAAAAATATAGTGTAGTAAACACATAAACCAGTAACATAGCCATTTATTATCATTATCAAGTATTATGTACCATATATAATTGTACGTGCTATTATTTTATACAACTGGCAGTCCAGTAGGTTTGCTTACACCATCATCACCACAAATACATGAGTAACATGTTGTACTACAATGTTATGGTGACTTACAATGTCACCAGATGATAGAAAATTTTCAACTCCTTTATAATCTTATGGGACCACAGTCTTGTATTTGGTCTGTCATTGACTGAAACGTCATTATGCAGCACATGATTGTACTCAATTATGCTGATTTAGAATTAAGATTATTTTCATTCTTGTGAGAAAAATATAGCCTTACAGTCTGAATATGGGACAGGAAATCTAAAAAAATTATTGAATTTTATTTTAAAATAAATTTTCACTCTCAAATCTTTAGCTTTTTTGCCTTTTTGGACCTCTGTTGCAAGACAAGATCAGTAATAGTAATCCTTCAGAATTATTTTGTAGATTCATCTTTCAGTAGTATGCAGATTATTAGCTAATATCAGAGAAGGATTATGGAAAAGGTAAAATGCAAGATAAACCCATATAAATACAAAATATTATATTTTCTCTGTAGCAATATTTTATAAACAAATGCAATTTTATACATGACCACCCATTTGCATTTCATGCAGTAACTTTGTCCATCCTTTGTGTGATGCTCAAAAGTGTTTAACTGCATTTTTGTATCTGATACGAAGCAAAGTCAGGAAGCTGTGCGTTTCTACCTAGTATTATGCAATCTAGTGTCTTTTGCTCATTTTATTCTTCATGTTTCCTCCACATTTATGTAAAAACTGAAAACGGGTTAAAGAATTACAAAGGTTCCTGTATTTATCCCAGTAAGATAAGTGGGGGGTCTTACTTTGATGCATATCAGGAAAAAAAAATCTGGTTAAAAAAGGAGAAATAAAAACAGCTAAGGTTGTATTGGTAAAGGATTGTTTGTTTGCTACTATGCTCTTTCCTTAGCAAGATTCTTTGCTTACAGTCAATGCTGATTTTGAAGGAAAGTGGGGATTAGGTCAGGATTGAGAAAAATCTATAGTTGTGATTGTTAGTAAAGATTAGTAATCTATTTATAGAGGTAGCCAAAGAGCCAAGAGGAGCATGAATATGCCTTAGGCATCCACAAAACGAAAGATATAAAAGAGAGAAATTATTCAGAACCGTACTACCATGCAGACATGAACACTTTATGAAAAATTTATGTCCTATTTTATCTCTATTGGCATAAATAATGTAAAATAACTTTTACACTTTATATCACTGTGGAAAATGATTTTTAGATACCTATTGGGTTGCTTACCCCTTTTAGAATTTTATGAAATGTATAGACACCTCTCCCCTTCAACGAGTATGTATGTGCTTAAAATTTCTCAGAAAGTTTCGGGGACTGCACAGATTGTTTTAAAGCCATTTGGGACACTATTTTAGGTATTCCTACTCTAGTATAGTTTTTAATAAGAAGTTGCATAATTTTCATTTTTATTATTTTTTCACTCAAAAATAATTTGTTTTCTTTCTTTTCAATTAAAAAAAACTGCTTCAATTTCAAGGCTGTCTAATATCATCCATAGGATGGATATCAGGCTGTTTATTTGGATTTTTGATACTTAAAGGGCTGCTTGGCAGCTTATAAAATCCTTGTCTCACCCTTTCTTTTTAAATACTAACTGTTTCATTGTTTTTTTAAAATTTTCTTTTACTTTTTCTTTATTCTGTTTTTATTTTCTAGGCTGTTTTAATTCATTTCTTTACCTTTCAAAGTTTTTTGTTGAATCTCTTTGAAAGGGTTACCTTGCAAAAATTAACAAGAAAATATCTAATTCCACAATTTCCCCAATAACAGTTAAAGATCAATCCTATGAGTTCTCTCACTTACAGGTACCCTGTGGGAGTTCTGTTTTGCACAGCTTCTGAAAAGAGATGGGCAGGTGGAAGAGAGATGTAAATCTTCCTCTTCCAAAATTGCCTTTGAAAATCTGCTTTTTTATAGTCTGAAGAGTTCCTGAGTGAACAGCAGTGTGCAAGCTTCAGGCTTCAGCCATATCTCCAGGGCAGAGTCACATCTGCAATAATCCCATCTCCAAGGAAAGGCAGGGGAACCAACTCTTGGACTTTGACATCCTGCTGCAGGTTCTGTTATCAGCCTGCTGCCAGGAAGAAAGGAATAGATGCAGCAATTTCTCAACTGTCCCATGTTAACTTACAACTCCCTTTTAAAGGGTCTGAAAGGCTGGTTTTTGCACATTCTTCCTTTTCCACCTTCATGCTGGTCCTTTTTCCACCCAGAAAAAAGTAAATAAACTTCTTCTCTCTATCCTAATCTTTGTCTGGAGAAATCTTTCTCAAAACCTGCATGCACTTGCTCAATTCTTAATACTCTTCTCCCTTATATGCCTATTAATTTCATCTTCATTTCTGGGGTCTTCATTTCTGTTTGCTTTGTACAACTCTCATTTCATATTTTCTTGTTTTTTGTTCATTTAATTCCTGATTTTTTGAATTTATGATTTGAATTTTTTTTTATAAATCTAAGTGCTTGTTCAAAGACATTTACTTCAACTTGGGATGATATGTCAGGGTTCCTTTGCTTTGTTTTTGTTTTGTTTTGTTTTTGAGAAAGTTTTCAACATGTAAGTTTTAATTTTAATTTTCTATTTTTTCTAATAATATTTTCCTATGGTTTTTGGTCTTCTGTTTTCTGTTCATTCTTTCAATGCCTTATTTTTTCAAGATCAGCAATTGGAGTCAGTGATGAGGTGTTTGTGTGATTTCTTGCTGTCTTAGTTCACCATACCAAGAGGTGTGGTGAAATGCAGTTTATTTTAATTGATGGTATTTTCATTTGGTCAAGGGAAGAGTGGATGTGTCTTCTGATTTTGTGATTCAATTTTGTTTCTGTCTTCTACTACCCTTAATTTCCACTGCTTGTTTACTTTTTCGCATCACTACAAACACACCAAGAGATGTTTCCTCTTTCCAAGTCATCCTATTCTTCCCCTGAAACAGTGCTTTCCTAAGACTTTCTCACACATTTTCAAGACTCTTTTTTTTTTAATTCCATTTCAATTCCTTTTATAATCTTATCCATCATGTATCAATTGCATTAAGTATTTCTTTACCCAGGTTGGGACCCTTTTTCTCTGGCAATGATTTTATCCAGGTTCTGCCAGAGATAGTACCTGAAATCTCTACTTTGCTATGACTTCTCTGCCTGAGGCTACTATGGAACTGACTCAAAATGTTTATTGCTTACTGTGTTCTTTTCCTAATGCTACTATAAGAAATTACTGCAAGTTGGGTGGCTGAAAACAATACAAATTTATTCTCTCTTAGTTCCTGAATTTAAAAATCTGAAAACAAGGTGGAAGCAGGATAATGATTACCTCTCAAGGCTCTAGGAAAGAATCCTTCCTTGCTTCTTCCTTGCTTCTGGTGGTTGCCAGCAATCTTTGGCATTCCTTGACTTGTAGCTGCATTGTTCTAGTTTCTGCCTCTATCTTCACATGGTTGTCTTTCCTTTGTGTGTGTCTGTATCTTCTCCTCCTATTTTAAGGACTACAAATTATATTGGATTTAGGACCCACCTTAAACCAGTATGAACTCATCTTAACTAATTATATCTGCAAAAACCCTTTTTTCAAAGTAAAGTCACATTCTGAGGTTTGGGGTGAACATGAATTTAGTAAACTTACTTATGCATAGGTTATGATATAGATGTGGATTATAGTTGTTTTATTTGCTCTGCTTGTGTGTTAGATAGTTCTTTGAAAAATGTGCAGAGAAATTCAGATTTAGGTAGCTGTCATTATCCTATAGGAACCTGGATCACCACAATACTCTAACTGAAGCTGAGAAAAATTACCCAATTAATCAATGTTCAGCTAATGTTCATAAAGTTTCTCTTTATTTTGTTTACATCTTTGAAAAGCATTTTCTTTCAGAAAACTGTTACATTACTGAGAATTAGCTTACTTGATTATTTTTCTCTTTGAAAGAAGCAGCTCAGAGTGGTACAACAACCACTGAACTTTTAGAAGAGAGAGGAGGGGCTACAAATTAGAAGGTGAATGAAAAAAAAAATTTATGGGAACACCTACCTAATAATTTTGCCCACAATGGCCCTAGTCAGAGCAAGTGAAAAATCAGTGGACTTAATGGACTTGGGAGATTATCTTGATGACCACATGGTAGTAGCATGGTAGCAGTAAATTAAATTTTAACCTTTGGTTACCTAATATTTATTTTTTCACTTTCAAAAGGTATGTCTATATCTCATCTACAAGTTAACAGGTTTAACTCAAGTTCTTCCCCGTCTGCCCTTCATTCTAGAGAATCAAAAATGTAACAAAAGATAAGGTTTCTGGCCCATTTTTTTCCATCCACTCATAATGTTCCTATATTTCTAAATCCCTGTTCAATGACTCTTCATTGTCATCATTACATTCTTTCCTGCCTCAGGCACGACTGTGGGGCAGCCAATTATCCTGCAGAAATTATGTGGGATTTTAAATTAACAAAATTGCTAGTAATGCTTCTTGTTAATCTATCAGGAATGTATAAATTTATTACATATTTACTGAGTACTTAGAACTATGCAAAGGAATGGATGGTGGGAGAACAAACAAGGAAAGGATGGTATGAGAGAAAGTCCAACGAAAAGTTTTCTATTGTTTAACAACTAATTGAATAAAGGGGTCAAAAACAGGTATGTGTAGAAGATGACTTGAAGGCTTTGATCTCTTTGACAAAGACAATAATTTTTCTGTCTTTCTTATCCTGGTATTATGAGTTTAAAGTCATTTTGGAATAACTTCAGCCATCTAGAATTTTTATTCTTTAATATATAATTTACATGCTTGAATTATATATATTCTTATTGCAGGTACATAAAAGTGTGGTGCATGTATACACAATTCCTTTTAATGAGTTATCTAGTTAAGAAACACCATTTTGTCAGCATCTATGTGCAAAGTATGGCATTGAGGATAAAATGGTGGATGAGTCTTGACATAAACATGTTTGTAAAACAGAGATCAAAGGCAGAGAATATAAACCAAATATATTTGGACTGTCTTTTTTTTCTAGACCTAAGATCTTAGCTGATCATTCAAGTAACATGATTGACATATAAATCCATCACTGAAATCATACTACAAGGTATCCTTATCAAACTGAAGCAGTAGTAGTAGTAGTAGTTATATGTGTGTAGTATGTATATATATCATATATATATATGGTATATATAATCTCCACCTATATATCTGTCAGATTGGAAAAACATGAAATAAAAGCTGAATTAGAACTCCCTTGTCTAGCAATCTTTATCAGTGTTTTAATGCTTATTCTCAGAAACATTGCAGCAAAGCTCCCCTCACCTTTTACTGTAACATGTACCTTGTATGCAATAAATTTCCCAATTGCCATACATTTGTGGAGCCATTACCATATGTTTTGGGACTTCTTGAGTACAGGAGTAGCCTGTTCTATATTTATTTTCCACATTTTGTCATGCTTTTCCTCAACCTACTTGCCTTTATATTCATTCCTCATCCTTCTCTACTTTGCTCTATATAGAAGGTGGCTTGAGCACTGTAGACTGTTTCCCAGGCTTCCCTGTCAGTTGTCTTCAGCTTAAGAGAAGTAATAGCAAGAGATTGGAGGGTAGGACAAGTGGCTGTTTGTCCTCCATGGCTCCAGCCACTGCCAGATAGGCCTTTCATAGTTAGCTATCATTCAGCAAAAGTAATATTTCTCCAGTCTAGGATTGGTAGGGACTTCCTTCTACTACTAATACATTCGTTGCCTCACTGCCCCTGTTTCTTCTTTTTAGCTCTTTCTTCACCAGTGCAAAAACATCACCTGAATCAAAGATTTATCTGCTTTAAATTGTCAGGGTTCTCTTCTAATTTCATCTTGATTAATTTGATCATAGCAGGGTTAATATATAAGCAATGAAGCATTCCACTGGAATGGTTGGAAAATAGAAGAAGTTTGCAAAACAAACCACATATTTCAGAGTTTTTATTTTCTTCTGATTAAACATATTCCCCATCATCTTCTATTTCAAAGAGAATTGTAAACTCAAAATGTACAAAAGCAAATTATGTAAACAAAATGTATGTACCCCCGTAATATTCTGAAATTAAAAAAAAATAAAGACGCATAGACTTTCTGTATTTTTTTTTTAATTTTTTTTTATTTTTTTAATTTCAGAATATCATGGGGGTACAACATTTTGGCCATACACATTGCCCCTGTTCTGCCCGTGTCAGAGCCACAATCGTGGTCGTCTCCCAAACTGTGCTCCCCACATCCATTCAGTGAGAGTTTTTCCCATCCCTTCCCCCCCTCCCGCCCGCCCGCCCTCTGATGAATGTTATTGCCCTGTGTGATGTAAGTGTTCATCAGTTAGTACCAGTTTGATGGTGAGTACCAGTGGTGCTTGTTTTTCCAATCCTGTGACACTTCGCTTCGAAGAATGGGTTCTAGCTCCGACCAGGATAATACCAGATGTGTTAATTCACTATTGTTCCTTATTGCTGAGTAATACTCCATGGTATACATATACCACATTTTATTGATCCACTCGTGTATTGATGGGCACCTGGGTGTTTCCACAACTTTGCAATTGTGAATTGTGCTGCTATGAACATTCGAGAGCAGATGTCTTTATTATAAAATGTCTTTTTTTTCTTTGGATAAATACCCAGTAGTGGGATTGCTGTGTCAAATGGTAATTCTACTTTTAATTCTTTGAGATATCTCCATATTCTTTTCCATAGAGGTTGTACTAATTTGCAGTCCCACCAGCAGTGTATGAGTGTTCCTACCTGTCCACATCCCCGCCAACATTTGTTTTTTGGGGATTTTTTGATATGAGCCAATCTCACTGGAGTTAAGTGATATCTCATTGTGGTTTTGATTTGCATTTCCCTGATGATTAGACAAGTTGAGCACTTTTTTATATGTTTGCTGGCCATCATTCTGTCTTCTTTGGAAAAGTTTTTGTTCATGTCCTTTGCCCATTTTTTAATAGGGTTGTTTGATTTTTTCTTGTTGATTTTCCTAAGTTCTGTATAGATTCTGGTTATAAGCCCTTTATCAGAGGTGTAGTATGCAAATATTTTCTCCCATTCTGTAGGTTGTCTGTTCACTCTAGTGATAGTTTCCTTGGCTGAGCAGAAGCTTTTCAATTTGATCAGGTCCCATGTATTTATTTTTGTTGCTGCTGTGATTGCTTTGGGGGTCTTCTTCATAATTCTTTGCCTAGGCCAATGTCCATAAGAGTTTTTCCAACATTTTCTTCGAGAATTCTTATGGTTTCATGTCTTAGGTTTAGATCTGTTATCCATTGTGAATTGATTTTTGTGAGAGGTGAGAGGTGTGGGTCCACTTTCAGTCTTCTACATATGGCCATCCAATTTTCCCAGCACCATTGTGTTGAATAGGGAATCTTTTCCCCAGTGTACGTTTTTCTGGAATTTGTCAAAGATCAGGTGACTGTATGAGGTTGGTTTTATATTTGGGTTCTCAGTCCTGTTCCATTGGTCTACATGTCTGTTCTTGTGCCAATACCATGCAGTTTTGGTTACTATAGCCTTGTAGTATAGTTTGAAGTCTGGTAGACAGATGCCTCCCAATTTGTTCTTTTTGCTTAAGATTGCTTTGGCTAGACGGGGTCTTCTCTGGTTCCACACGAAGCGTAGAATTATTTTTATAGATAGGCAAAAAATGATGTTGGTATTTTGATAAGGATTGCATTGATTCTGTAAATTAATTTAGGTAGCAAAGCCATTTTTACTATGTTGACTCTGCCTATCCAAGAGCATGGTAAGGTTTTCCATCTATTTACATCCTCTGCAATTTCCTTTCTCAGTGTTTCATAATTCTCTCTATATAGGTCTTTGATCTCCTTAGTTAGATATATTCCTAAATATTTAATTTTCTTTGTTGCTATTGCAAAAGGTATAGCATCTTTAATTTGTTTCTCGGCTTGATTGTTATTAGCATATATGAATGCTATGGATTTGTGTGTATTAATTTTGTATCCTGAGACTTTGCTGAATTCATTTATCAATTCCAGTAATCTCTTGGTTGAATCTTTGGGGTTTTCTATGTATAATATCATATCGTCTGCGAATAGTGAAAGTTTGACCTCTTCTGCCCCTATCTGGACGCCCCTGATTCCTCTGTCTTGTCTAATTGCTGTGGCCAGGACTTCCAGCACTATGTTGAAAAGAAGTGGAGATAGTGGACACCCTTGTCTGGTGCCAGTTTTAAGGGGAATGCCTTCAATTTTTCCCCATTCAGTATGATATTGGCTGTGGGTTTATCGTATATGGCTTTAATAGTTTCTAGGAATGAGCCATCTATGCCTATATTGTTAAGAGTTCTTATCATAAAAGGGTGTTGGATTTGGTCAAAAGCCTTTTCTGCATCTATTGAAAGGATCATATAATCTTTGTTCTTGCTTTTATTTATATGGTGAATTACATTTATAGATTTGCGTACGTTGAACCATCCCTGCATCTCGGGAATAAAGCCCACCTGATCATGATGGATTATTTTTTTGATGTACATTTGAATTCGGTTTGCAAGGATTTTATTGAGAATTTTTGCATCTATATTCATAAGGGATATTGGTCTGTAGTTTTCTTTTTTTGTTGTGTCCTTCCTGGCTTTGGTATCAAGGTGATATGGCTTCGTAGAATGAGTTTGGGAGGATTCCATCCTTCTGGATATTTTCAAATAATTTCTGCAGTATAGGCACCAGTTCTTCTTTGTAGGCTTGGTAGAATTCAGGTGTGAACCCATCTGGTCCGGACTTTTTTTGTGGGTAGATTTATTAATGCTTCAATTTCGGTGCTTGATATTGGTCTGTTTAGAAATTCAGTTTCTTCCTGGTTGAGCCTAGGGAGGTAGTGTGTTTCTAAGAATTTGTCCATTTCCTCCACGTTTTCGTGTTTGTGGGCATAGAGATTTTTGTAGTATTCAAAGATGATGTTTTGTATTTCCATGGTATCAGTTGTGACTTCTCCTTTTTCATTTCTAATTGAGCTTATTAGAGTCCTTTCCTTTCTGCTTCTGGTCAACCTGGCAAGTGGCCTGTCTATTTTGTTTATCTTTTCAAAGAACCAGCTTTTCGTTTCATTGATCTTCTGTATTGTTCTTTTGTTCTCGATTTCATTTAATTCTGCTCTAATTTTGGTTATTTCTTTTCTTCTGCTGGTTTTAGGATTGCTTTGCTCTTCCTTTTCCATTTCCTTAAGATGATTCATTAGTTTACTGATTTGTGACTTTTCTGTCTTTTGGATGTGGGAATTTAGGGCGATAAATTTTCCTCTCAGGACTGCTTTTGCTGTATCCCACAGATTTTGATAACTTGTGTCCCCATTATCATTTAGTTCAAAGAATCTTTGATTTCATTTTGAATCTCCTCTTTGACCCAATACTCATTCATCAATAGATTGTTTAGTTTCCAAGTTTTTGGAGGAAGATGTGAGTTTCTGTTGGAATTGATATCTAATTTTATTCCGCTGTGGTCTGAAAAGATACATGGTATGATTTCTATTTTTTTGAATTTGTTTAGATCTGTTTTGTGGCCTAGGATGTGGTCAATTTTAGAGAAAGTTCCATGAGCTGATGAGAAGAATGTATATTCAGTGTTATTTGGGTGGAGTGTTCTGTAGATATCTGTTAGGCCCAAATGTTCTAGAGTCCTGTTTAGGTCTTTTATTTCTCTATTTAATTTTTGTTTGGAGGATCTGTCCAGTTCCGTCAGTGGGGTGTTGAAGTCCCCTGCAATTATGGCATTCCTGCTTATTATGTTGTCTAGATCTAGCAGCATTTGCTTTATGTACCTGGGTGCTCCTGTGTTGGGTGCATAAATGTTTAGGATTGTTAAATCCTCTTGTGAAATTTTTCCCTTCACCACTATATAGTGTCCATTTTTGTCCTTCTTTACTTTTATTGCTTTAAAGTTGATGTCATCTGAAATGAGGATGGCTACTCCAGATTTCTTTTGGTTTCCATTAGCCTGAAAAATTGTATTCCATCCTTTCACCTTGAGTCTGAATGCGTCTTTGTGTGTGAGGTGTGTTTCCTGAAGACAACAGATACTTGGTTTGTATTTTTTAATCCATTCAGCCAGCCTATGTCTCTTCAATGGGCAGTTCAAGCCATTTACATTTATTGAGAGAATTGATATTTGGGGTAAATTTCTGATTATTCTGTTGGGTGGTATCTTTTGTTTTACCTCTTGCGTCATTGTGGAATCTGGTTTCTGGGGTTTTAGCCTTTGCATAATTTTACATAGGTGGGTGTCTGTTGCGCTGGTTAGTGTATAATGCAGGTCTAAGCATTTCTTGCAAGGCCGGTCTGGATTTGCAAATTCTATCAGTGATTGCTTATCTGGAAAGGTCTTTATTTCTCCCTCATATAAGAAGCTTAGTTTGGCAGGATACAGAATTCTGGGTTGACCTTTGTTTTGTTTTAGGAGATTGATGATGTCTCCCCATTCCCTTCTGGCTTGTAAGGTTTCAGTTGAGAAATCTGCAGTTAATCTGATGGGTTTCCCTTTGTAGGTTACCTCCTTTTTTTGTCTTACAGCTCTGAGGAGTGCCTCTTTTGTGTTTACTTTGGTCAGTCTAATAATTATGTGGCGTGGTGAATGCCTTTTCACATTGACTCTCCCAGGAGTCCTGTGTGCTTCTTGTACTTGGATGTCGAGATTTCTGGCTAAGCCATGGAAATTTTCCTCTATTATTCCTTCAAATAAATTTTCCAGCCCATGCAAATTTTCTTCCTCTCCCTCAGGGATACCTATTATCCTTATGTTTGGCCTCTTTACATAATCCCACATTTCTTGTATGCTTTTTTCCTGTCTCTTGTTTTTGTGTTCTTTCTCTTCAGCTGATTTATTTAGTGCATAGGAGCTGTCTTCTAGCTCTGAAATTCTTTCCTCTGCATGGTCCAGCCTATTCTTAAGGCTTTCCACTGTGTTTTGTAGATCCTTGAATGCTTCTTTCATTTCTAGGATTTCTATTTGATTTTTCCGTAATATTTCTATTTCTTTGGAGAATTTTTCATTCATTTCTTGCATTTTTCTTGTGGTTTCTTTGTGCTGGGATTCAATTTTCTCTTGAATTTCATTGAGCTTTCTTATAATCCATAAACGAAATTCCTCTTCTGTCATTCTACCCATTTCATTTGGGTTGGTATCCATTGCTGAGGAACTGATAATTTCTTTTGGGGGTGACTTTTCACTCTGATTTTTCATGTTCCCTGAGTTCTTTCGCTGGTTTTTTCTCATCTGGTCTCTTGGTCGAGAGCTGGGGGTGTTAGAGCTAGTTTATGGCCCTGTCACCAGGCCCACAATTATTTTTCCTTGGCAAAGCCAGGGAGAGAAGTAGTGGCCTGTATTGCCTTAGGTGTATTTTAGCAAGTTTGTTGGATCTTGAGTTAACTCTGACCTGTGGTCTTCTCCTCTTCCCAGTGGAGTGTGGTGAGAATGACCTCCCAGCTTGGGCTCTGAGCTAATGGATTGTACTTGAGAATATGAGTCCTCTGCTCCCTATTAGCTAGGTATTCTGTTATGTCCGTAGCAGACTCTGATTCCCCAGTTGGGGTATGCGAAAGCCCTGTGCTTTGGGAGGGGACTTGTAGCTCCTAGGGGTTACTTTGACCCTGCTCTTCCTGAGGTTCTGGTAGAAACACAATTTCCTTTGGCTGCAGTGTGAGAGCTGAGTTGGGAAAATTCTACACAGCTCAGAGGTTGCTCATCTAGCCACGTGTGGCTGCCCTTCTGATGTGTGTCTCCGCGTGAAACTGGTTGATAGGGGGATCTCCAATTGTGTACCCCTTTTCCACCACTAGACCTCAAGGCGAGGCAGGTGGCCGTCTCTATCCCCAGCAGTCTCCACCGGGGGATGTTCCCACGGGAGGGGGGAGTAGTGGCAGCTGGAAGCACTCTTGGGTGGCGCGAAATTCCCTATTGAAGTGGGCAGGATTATGGGGAGCTGCTCTGGTTCAGCCTGTGGCTCTTGAGGTATTTGGTTGTCATGGGAACCAGCAGTTATACCAAATGAGTCACTATGGCCAGCAACCTTCAAAATGAGCGATCTCTGGGGTACAGGAGGGCTGGGACCTGAGGGGCGGGCACTAGGACCGGCACGGAGCGGAGTTGTCGGAGGCCAGAGCCGGGGTAGCAGAACCAGATGGACGAGCTGCAAACTGTTTCCAATACTCAAAGGTCCCACCGCTACAGTTGTGGGATCTCGTCCCACCTGGAACCCACGGATGCCGCTGTCCCTGGCCACCACAGGCAAAGCCTGTCTCGCCCCAGCGGATGAGCCCTGGGCCGGGGCGGGGCGGAGCTAGAGACGCGGCTCACGGCTCCGCGCGGGCGGCTGTAAAGATGGCGGCCGCCGCCAGCCTGGCGCACAGCTGGGCTCCGATCGCGCCGGGAGCGCAGTTTTTCTCCGCCGGTAGTTGTTAGCAACCTCTAAGGGCGTGTCCCGCTCTCCGATAAACTCCTGGGCCCAGTCCCGCTGACTTCTAGTGGCGCAGTGCCGGCCTGCGGGTTCCCGTGTTCCCGCGCACTGTCCCGGGAAGCTGAATCTCGGTCCCCGCCCAGTTCCTCTCCAGCCCTCGGCAGTCTCTGTATATTGCAGCTGCGAGTTGTGTCTGGCTCTGGCTACTTCCTCCTCCTCTCCACAGGACTCGCCGGCCGGAGCAACCGCTCTGTCCCAACTCTGGGCTTGTCCCTGACTGCGTGTATGGGGAGGCGCGTAACCGCTTGGGGGGCAGGTCGCGCTGCGCCGACCTGGCGAGTGCGTCCTTCCCGCGCTCTGGGCTCTATTGTGCTCCGTGCGCCCTCCGATCTTTGTGAAAATTTTGTACCTGTTTTTTTGGGCTGGGCGTTCGGGCGTTGTTTCTCTGTAATTCGCAATGCTGTTTTCGGAGTGAGCGGTCCGTGTTCGCCGGCAGCCGCTGGCGTTCTTCACCTCCTTTCCTGGGAGCGGTATGGTGGGAGGACCCTATCACACCGCCATTTTTTCCCCCTCCTCGACTTTCTGTATATTTTGATAATAGTAACCAACTGTTAGCATGAAACAAAATCATATTATCTTTTTATTGTGTAGCCTCCTTTCTTCATATGAGAGAAGTTGTTTCAATGTATTCATTGAGTGAGATTTAAAGAGTACATTTCACTATAGTGAATATAGTGAGTCAGCCAATCACTATATATTTGTTGAATTTATATTTGCTGAATAAGGAGAAAAAAAGACATAAGAACACACATACAAGAAAGAGGTTAGAAGTGAAATAACTAAAATATATCAATCACCTTTATTCTGAAATGTTTACTGATTTCTATAGAAGAGTAGCAGGATTTGAATTTAGAAACTTTGGCTTGATGAATTTAGTTCTCACACAGGGATAAAAAAGAATTAACTTACTTATTTTTACAAGCAGAGAGAACTCATTGCTTACATGTTTAACTGCAGCTCCTAAAGAATTCCTTATCTTTTTCATGACAGCTATTTGTAGCTTACTAACAGCAACAATATTTTTCATTCAATTCACATTTTTGTATAAGAAAAAAATTGAAGCCAAAGAATCAGTTTGAAGAGAACTGTAATTTACAGCCTGAAACAGAAAATACCACAGTTTTCTTGATTGTAGTATTTGTTTTTAGTTCAGAGATTGATTTAAATCTGTCTTAGCCAACTTCCTAGTGCAAAGAATATACAATTAAAACAACATCCAGATTATGGATCATATTTCATACAAAGGACCACTTTGCCCACTTACACATAAGACTGTGCATGTAAGGCTGACATAGGGCTACATTTAGCTCATGAAAACAGAAAGATGATGAATGCTAATTTTCTGATCTAAAAGTTTTTAAATACTCTCTCAAAGTAACATGAATTGAGGAGAGCTGATTTAATAGGGATTAAGGTTGAGTGTTAAATTGTTAGTTTCTAATTTTTATTCCTAAGAAAAAAAGATTATGAAGTACTTTAAATGTAACAATTATTAATCACATATGTTAGAGAAAAAAAGATTATAGTTTGTTATAGTTTCAAACTATTATTTTCCCTCCATACAAAAAGTTTGCATATAAAAACTTGAGTGGATTTATAATCAAATTATTAAGGTTTCTCATTTTAAAATGTCATAATTCTTAGATAAAAATTTATGCTTTGCACATATATTTTAATATAATTCACCTGTCTAATTTTTAAATGAGAATAGATAGATAAAATTATGTCAAACCAAGGAAAAGCATAAGAAAAAGTAAATGTTTTCTGGACAAAGGAATAAGAGTTTACCTAATGGTGGAAATGAAAAATAAATTAGGTGATTTAAAGCACAGTAAATTTGATAATAGCTATTTGAATAAAGCACCCAAATCATAATCAAAGGAGAAATCATCTAGGAAGACAAAGCCATGTCTTAGAAAGACATTTCCTCCAAATTATTCTAACAAAATGAGATACTTCTTCAAAATGTGATTTTTATTTTATAATCCTCTCCCATGCTTAGGTAATTGGGAAATATAAAACCTTAATATTAATATAGATAAAAGAGAATTATTTTTATCATCACATCGAGCTCAACTTTATTTCTTTGCTATCTGTAATTAGTGCAAGGGACTGAAATACTTTTTGATTTGAAATATGGAATATAATCATTATCAACAGTGAAAAGAAAACTATAATATCATAATAACAATTACTAAGACTGAGGCAGGTTCCAGTATGTAACAGAGGGTTTGCTATGAAATTCTAACTTCAATTTTAGTTTTTCTCATTCTCTTTTTGTTTTCCAACGTCTGGAGCATTTCTAATGTTCTCTGTTGGAAATCATTTATCAGTTTAATGAACACATTCAAGGAAGGCTAACCACAGGGGAGGAGAAGGGAAGATCTGATTCTTTTGTTGCACACATATTATATCTACCCATTTCTCAGTGTATCTGACAGACTCCAAACATTAAATTAACTGAAATGAAAACCTCATTCTGAACTGTGATTTCCCATACATACCAAACAGCCTGTGAAATATCTTAGATTTTATGTCCATAGCCATTAAACACACTGCAGAGGAAAGGACAGCAAATGAATGGTTGAACATGTGCTCGTAGAAAGCTTCCATACTTTGTTAACTTCATAGCTGAATTGATCCACAGGGTGCAAGGCCAGGCACTGAGTATACTAAATGGCTTGGCTTAGGTGGGATGGAATTGCATTTTGAATGATACAGCAACATTGGGAAGAAGCTCAAAATCAGAATCATTTTCTATTTTGGGATCTTTCTATTGTTCATGTGAATTTAAATATGTGGAAATGGAGCTTGTAAGTGATTGCTGCTTAAAGGCAATGCCAGTTGTTGGAGTTTTTCAGTAAGACCAGAGTTTGATGGAAACCTGAAACGCCCCTCCCTTGAATTTTTGTGTGTTTCTTGTGGACCTTTAAGAGCTTCACTTGATCACTAACAGAAGTTATTAAACTCAATTCTTTTATTACTATCTTCATACTTTAACAAGTTTCAGTGACATACAGAGAAGAGTTTTCATTTTTTCTGTCTTGATAAAGGACTATATATGACTACCTAAAAGTCAGCAGCAGGAGGTTAATGTCAATGAACTAGAATAAAACTAAATGTCACCACATCTTACTTTTTTCAAAAGCCTTCTAAGTAGATAGGACATGTTCAGAAAGCTGTAAAATGTGCCCTTTGCTTACAAGAAAAATGTCACTTCTGCGCTAACAAATTGTAATAAGTTACTCATAAAGGATCATATCAGCGACTGAAATATGGTGCCTTGCATACTTTAAATTCTGGTACAATTACTTTGGCATTGACTAGTGATATTTTTTACCTGATAAGTACTACTTTTAAATGTTGAAAGATTAAATAAGTGAATATAAATTCATGAATCAAATAAAATAAATCTTAAAGTCAACATAATCACATTTTTTTTTACCTACATAGCTTCTTTCAAGTCTACATCTTTAATTTACCATGACCATGGACCTGACAATTATTGTACTGAGGAGGCATACAACAACCTTTGGACTACAACAGATGTGATGGGCAGTTGGGAAGTATACATAGAAAGGTTACAAGGGCATGCTCTTTTGTAACATGTTCTTTTGAAAAAAATATATTGTAAAGCAGCTGTCTTGAAAGGGCAGCTTAAAACCACATGCACATTCTCAGCTAAGGTAAGAATTTCAATCTGAATTTTTTTTTGTGCTATAATGACAGCAGTGGAGGCAGAAGCATGGTTACGTCATTTAAGATCAGTTTCACCATCTATATCTTTAGTTTTTGTTTTGTTTTCTTTTTGTTTTTACATCATCTATGATTATTTGAAAACTTTCAGAATTCATTTGTTAGAACTAATTCTTATGCCCATGGAAAATATCCAACTTGCTACTGCTAATAAAATGCCTCAAGATCCTTCCAAAAAGAATACACAACTTATAAATTCATCTATTAGCCACCAGGATTGCAGCAAAATTAACAGGCAGCAGTAACAGATACTGGATGATTTTTTTAATGGTAAGTTAATGACAAACATTCTTGGCCAGAAGTCCTCACACACTCATAATGAAGTATTATTTAAAACTAGAGCATTTTTATGACTGTAAAAGAGAAGTCCTGATTCTACTAAATTGAGAATGGCTAAACTTCAGTATAGTTGTTAAATGCAATGCTTGTCCAAACCCCTCAAACCTCTCATAAAACAAAGAATTGGATACAGAATTGCAACATGACAAGAGTTCAGGAGGTAAAAAACCACAGTAGCACATGGCATCCTTTGATTACCGGGCAGCTTGTCTACCAGAGTAAATGCCAATTTTATGAAAAAATCACCTGTGTGGAAAGGAGCACATCTTAGTCTCTGGAGAAATTTTTGTTACAATGTATGGAGACAATTTTTTAATCTTTATTTTTACAATACTTTAAAAATATTTTCAAAAGTTTGAGACATGCTCTTTCCTTTTTGTTTTTCTCTCCATTATTACAAAGAACTCAGACACGGTCTCATCTTGTTGCTTGGAAACCATCAGTGATTCCTGATTACCTACCAAATAATGTCCCATTTCCTTAAGTTGACATACATTTTCACTCATAATCTGAACCTACAGAATCAAACCTAGACATGTATGGCATTATTTGCTACAATTGTCTAACTGATGCTCCTCACACAAATCATTCATTTTTATCTTTGCGTAATTTTTCTCATGTTATTCTTTCTGCCTGCAAAGCTACTCCAGTCCCTTTTCTCCTGGAATTATCCTTTCTGTCTCTTAAGACTCATGCAAACATAATTTCTGTGAAGCTTTCTTGAACACTTTAAAAATGTTATTCATTTATTGAATGCTTACCATATGACAGGGACTTGTTCACTGGTGATACTAATTAAACAAGAAAGACATGGTTCTTGCTCTCACAGAGTATATAAGAAGAAATTAATTACTTTTTCCTCTTTACTCCCATGGGTGTTCATGTTAATATTAGTTATTGTAATCATTGGTGTTTGTTTCTGTCTTCTCCACTAGCATGTGAGCTTCCTAGTCAGGTCAGGAGAAATGCAGTATTTCCCTTTGAATTCCTACCACATTGTTAAGTGACTACTCATAATGGTTTCTTGGTAAGAAATTACAAAATTAATGAATAAATTATTGATAACAAATATGTAACTGAAGCAAATTAGCTTACTTTCACAAATTCAGTAAAGCTGATATGTTCTATAAGGTCACATATTCAGGTGGTATGAAAAAATTAAAGCAAGTGTCAATAATATTATAGGGCCCTGAAGTAGAAAAAAATTATGTCTAATCTTGTAATTCCATCATAGTGCTTAGAATCGTTTTCAGAACTAAGGGGTCAATAAAATTTGATTGATTATGGAAAAACTCATTGTTTACTTAGGAAAGAGGTTTATATCAAGGAAGTAAGAAATCACCAAAGTAAGAAATTTTCCTCAGACTCCCCTCCCCTTAAGACTTATTTCCTGCAACCTATTTCCTTTAAAAATTTTAAATGGATTAATCTAAATTTAATGTGGAGAAAACATAATAAATGTGTGACTGGTTTTGGAAAGTGAAAAAATGACTGAGAACCTTATGATACATTTCAAAAACCAAAAACATTAACAATATCACCAAATACCCTAGTGAATATTCAATGAAAAAAATGCTGTGATTATAGAAATAAGAAGGAGGAAAAAGAGAAATGTGCTATTTTATTTAATAACCTAATCATGACTTTCTGAGTTTCTAAGAAGGTGTTCTTTGATTTTTCTCTCAAATTCTTTATAATATTTATCAAGACATAAAAATAGGTTAAAAATAATAACTTCTTCAGAAAAAAACATTAAGCTGATATCTACCTATTGGTTGAATTGGAAAGGGATGTCTTCTCATAAGAACAGAAACAAAAAGTTTAAATAAATTCTATAATGATTGATATGCATAGCAGTCCTGCTAGCCAGATAGATAGTAAGGGCTTTATTAACAAAAAAAACAGAACAACCAGCCCTCTTTGGCATGGACATATTTTTGTGAAAGTGCCAGAGTATTATTTCCAAAAATACACCTGACCTTTAGATATTATTTTCTATTTACAGTCAAGGAAATACAATTTTCTTAGTCAGTTCAGGCTGTCATAACAAAATACTTTAGATTGGGTAATTTATAAACAATAGAGATCTATTTCTCACAGTTCTGGAGGCTGGGAAGTACAAGATCAAGGTGTAAGCAGATTTGGTATCTGGTGAGGGCCTGTTCCTCATAGATGGTGCCTTCTTGCCGTGTTCTCACATGGCATAAGAGCAAAAAAGGGCTAACAAAGTCCCTCAAGCATCTTTTATAGGAACACAAATCCCATTCATGAGGGCTCCACCCTCATGACCTAATCACCTCCCAAAAGCCCCACATTTTAATATCATCACCTTAAAGTGATGAACATATGAATTTTGGGAGACGCATACATTTAAAGTACAGCCAACTACCATCCCTCCCCTAACTTCCAAAAGAGCATTAAAGCTGAGTGGATAATGGTAGTCTATCGTGTACTGGAAAATGCAGGCAAGCAAATAAATCAAAAAGAATTGTGTGTTAGTGTGCAAGTAAGGGCCAATGGAACATCTGCAGTTTATGTTGGGATTTTAAGTTTTTTCAAGTAGTCCATAGGTTTAGAGTGTTAGAGAATGTTTAAACAGTTTTAGTAGGTAAATAATTTTGACATAGTAAAAATTAGAATATGATGTAGGCACATCAACCTTCTCTGTCTGTTGCTTTGGAAAAACGACTTATTCAGTCAGTATGAAGAGTGGGAATACTAGCTTTACGTAACTGGACAGTCAAGTATAACAATTGTATCCAGGAAAAAAGAATGTGCCATGAAAACATTTACAATGTTCTATCTCATTCACAAAGCTTATTTCCTGTGAAATTTCTGATTTTCCACTTCTATTAAAATTATATGACATTAACTACATTGTCTGTCTTATGGCAAGCACTATGCATACATTTCTTGTATGATTCCAGAATACTTTAACAGGAACAAAGAATCTTATAAGGACTATTTGAAATGTATGGCATATCTAGGGAAATGAACCTACTTCTGAAGGCTTGGAAAACATATCCTCTTGAAATTATTTCATACAAAGAAGGAAAATGAATAAAAACAAACACATTTGGCACTACCAATGAGATATGGGGAAACATGCCTTCCATGAAAGAGGAGAGTAAGTCATAAAAATAAGACTAAAGTCCATAAACTGAAAAAAAAAGAAAACAAAAGAGTGAGCAATTTCTATGGAAATCAGAAAATGGATATTCAATTTAAAAATTATAAGTATCTCTGGACAACAATTCAAAACAATTGGAAATAAATACTCAAATTTATAACAGTAGATTTTTTTCCCTAAATTGAAAACAATCATGTGTATGCAGATTGATAAGCTCCATACTAAATAAGGTGAGATCCACATCTAGACAAAACTGGAAATGCTTTGAGATTACAAAGAAAAAATTTAAGTTTTTAATAATATAACAGGAGAAAAATATATAACCTAAACACATGGGATAAAATTGAGCTGATTTCACACTTTAGTACAATCTTAAATAATATAAAAATAAAGAGAAATAGGTATATATTTTTCTACTCTTTCATCATTTGTGTGCCTGACTCACTCCCACTAGTATTGCTTACATCAAGAGTTGTTAATTATGGTGTAGGGTTTGAATGTCACTAGCTTATTTCATCACACTATATATGGTTGGGGGCATCATATGTCCTTAATAATTAAGAATTGCCTTTCTGTAGAGTATTAAGGGAAAAAAATGTGACCAAGAATTTTATGCAAAATCAGGTGTTTTTCAGGTGTAAATACAACAAACATACCATAAGATAAGATAAATCCCTAGAAAACTAAACCATGCAAATACTCTTCTTGAAAGACACAAAATTGTACTTCCACTGGTAATGAGATTCAAAATGAAGAAATGGAGTCCCCACCAAAAGAGAGGGGATATATTTGAATTATTTTTCACTTTTCTGAAATTTATTTGAAAACATCAATGTGGAGATCCAAGAATCTCAGTGAACCCCAATAATAATAGAATCAATGAAATTCTCACCTTATCCCATTATATATGCAAACTGGTAAAACCAAAAGTAGCCAGAGTTCATAGTCACTACATCCAAGGGAACAGTGATAGAAATGATGACTGCCTTCTCACTATAAATAATCAAGTACAAAAGAAAAAAAACACAATGAAACACTACTTTTAAAATGCTGAAAATATATCAAATGTTCATCCCAGAATTCTATAATTAGTGAAAATATCCCTAAAATATTAAGGAAAAATGAACATATGTCCAGATAAACTAAAACTGAGAGAATTTGTTACTATCAAACTTCCCCTTAAAGAAATGCTAAAGGAACTTCTTCAGAGTGGTTATATCACCAAATCAAAAATCTGATCTACACAAAAGAATGAATTGTGATACAAATGGTAAATGTATAGGCAGATATAAATATATTTTTATAATTTTTAAATTCTTTAAACAAATTGTTTAAAGCAAAACAAAAAAATTGTATAGTGGAGTTTCAGGTGCACATAGACATGAACTATATGACAACAATAACAAAAGTGTGCAGGTGACCATAACCACACTGCTCTAAGATTGTTACATGTCTGTAAAATGGTACAATACTAATTCTAAGTAGCCTGATTATAAATTAAGAATGCACAGTTTGGGAGATGACCACGATTGTAGCTCTGACACGGGCAGTGCATGGGCAATATATATAACCAAAGTGTTGTACCCCCATAATATTCTCAAATAAAAAAAAAGAAGATAGACAAATAGCCAATAAACATATGAAAAAATGAAAAAAAAAGAATGCATATTGTAATCACTTGTAACCATTATAAAAAATAATCCAAAGAGGTGTAGCTGAAAGGGTTTAGGTTCAAGAACAGGCATAAGTAGTTTGGTGATAAATTCAGAATATCGTTTGCCTGCAATCGTTAGGAATTTACTGAACAAGGACATAAACGGACTTTGGGGGCAGTGGAAATATCCTATATTCTAATTAGGATGATACTTACAAAGGTGCATATATGTATCAAAATTGACTGAACTGTACAATTAATACTTTTGTATTTCCCTCTATAGAGATTTGCCTCACAAAATAATAACTGCAAGCACTCCTTTTAGTAGATTTGCTTTTCACAATGGTATATAAGCATTCTGAAACTACTTTCTATGTGATCAAGGCTTGAGAAAAGGAGTAGATATATTGAGGATAGTGAGATTCAGCTTTTTCACTTTTAGAGAAGAGAATGACAGATATTGAAAGACTGAAAACTAGAATGCATCTTTTAATCCTGTAATATTAGATTTGTATTGGACATATCAGTATAAATTCTCTACTGAGAGGACCTAAAATCAATGACTCCCCAACAGGAACAAGCAAACCTAGCAATCAGATTTTCATTTATGAATACCATTTCCCACTAAAAGACTACTGAGATCCTTAGAGAAATAGCCAAATCCAGGTCTGGAGAAAGAAGAGTACAAGATGGTCCTGGAAAACCTTGTGCCAGAAAATTAGAAATGCTCAAAGAATGACAGGGGCATGTCAAAGAGACACAGGAGATAGCTTGAATGAATTCCCACTGGTCAAAACTGAGGCAATATTACATCATATTAAATTATTATAGTAATGTATTACAATTTTCTGAATATTATAGAATCCATGAGTTCTAACTGATATAAATGAATGAAAAAATACATGGAACTAATGGAAAGTTCATCCCTACATTTTAATGCCAACCAATAAATGCAGAAGGAATAACAGAGTTAAAAAATTATAAATGAATGTTAAAACTAGTGAGTAGAGGGATTCATGTGGAATAAGATATTTAGGTAGTCTCTAAGTATCCCCCAACATAAAAAATAGTATCTTTACAATGGAGTAAACTTGTAGAACTGCTTAGCTTGATGTTCAAAGTTAATATCACCAACCCTGTTATAAACCAACATCCATATTCATCTTGATAAAATGCACTGAGGAGAACACAGAACTTCTGACTCATTCTTGACCCAAGGGAATAATCTGAATCTTATAATGAAAAAAGAAATCAGACAACCCCAAATTTAGGAACATTTTATAAAATAACTATCCTGTGTATTTAATATTGAGGTCAAGAACATTAAGAAAAGCTGAGGAATTCTTCCAGATTATAGAATACTAAACAGACATGTCAATTAAATGTGATATGTAATGTTGGATTAGACCTTGGAATGGAAGAAAAATAGATTAAGAGGACATTATTGCAAAAACTGATGACATTTAAATATGGGATGTGATTAGATAATACTATGTTAATATTAAATTCCATGAATTTAATAATTTAACTATGGTTATCTATGCCCTTTTCTTAAGAAATACATGCTGAGTTATTTAGGGTAAAGGGGTATGATGATTACAACTTACTCTAATGATTCTGAAGGAGAGAAAGAAAGAGAGGGAGAATGATAAACAAATGAGACAAAATGCTTTTAAAAATTGGTAATCTGGATAAAGAGATCATGACAGTCACTTGTATTACTCTTGTAACTTTTTAAAGTTTGAAATTGTATCAAAATAAATAATTAAAAATAAGAAAATATGAACTTGTAAAGGATAATTGGGAAAGACTAGTATTGTCTAATCCAAGAATACATACAAAAAGGAAATGATACAATGTGACAATAGCACTAGAAATTAGGAACATCGTCTAATAATATGAAAATAAATGGAAGATATATCTTCTATTAAAGGTTTAAGCTCTAATCAGAATAATTGTGGCTATGAAAAAAACTGTAAAAAGAGTAAAGTTTACGTCCTAAAATGCAGAGGGAAATTATAGGGTAGAGTTAGTGGTGGGATCATATGGGGAAAAAACAGTACATGCGCATGAACACACTCCAACTGCGTAACTCTATCTGAGTATAGGGAAATTTTCTTGGTAATAGGAAGGTAGACACTGTCCTGTTGCCAGGACCGAACTTATAAGGTGTTCAAGGCATGCGCCCTTCACTTTCGTTTCCTTAAGGAAAGAGGAAAAGGAGGCTGCATTTTATCCCTGCGGGTATGATTTTGACAGTAGTGAAGAACTGAATCTTTAACAAGCATATGAAAGGTGCATTCTGAGGGTTATGTTTGTTGATTTACGATTTTTGTAAGATAAGAACTACAAAAGCCTTTATATAGTTTCTGAATAATTCTATCCTTCGTGATTAGTTGATCAGAAAAAAACCTATGAGATCCTTTGTCAATAGAGCCCAATAATGCTAATAAAAGGGTGCAAACACTAAGTTTGATTTATATATAATCTATGCCTCCAACTTAAGATTTGAGAGGTGAATTTTACTTGCTCAAAGAGAATTAAACAGAAAATAATCTATATAAGGTATTTCCATAGATTGAGAAACCAAAAATTAACAAAGAAAAGAAAAGAAAAAAGGAAAAGAGGAAACTATAGCATACATGTTACAGAGGAAGAGCATACTATTGAAACAGTTTGGAATACATATAATTCAACAACTATTTTCTAAATGTTGTAAAGCATTTAGTATGCATTCATTATGAAAATGAAGAAAATGTAGAAACATAACTGTAGAGTATAAAGGGTAAAAGAAGAAATAAAGCAATAGACTGATAAAAAAAAGTGAGCTAGCTAAGTATTAGGAGAAAAATAGTTGATGAGATTGAAGAAAGGTTATAAGAAAAACATAATTAAGTAGCAAAAATAAAAGCAACATTAGAGGAAGAAAAGAACAGAAATAAACTACTAAGAAAGGAAATATTATTGTAAGGATAAACTTGAAGCACATTCTCTAAATTCAGTCGAAAATGGGAACACAAATGTCCAGACAGAAGATGATAGATATTCTAAAAGAAAAGAAATTCAACATATGAAGAATTGGGAAAAACAGATCAGAAATAATAATTAAAATTACAATAGAAAAAAAATTTCATGATCTGAAGAAAGACATAAGACTATGGATTTAGAGTTTATCGTATAATGGGAGCAAATAATAGAGATATACCCTAAGCATATGCTATAAGAATTTTAGAATTTCAGTGATAAATAATTCTACAGTTGGAAAAGAGCAACTAAGTAAATCACCTTAAAGGTATTAAGGAATTAAGATTGTAGATAAAAATAAATTGAAATAATAAAATAAATAAATATAATTTAATGGCTGTCCTGGGACATAGTAAGAATGCATGAAATATGTGTGGGAAGGCAGAAAAAATAAATGAGTGAATGAACAAATTAGTGAAAAATAGTTTTCATCAATAAGTACCTATACATTTTAATTTTAATTTTAAAATGATACAATTCACAATAACAATAAAATGAAAATTGTTTCATGGTTATTTTAAGAAAAGGTGTACATATCTTATATGATAATAGCAACACATTTTTACTGAGGAACATCAAATTAGAGTTCAGTAATCTGAGAGGTATACCACATTTCTAGATGGGAAGGCTTGATGTTTCAAAGTTGACAAATTCTCTTAAAATTAATCTATAAGTTTATTTTAAGTCCATTAAAAAATACAATGGGCTTTTAAAACTCATAAAATAACGACAAAGTTAGCCCACAAAAAGAATTGCTCAGGGGAAAAAAAAATTGGGAAAAAGGAATGACAGAAGATAAATAAGAAAGACATCCCTATCCAAGGTTAAAATATAATAATCAGTGAAATAGACATAGAAATACAGAAGCAGATCCAAGGTATGCCTGCTAATTTAATATGTGAAAACCTGGCACTTTTAACTAATGGAGAAAAAATGTTTTCAATACAAAGTGTTAGGACACACATTTTAACCATTGAGAAAAATATAAAGTCAGTTTTCTACTTCACCCTAAACACGATGGATTGATATTCACCTGAAACCTGGCACGTGGAGTCAGTCAAGGTTAATGCCTTCCCATGTCTTACTTTAAAAATATTTTTAATATCACTGTTGTAGTCACCAAATTGAATTCTGCAATATTTAGTGATGTTAAATTAAAAATCCATGGATCCCATAAAACTCCTAGAGGAATGCTGAGAAATATAGATCTACAATATCAGGGTAAGGGAAGGATATTTTGATCATTACACTATAGGCTAAATCATGGTGGAAAAAGTAAACCATAGAGAGTTGAAACAGAAATGATAATATGGGGGAAATTAATACCATATATATCAAAAGGATACTGTTTGATTTATCTTAAAAATCAAAGAGGAACATAAATGCAGCTTAAAATAAATGGTTAAATTATATTACTAGATAATTCATGAAAGAAAAAAAAAATCAAATGACCCCTAAATGTGTCCCATAGAATTCTGAAAATATAAGTTAAACTATGTAGTATAAAAACACACACAAAATTACAGGCAATATAATATTGCTTACTGTTCAAGTTGTACAAAGTTTTTGTTTAATTTTGTTTTGTTGCAAATAACATTGTTGTTGAGGATGTAGGAAGAAGAGTGCTTTCAATACTTGCTACAGGGATAGAGATAATTGGGGTATTTTTTAAAATACCCTTCCTTTAATTGAGATAAAGCTCTGGTACATCTTTGACACGGAGAAAAACTCTGGATGTATTTTTTTCTAATTTTTTTTGTGTGTGTGACAAAATTTATATAACATAAAATTTACCATTTTAACCATTTTTAAGCCTTCAATTCAGTGCCATTAGTATATTAGCATCATTGTGCAAAAATCACTGCTATCCATCTCCAGAACTTTTTCATCTTCCCAAACTTGAACTCTGTACCTATTAAATATTAACTTTCAGTTCCACCCCTACCCTCATACTCTGGAAACCACCACTCTAGTTTCTGTCTCCATAAATTTGACTACTTTAGGTACCTCATACAATATTTGAGGAATAGTAAAATATTTTTCCTTTTATGTCTCATTTATTTCATTTGGAATAATGTCTTCAGGGCTTATTCATATTGTAGCATACATCAGAATTTATTTCCCTTTTAAGGTTGAATAATATCCCGTTGTATGTAGATACCACATTTTGTATTCATCTGTCAGTGGACATTTGGGTTGTTTGCAGCTTAGGGCTATTATGAATAATGCTGCTACGAACTTGAATGTATACATGGTTGAGTCCCTGCTTTCAATTTTTGGGAATATATAACCAGAAATGGAAGTACTGGGTCAAATGGTAATTCCCTTTAATTATTTGATGGACTGCTGTAATGTTTTCTGTGATAGCTGCACTATTTTACATTCCCACCAGCAACACGCAATAGATTCAATTTATCCACATCCTTACCAACACTTGTTATTTTCTCTCTTGTCCTTCTTCTTATTCTTCCTCTTCCTCCTCTTTTTTTCTCCATTTTTCTTTCTCCTCCTCCTCTTCCCTTCGTTTCTTATTGGCTTGAAATGGTATTTTATTGTGGTTTTGATTTGCATTTCTTGATTAATTATGTTGATAATCTTTACATGTATTTATTGATCATTTGTATATTTTTCTTTCGAGAATTGACTATTTGAGTACTTTTCCATTTTTAAAATAGGATTTTTGTTTTGTTGTTGTATTTTAAAAGTTCTATATGTATTCTGGATATTATTCAGATATATGATTCCCAAATATTTTCTCTCACTCTGTGGGCTTCCTTTTCAACCTGTTGATAGTGCCCCCAAGGCACAAAAGTTTTTAATTTTGATGAAATCCAATTCACCTATTTTTTCCTTTGTCACCTGCAATTTTGGTGTCATGTCTAAGGAATTATTGCCAAATCCAATGTTATGGAGCTTCCCCCTAATTTTTTTTCTATAAATGTTATAGTTTCAGCTTATATGTTTAGATCTCTGAGCCTTTTGAGTTTATTTTTTATATTGTGTGAGGTAAAGGTCCAACTTCACTCTCTTTGCATGTGGATATACAGTTTTCCCAGCATCATTTCATAAAGAGATTGTCCTTTACCCATTGAATGGTCTTAGTTCCCTTGTAGGAAATTATTTGCCCAGATGATTATATGTGAGCATTTACTTTTGATCTCTCTATTCTATTCCATTGATGTATTAAATATATGTCTCTATTTATGCCAGTATCACACTGTGTTGATTACTGCAGCTTAGTAGTAAATTCTGAGATAAGGAGAGGAGACACCTCCAACTGTGCTCTTTTCCAAGAGTGTTTTGGCTATTTGAGGTCCCTTGAGACTCCATATGAATTTTGCAATGGAGATTTTTGTTTCTAAAAAGCATGTCATTGGCATATTTATAGGGATTGAATTTTATCTGTAGATCCTTTTGAGTAGTATTGATATCTAACAATATTAAGTTTTCCACCCAAGAACATAAGATCCCTTTACATTTATTTGTATTGCCTTTAATTTCTTTCAGCAACACTCTTTAGTTAATTATAAAAGTCTTTCACCTCCTTCGTTAAGTTTATTCATAAGTATTATTATTTTATGGTGTTATAAATGGAATTGCTTTCTTCATTTCATTTTTTCCCTTTCCCCCCCACCCTCACCCCATTTCATTTTTGATTGTTCATTGTTAGTACATAGAAACATGACTGATCTTTGTGTGTTGATTTTGTATCCAGCAAGTTTGCTGAATTTGTTCATTTTGTCTAACAGATTTATGTATGGAATCTTTACTGTTTTCTACATATAAATCCATGTCATCCTTGAACAGAGATAATTTTATTGTTTTTATTTATATGAATATTATTTCTTTTTCTTGCCTAATTCCTCTGGCTAGAACTTTCAATACTATATTGAATAGAAATAGTGAAATTAGGAATCCTTGTCTTTTTTCTGGTTTTGAAGGGTTAGCTTTCTGTTTTTCATCATTGAGTATGATGTTACTTGTCAGTTTTTCTTTCTTTCTTTTTCTTTTGGTTACTGATAGCTTTTAGTATGTTGACACAGTTATCTTCTATTTCTAGTTTGTTGATTGTTTCTATCATGAAACGGGGTTGAATTTTATAAAAGAAATTTTTCTGCATCAATTGAAAAGATCATGTGGTTATTTTCCTTCATTCTTTTAATGAGATATATTATGTTGATTTTTATAAGATTAAACATCCTTCCATTCTGTGAATAAATCCCACTTTGTCATGGTGTAAACTCCTTTCATTATGTTGTGGAATTTGTTTGGCTAGTATTTTGTTCAAGATTTTTGCATCAGTATTTATAAGGGATATTGTTCTACAGTTTTCTTAAGTGTCTTTGTCTGGATTTGGTATCAGGG
Source organism: Daubentonia madagascariensis (assembly GCA_023783475.1). Taxonomy (NCBI): domain Eukaryota; kingdom Metazoa; phylum Chordata; class Mammalia; order Primates; family Daubentoniidae; genus Daubentonia; species Daubentonia madagascariensis. The sequence continues at coordinate 2,633,862 of JAKFHU010000166.1, forward strand.
TAACGCTGGTTAATAGAACTTAGGAAGTATTCCTTCTTTTCTAACTTTTTGCATGAGTTTTAGGAGGATTGCTATTAATTCTTTTTTAAATGTTGGGTAGAATTCACAGTCAACTCATCTGGCACTGAGTTCTTCTTTTTTTGAGAGATATTTGGTTACTGATTCAGACAAAGCCTCTCTCCTAGACCAAGCTTTAGTCATGCTCCTATGAACCCACTTCTTGACTGCACCTCAACCTTGGCCTGTGAGAACTGCAAAACTTTTGAGGTTTCTGGTCTGGCATATAAGAAACTTGGAAATTGCCATTCTGTCTTAAAGTAAAAAGCTGTGCAAAGTGAAAAATCAACAACTCTTCTCAGAATCATAAAAGAAGTGAGGTCATAGTGAAAACTGCCTCAAAATTGGAGAGAGTGACAGGCAAATAAAGAGGATCACAATTTACTGGAATGGAACCCAATAAGCAGCAACCTCCACAAGAACCAGTGCTGAGATAGGGAAATCTGAACTATAATTGATGAATTGGTAGACGGTCAGTGTGGACAACTCTCTAAGAGGGAAAATTTCCATAGTATTCAGTTATAGGGGGCTCCCACATTTTTGTGAGTTTTACCTCCAAGAGCTTAACCTGGTTCTCACAGTGAATATTGAGGAAAATCTCTTGTGCTCCCAGCAAAGGAAGGGAAAATAGAACCCTTTTGAAATATGCCAGAGCATTCTGTTTTTCTTAACAAGGTCTGCTCACACAATAAATTATTTATCCAGAGTCTAGTATGATGGAGTATTAAATGAGGCTAATTCACCTGGAGGAAGGGAAATACCCAACTCCAGCCAACTATAGCCATTCTGTCCTAACTAAGGGAGGGGAGTTAAAAAAACTGAGAAGCATATGTGAGGTTCACAATCCAGAGAAACAGGCTCAACACAAGGCTAAGACCTAATCTTAGGACTATATAATGCTTCTCCTCTCCCCATACTTTACCACCATGTTATTGAAGAGCTATTTATAGAAATTCCTTTTACCTAATATATTATGTCCAGCTATCAAGAAAAATAATCACAAGACATATAAAAAGGTGAAAAAAAATCACAATTTGAAGAGACAGAGCAAGCACCAAAACCTGGCTCAAATATGGCAGGGCTGTTGGAATAATCAGACCAGGAATTTAAAACAATAATGATTAATATGCAAAGGACTCCAATAGATAAAGTAGGCAGCACGCAAAAACAGATGGGCAATATAAGCAGAGAGATTAAAATCTTAATAAATAGACAAAAAGGAATGCTAGAGATTAAAAAAAATTCTGTGATATAAAAAAAAAAGCCTTTGATGGGCTTATTAGTATATTGGACATAACTGAGAGAAGATTCTCTAAGCTGATGATATCTCAATAAAAACCTCCAAAACTGAAAAGCAGATAGAGAAAGGTCTGAAAAAAATACAATATCTAAGAACTATGAGACTATTACAACAGGTGTAACACACAAGAATATATAATGGGGATACCAGAAGGGGAAGAAAGAGAGAAAGAAACAGAAGTGTCTAAATCAATAACAACTGATAATTTCCTCAAATTAATGTCAGACACCAGATGATAGATCCAGGAAACTCAGACAACACTAAGCAGGATAAATGTCAGAAAACTATATTTATGCACATCATTTTCCAACTACAGAACATAAAAGATAAAGAATAATCTTGAAAGAAACCACAGGAAAGAAGCAGATTAGAAAAAGGAGCAAAGATAAGAATTACATCTGACTTCTCCACAGAAACCATGCAAGCAAGAAGAGAGTGTAGTGAAATATTTAGTGTTGAGAGGAAAAAAATAAAATAAAAAACAAATCTAGAATTCTGTACCCTGAAAAATTAGCCTTCAAAAGTGAAGAAGAAAGAAACATTTCCTTAAGACAAACAAACATTGAGGGACTGTGCTGCCACTAGACCTGTTTTGCAAAAAAATGTTAAAAGAGGTTTAAACTCTTCTAGACATCAGCCTAGGCAAAGAATTTATGACTAAAACCCTAAGGGAAATACAACAATAACAAAAATAAATGAGTAGGATTTAATTAAATTAAAAAGCTTCTGCACAGCAAAGGAAATTATCAGCAAATAGTCAAGCTACAGAATGGGAGAAAATATTCACCAACTATACATACAACAAAGAGCTAATAACCAGAATACAAAGAACTTAAACAAATCAGCAAGCAAAAATCAAACAAGCCCATTAAAAACTGGGCAAAAGACTTGAACAGAAGATTTTCAAAAGAAGATAAACAAGTGCCCAACAAGCATATGAAGAAATGTTCAACCTCACTAATGATCAGGGAAATGCAAAAATGCAAATTAAAACTACAATAAGATACCACTTTACCCCTGTCAGAATGGCCATTACTAAAAAGTCAAAAAACAATAGATGCTGGTGTGGATGCAGAAAGAAAGGAATGCTTATACATTGTTGGTGGGGCTGCAAATTAGTACAACCTCTATGGAAAACAGTATGGAGATTCCTCAAAGAACTAAATGTGGACCTACCATTCAACCCAGCAATTCTGCTACTGGGTATCTACCCAAAGGAGAAGAAGTCGTTTTATCAAAAAGACACCTGCACTCGAACGTTTATTGCAGCACAATTCACAATTACAAAGATGTGGAATCAACCTAAATGCCCATCAATTCATGAGTAGATAAAGCATATGTGGGGTGTGTGTGTATATACACACACACACACACACATATATACACACACATATATACACACACATATATATACACTCACACACATATATACAGACACACACACACATATACCATGGAGTCCTATTCCTACTCAGCTATAAAAAGGAATGAAATAATGTCTTTTGCGGCAACTTGGATGGAACTGGAGACCATTATCCTAAGTGAGGTATCACAGGAATAGAAAAACAAACACCACATGTACTCTCTAATAAATGGGAGCTGAACAACAGGCACACATGGGCAGAAAGAGATGCAAAGGCCATTGGAAACCAAGAAGGGGGCAGGGTGGGAGGGAGTGAGTGGTACAAATTTGCCTATTGGGTATAAAGAATACTATTCTGGTGATGGGCACACTAAAAGCTCTGACCTAAGTTTTATACAAGGTATAGATGGAAAAAAACATTTGCACCCACCTAATATTTTGAAAAAAAAAATAAGTTCTTTAGAGAAAAGGAAAATGATGTAGGCCAGAAACTCAGATGTACATAAGGAAAGAAAGAATATCAAAGAAGGAATAAATGAAGGTAAAATAAAAAACTTTTATTTTTCTTATTCTTAATTAGATAACAGTTTAATTAAAATAATAATAGTAACAATGTATTCAATGATATTTGCTTGTGTGTATGTGTGTGTATATATATGGACTTATGTATAAGTGAAATGAATGAGAACAATGATACAAGGAATGGGAGGAAAAAGTTTAGGATTATTTTGCCATTACAAGGTACTTACACTCCCTGTTATGTGGTATACAGCAATTTTAAAATGAACATGGATTAGTTGTAAATGTGTATTGCAAACTCTAAGATGACCAGTAAGAAAAGTTTTTTTAAAAAGTACAATGTATATGCTAGGAAAGGAGATAAAATGGAATTATATAAAACACTCAAGTAAAACCAGAAAATTCAGAAAATGAGTGGAAGACAAAAATAGGAATAAAGAATAAGGGCAAGAAATAGAAAACAACAAATATGATAGCTATTAATTCAAGTACTTCAGTAATCACTTGGAACATCAATGGTCTAAATGCATCCATTATTATAAAAGACAGATATTGTCAGAGTGAATCAAAGAAACAAGAATCAACTATAAGAAGTCTAAAAGCAACCCACTTTAAATATAAAGACACATATAGATTAAAAGTAAAGGGATGGACTAAGATGTACAATGCTAACACTAATCAAAAGAAAGTGGGAGTATCTATATTAATTTTAGACAAAGCAGACTTTAGACAAAGGAAAGTTATCAGAGATAAAGAGAGGTATTACATAATAATAATGGAGTCAATTCTGCAAGAAGACAACAATCCTTAACATGCATGTGCTTAACAATAGAGCATCAAAATTTATGAGGCAAAAAAAATTATATAAGGAGAAAGGAAGAAAGGAGAAATAGATGAATCCATTATTATATTTGGAGAGTTCTGCACCCCTTTATCAGAAATGGGCAGATCTGGCAGACAGAAAATCAGTGAGAAGATATAGACACTCTAAATCAATCTGTATCTAACAAAGAAGTTCTATCTATAATTAATATCCTTCCAAAACAGAATGCACTAAGCCCATATTGGTTCAATAGTAAAGTCTACTGAATAGTTACAAATGAAATTATACCAATTCTCTACAATCTTTTCCAGAAGACAGAAGCAGAGGGAGTATTTCATAACTCATGTGAAGACAGCATTACCCTTATACCAATGCCAAAGACATTACAAGAAAATAAAACTACAGACAAATATTTCTCACAAATATAGATGCAAAAATATTCAACAAAATATTAGCAAATTGAATGCAACAACATATAAGAAGAATAATACACCATGACCAAGTGGGATTTATTCAAGGTAGGTAAGATTGATTCAACATTTGAAAATCACTTAATGTGATTCATCAAATCAACAGACTGAAGAAGAAAACAATCACATAGTCATATTAATAAATGCAGAAGTAACACTTGACAAAATACAACAGCAACTCATGATTTAAAAAAAACTCTCTGTAAACTAGGAATAGAGTGGAATTTTTTCTCAACTTGATGTATATCTGTGAAAAACTTAAAGTTAACATAATAGTTTATGGTGAGAAACTTAACACTTTTCCACTAATATAAAAAAGGCAAGTAAGTCCCCTCTCACCACTGCTTTTGAGCATTGTACTATAAGTTCTACATAATGCAACAGGATAAACAAATAAAAAAAGGTGTACAGATTGGAAAAAAGGAAATAATACTGTTTTTGTTCAAAGATGACGTGATTATCTATGTAGAAAATCTGAAAGAATTGACAAAAAAATCATGGAACTAATAAGGTATTAAAGTAAGGTTGCAGGATACCAGATAAATATACAAAAGTCAATTGTTTCTCTATTATCACAATGAATAAATGGAATTTGAAATTAAAAACACAATACCCCCCAAATAAATGCTTAGATAAAAATCTAACAAAATATGTACAATATCTATATTAAAAAACTACAAAACTATGATACAAAAAAAACAAAGAACTATATAAATGGAGACGTATTCTAAGTTCATAAATAGGAAGACTCAATATTATCCAGATGCCAGTTCTTGACAGTTTGATCTAATAATTTAATGTGATCCCAACCAAAATTCCAGCCAGTTATTTTATGGACATCAACAAAGTGATTCTAAAGTTTATGTAGAGTGACAAAGGACACAAAATAGCCAAGACAACACTGAAGAATAAGAAGAAAGTTGGAGAACTGATTCTAACCATCTTTAAGACTTACTATAAAGCTATAGTAATCAAGAGAGTGTGGTATTAGTGAAATAATAGATGAATAGATCAATAAAACCAGATAGAGAGTCCAGAAATGGACCCACATAAATATATTCAACTGATCTATAACAAAGGAGCAAAGGCAATACAATGGAGAGAAGAAAGTCTTTTCAACAAGTGGTGCTGGAACAACTGGACTTCCAAATGCAAAAAAAACGAAAAAAAGAAAAAGAAAAACAAACTAATCAGACTTCACACCCTTCAAAAAGTAAATCAAAATTGATCCTAGACCTAAATACAAAACTATAAAATTCCTAGAATATAACATAGAAGATCTATGTGACCTTGGGTTTGGCAATGACTTTTTAGACACAATACCAAAAGTATGACCCATGAAAGAAAGAATTGATAAGCTGGACTTCATTGAAATTAAACATTTCTGCTCTGCAAAAGGAATTGTCAATAGAAAAAAAAGGCAAGCACAGACCGGAAGAAATATTTGCAAAAGACATATCTGATAAAGGACTTTTATCTAAAATAGACAAAGAACTATTAAAACTAAACAATAAGAAAATGAAATATCTAATTAAAAAATGAACAACAACCTTAGTAGACAAGTCACCAAAGAAGATACACAGATGGGAAATAAGCATACAAAAAGATTCTCCACATCATATGTCATCAGGAAAATTAAAACAGCAACGATATAACACCACACACCTATTAGAATAACCAAACTCCAGAAAGCTGAAAACATCAAATGCTGACAAGGATGTAGAGCAACAGGAATATTCATTCATGGCTGGTGAGAATACAAAGTGGTAAAGCCACTTTGGAAAACAGTTTGGTTGTTTCTTGCAAAACTAAACATATCTTTACCATATTATCCAGCAATAGCACTCCTTGATATTTACCCAAAGGAGTTGAAAACATGTCCACACAAAAACTTTCACATGGATGTTTATAGTATCACCTTTATCCATAATTGCCAATATTTGGAAGTAACCAATAAGGCCTTCCATAGGTGACTGGATAAATAGACCGTGGAACATTCAGAAAATAAAATATTTTAAGTGCCAAATAGAAATGAGCTTTCAAGGTATGAGAAGACATGAAGGATACTTAAGTGCATATTACTAAGAGAAATAAGCCATTCTGAAAAGGCTACATACTGTATGATTCCAAATATATGGAATTCTACAAAATGCAAAACTATGGAGATAGGAAAAAAGATCAGTCATTGTCAGGAGTTCGGGAAGGGAGAGATGAATAGGCAGAGCACAGAGGGTTATTTAGGTCCATGAAACTACCATGTATGGTACCATAATGGTGGATGCATGTCATTATATATTTGTCTAAACCCATATAATGTACAACACCAAGAGTGAATTGTAATGTACACTATGGATTTTGGGTGATAATGATGTGTCAGTGTTGGTTTATTGGTTTTAACAAATGTACCACTCTGATGGTCAATGTTAATAATTGGGAAGGCTATGCAAGTGTGGGTCAGAGATTATATGGGGGATCCCTGTACCTTCCACTCAATTTTACAGTGAACCCAAAACTTCTGTAAAAAAGAAAGGCTAATACAAACACATGCACACAAACATTAATATCCAAAAATAAACATAACTCTTGGCACAAACGATTCCATTCAACCCCCCCACACACACTTGTACACACACTAAGGGACTTGACCAAACTCTATCATGGTTTCAATCAACAACTCAAGGCCGTGTCCCTAGGATGACCACAGCCATTTAAAAATGCCTGCTTGGGAAAGCTCAATGCTACCAAGGGAGTTTACTTTTTGTTGCAGTCAAAACCTTACTATAAGGCCCTGACCTTCCTTTTTTTAGAGCATTTACTTTAGAAAACTTGCAAATGTAAATGCTTTCTCTTCTTTTGAGATGTAAATCTTCTACAGTCCAGAAATGTCTTTCTCAAGGGCCTGGAAACCATTCCTTTGAAATGTAATCATGAAGAAGAAGAGGACCCCTGTTTTCTACCCAGTGTCTGTGTGAGGGTAAAAGCCTGACTTCAGTGACAGCCAATAAGCAAACACAGAGAGCCTAATCACATTAACCAACTCTGCAACCACTCCACAACCGCCTTCAGTATTTTTACTTTTTCACATCTCAGTGTTTAAAAAGCCTCTAGCCTTTTGTTTCAGAAAATGTAGCTCTGTTTGTACTGAAGTCTCTCTCCCCTAGCCTGAATAAGAACTGTCCTGCCATATTTGACAAATGTCTGGCTCTGTTTCTGTTTGACAGTTCAATCTCTTTACTAGTTATAGGTCTATTCAGATTTTCTGTTTCTTTTTGATTTAGGGTTAGTAGGTTGTGTTTTGCTTGGAATTTGTCTATTCACCTAGGTTGTCCTATTTGATTGCATACAAGTGTTCATAGCACTCTCTTATAATCCTATTTGTTTTTCAAAAATCAGTAGTAATGATTTTCAAATTCACTTTCACTTCTGGATTTTGTTATTTGAAGCTTCTTTTTTTTTCTTAGTCAATCTAGCAGAAGTTTTCTTAACTTTATTAATAATTTTGAAGATCCAATCCTGGTTTTGTTGAATTTTTCTATTCTTTTTCTAGTCTTTATTTTATTTATTTCCACTTTGACATTTATTAGTTCCTTCTGTCTTCTAGCATTGGATTCAGTTTGCTCTTCTTCTAGTTCCTTAATGGATGGAATTACATTGTTAATTTGAGATCATTCTTTTTATAAAGTAGAAATTACAGCTACAAGTAACCTGTGCACTGATTTTCTCTGGAACAATGATATTTCATGCATAAATGTTTACAATAGTTATATCTTGAACAATTTACCCTTTTATGAATATATAATGTTCTTTGCCTTTTTTATCAATTTTTTTTCATTTCAGAATATCATAAGGGTGCAAACATTTTGGTTCCATGACTTGCTTTTGTACAGTTTGAGGCAAAGTTATAAGTGTGTCCATCATCCAGACAGTGTGCATTGTACCTGTTAGGAGTAAATTTACCTATCTGCAACTCCCCCTTCCTACCAGCTTGAATTCCACTAAATTTTAATACCATATGTGCACTTGGGTGTTGATGAATTAGTTCCAACTTAATACTGAGTACATGTGGTGTTTGTTTTTCCATTCTTGTGATACTTCACCTAGAAGGACAGTCTCCAGTTCCATACAGGATGTTACAAAAGGTATTAGTTCACAATTATTTTATGGCTGAATTATACTCCATGGTATACATATGCCACATATTATTAATCCACTCATGTATTGATGGGAACATGGGCTCTTTTCTCACCTTTGCAATTGTGAACTGTGCTACTGTAAACATTTGCATGCAAGTGTCTTTTTTTATAGAATATCTTTTTTTTCCTATGGGTAAATACCCAGTAGTAGGATTGCTAGATCAAATGGTAGGTCTACTTTTAGATGTTTCAGGGGTTGCTAGGCCTGGCTTACTGGCCTATCTCCGGGTCCCTGAAGATCAATCCTTGAGTGTGCCTGGGAGAGGAGTGCTGGTCCTGAGTTGCCTGTGGGGTGTTCCAGCAGGTTGGGTGTACATCTCTGGTTACCTCTGACCTGCTGCCTTCACTTCTTCCCAACAGTGTGTTGTGAGTCAGGTCCCCCAGCTTAATCTTAGTGTTGGTGGGTGGTACTTGTGAGTAATAATCAGCCAGTCCCTGTTGGCTTCAGTTTGAAGGCACTATGTTTAGCTACAGGGTTGTTCCCCCTGTCATTGATTGATGTTTACATCAAAGAACCAGCTGCTAAGATGTTCTTTTGTGCCTGTGGTAAGCTCTGGTCCCCCAGAGCTTGAGAGCTAAGGCTTCAGGCCAGGCTTTTTTTGCTCTTTTCCACTTGCACACTTTCTCTGCATGGTGGGGTGGGCACCCTCTTTATGCGCCCCCTGTAACGGTGCAGCACTCTCCCATCAGATCAATTCACATGAGTTCCCTCACTGCCTGAGACTGGCTTTCAAACTATCCCTCAGTCTGTGTGTCTGACCCACTAGCATTTTTCTCCACGGGATGCTGGTGGGTGGGGGGGATCCCCAATTTTTCACCCCTATTCCACCACGAGACCCCAGTGGGAGAGAGATAGGCCTATCCATCCACAGGGGCCTCTACCAGGGGCATACTCCCACCTGGGAGAAGTGGCCACTCATGAGTTTCTTGGTTCAGGCTGCACTCCCTATTGTAAGGAGTGGGGGGAGGGGCCACTGCTCCTGTTCAGCTAGCATGCAGAAAGCATTTGGTTGTCATGGGAACCAGGGGCTATGCTAATTCACTCCAAGTGCAGCACCTCTATCCAATATGGTGGTTCTCCAGTCAGGGTGGGGGATGGGCACACTCACAGATTCCCTGTTCCTCAGTACCCCTCCACACTCTCCCATTGGATATGTCCATGAGGGCTTCCTCACCACCTGTGTCCAGGACTGAGATCTCTCCCTGCACCACTCTCATGTCTCGGGGGGCACCAGTTCCAGCCCGCCTGTCCAAGGCACTAGCACCCAATCCTGCAAAATGTCTGTGGGCAGGAAGCTTGCAAATTGTGGTGACCTGACTCTCAGTCATGGCTTGGCCTGGAATGTGCACCCACCATGGAGACAGAGCCATTCATGTGCTACCCAGTTCAGAGTGTTCTCCTGGTTGCAATGAGGAGAAGAGGCCATGGCTACCAGCCAGCCTGAGAGCTGAAATTACTCTTTCTAATGCCGAGATTGGAAGAGGTGCAGAAGAAGAAGTATCTAGGTGTAAGAAAGCTGGCACTCCAATCTGTCATGGCACTCTCTTGAAAAGTGTCCCTTTTGAACACCCAAATTCCTGTGGATCACTGGTTCACCATGCTGTTCCTATTTAACCACCTTGCCTGGATTTGTGGAAGGTTGAAGCACCTCCAAAATGTTTTATGTTCTGATGCTCACTGAAGTACCTATGTGGGGGAGGGGAAGCCCCCCTTACTCTTTCACTGGGCTCCAAACCTCTCTGGGTTTGGACTGCATTGCTGTCTTCTCTTCTCTATCTTCTTTCTCAGCTTCACTGCTTTTCTCAGTTGGGTCTCCAAACATCTCTGTTGTCTCTCCCTGTGATCCACACCTGAGCTGCAACTGCTGACTACTTTCCTCAGTACAATATTCTACTTTCCAGCCAAGATGATTCAAAAAGTGATGTCTCTAGTTGGCCATCTTGGCTCTCCTCCTTTTATCAATTTTTAACCTAACATCTAATTTGTCTCATATTAGTAGAACTATTTCAGCTCTCTTTTCGTTACTTTTTGAATAAAACCTCTTTTTTTATGCTTTCACTTTCAACTTATGTGTATCCTTATACCTAAAGTAGATGTCTTGTAGATAGTCTGCATTTGGGTTCTGTTTTTTTTTTTTTTAATCCATTTTGTCAATTTATGTCTTTTAATGAGGGAGTTTAAACATTTAAATTTAGAGTAATTACAGAAAAGTAAGGACTTACTTTTGCTACTTTGTTATTTGTTCTCTGTATACCTTTTAGCTTTTCCCCCTCATTTCCTCTCTCGCTACCTAACTTTTTGTTTAGTTAATATTTTGTAGTAACACATTTTGATTCCCTTCTCATTTCCTTTTGATTATATTCTATAGATATTTCCTTTGTGGTTACTAGGTAGATTGTATGTAATACCCTAAAGTTATAACAATTTATTTTTAATTGATACCAGTCTAACTTCAAGAGTATATAAAACTCTACCCTTACAGCTCACCACCAAAACCCTATATTATTATGTCACAAATAGCATCTTTATACACTTTGTGCATGTTAGCATAGATTTACAATTATTTTTCTGCACTTGTCTTTGAAATCTTATGGTAATAAAAAGTGGAGTTATCAACCAAATTTACAATAATATTTTTTCATATTTATCTGTATTTTCTTTTACTGGAGGTATTTATATTTTCATATGGCTGTATGTTACTGTCTAATGTTCTTTCATTTCAACTTGAAGGACTCCATTTAACATTTTTTGTATGGAAATTCTAGAGGTAATGAATACCCTCAGTTTATATTTGTCTGGGAATATCTTAATTTCTCCCTTGTTTTTGAAAGACAGCTTTTCTGGATATAGAGTTCTTGATTTATAGTATTTTTCTTTCAGCACTTTAAATATATCATCCCACTGCATCTTGCCTCCAAGGTTCCCACTGAAGAATCCACTGGTAATCTCATTAGGATTCCCTTATACAGTAGTCTCCCCTTATCTGTGTTTTCAGTTTTCATGATTTCAGGTACCTGCAGTTAACCACAGTCCAAAAATATTAAATGGAACAGTTCAGAAATAAACAATTTATAAATTTTAAATTGTGCACCATTCTTAGTACAATAAAATCTCACCCTGGACATGAATCACCCCTTGTCCAGTGAGTCCACACTATATATGCTACCCATCCATTGATCACTTAGCTGTCTTGGTTATCAGATTGGCTGTTGTAGTACGACAGTGCTTGTGTTCGAGTAACCCTTATTTTACTTAATAACAACCCCAAAGTACAAGAGTAGTGATGCTGGAAATTTGCATATGCCAAAGAGAAGACAAATATATACCAAATATATGCTTAACTTATGAATTAAACTTTACCATAAGTATGTTTGTACAGGAAAAATCTTAATATATGTAGGGTTCGGTACTATCCATAATTTCAGGTATCCAAATGGAGTCTTGCAATATATCCCCCACAGATAAGGGGGGCTACTGTACAAGATGAGTCTTTTTTCTCTTGCTGTTTTCAAGATTTTCTCTGTTTTTGGCTTTTGACAGTTTGATTATAATGTGTCTCATTATATGTCTCTTTGGGTGTATCCTATGTAGAGCTCATTGTGCGCCTTGAAATTGTATATCCATGCCTTTCTGAAAATTTAGAAGATTTTTGGCCATTATTTCTTCAAGTAATCTTTTTGCCCTTTTCTCTCATTTTTCTCCTTGGAACACTCATAATGTGTACATTAACCTGCTTGGGGATGTCTCATAAGTTCCTTAGGCTCTGTTTACTTGTCTTCATTTTATTATTTCTCCTCTTTAGACTCAATAATTTCAAATGTCCTATCTTCAAGTTTGCTAGATCTTTTTTTTCTGCCTGCTCAAGTAAGCTGTTGAACTCCTCTAGTGATTTTTAAAATTAAATTATTGTATTTTTCATCTTTATCTCTTTGTTGATATTCCCATTTTGTTCATATATTATTTTTCTGATGACCTTCCTTTGGTTCTTTGTCCATGTTTTCCTTAAGCTCTTTGAGCATATTTAACACAGTTGCTTTCAAGTCTTTGCCTAGTATGGCCAATGCCTGTTTTTTCAAGGACAATTTCTGCCCCTTAATTTTCTTGCTTTGAATGAGCCACATTCTGTTTCTTTGAATGCCTTGTGATATTTTGTTGAAAATCAGTTATTTGAAATAAAGAGCCATCTCTCTAAGTATTTTCAGGCTGACTCTTTTCTGGGAAAGCCCTTCACTAATTATCAGGGCATATTCTGAGCCTTGAGATCAGCCCTAGGTTAAGGTTTCAGGTTTTCTCACTTTTTTTCTTGTCATGCATCTTGCCTGGTGTGTGTGTGTCTACTTTATTCCTCTTATACAAAGCTGCTTTTCAATTTCTTAATTTACCATAGAGTCTATTGGATCCTTAGATTTCTATTTGATTCCTCTACATGTAATCTCTTACCCTGAGGCATCTGAAGATCTGTAGTTCCCTTTAGCTTTCGTAAACAGTGCCTGCTCTTTAGAGTGGCTTTGTCCAACCTGAAGACTGAGGTATACTGTTTTTCCTTTCCAAGCTATGAATTAGACAAAACAAACATCATTCCCTTAGGCATTCCCCAGACAGGTTAGAACATTGCAAATAAAGTCTCCTCTTGTCCCACTGGCTCAAGAGTGGTCATTCAGAATTGGGCTGTTGCTTTCTCCTGAACACAGTGCAGGTTAGAGGCATGGGGGTGGGGCAAGAGCAAGTACACATACCATGAAATTTCCTTCCCTTTTAAATGTGGCTTTTTTTTTTATCATTGGGCATTCACTTGGTTTCCCTAGACTTTTGACTATTTCCTAGAGATCTTATAAAGTTATTTTAGTCCATATATAGTTTTTTCGTAAGGTTTCTATGGTGGAACAAGGGCTTAAAATTTCTTAGTTCTCTATCTTGCTCTAAACTTTATTGTGCTAAATATATCACAAGTCAAAAACAAAAACTTCATGCCTTTTTATTCAGTAATGTAACTTTTAAGTTTCCTTAAAGTGAATAATCATGAATATTTGCAAAAACATTATCCCAAAAGATCTCCATTTCTCAATAGCAAAGTATATGAAAAAATTTATATGTTTGAAATTAGAGGTTTGATTAAACAAATTATGATACATTTGCACAGTATACTACTAGGTAGATACAAATTAATATTATAAGATATTTACTTATGCAATGAATATTTACAGAATACTAAGTGGAAAATTAGCCCTGAAAGTATATATATATGTCATTTTTTAATTTAAAATGCACATATGTATATATATATTTCATGTATATCTACAAAGAGCAAAAACTACATCATCAATATTTTTCTACAAGTCACTTGAAAATGTATGAATTTTAATCATTAATTTGTTGTATTTTTTTCAAAATGTATGGAATGAATATGTTTTACTTTTGCAAATGTATAAAATATGAATGTCACTAAAAAAATCCATAACTTTTGACACAGTAATGTTTTACTTAGAGTAATTATTCCAAAGAAATAATTAATGATGGCCACTGTGATGTATGCATAGGGGATTTGAGGGATTTGGGGGATGACTAAGAAAAAAGTCTGACTGTGAGTTGGCAGTAGAACACACTTACTTTATTGGGCAATACATTGTCATGTTTGCATGTGGGGGAAGTCCCTCACAGTAGGAGTCTGTACAGAGGCTATAGCATGAGTTCACCACTCAGAAGGGGAAGAGGCCAAGGGAACTCCTAAGGTGGGGTATTAAAAAAGGGAGATTACATGTCTAGGTAATATTACTCAGCAACACGGTGCAGAGTCTTTGGATCAGAGAGTTCCAAAGGACAGTAGTGACTTAGAGTTTTTATTGTCTTGGGCTTATCTTATTTATCACTAGTAGATGCTTGGTGCATTTTCATAAGCTATGCAAAGGAGGCAGGTTCTACAATGGTAAAAATCTGTTAATTTGGAGCTATGATTAAAACAACTGGATGGCAAAAATTTGACTTGGTGATGGTGGGTTTTCTGAGCTAATCAGTCTCATTTAAGAAATTTTTAAAAAATTAAAAAAAATCTTTGGCTCATTTATATAATACTGTGTGTAATTATATGCATTTGTAGCTTTTTTTAATAGTTTAACAAAATATTTGGAAAATCTGTAATAATTATTATGCAGAAATTTAAATTCCTGTCTTAGAGCAATATTAAGCATATTGAAAAGGTCTAATTATAATAGTAACTAAAAAAAGATATAAACTATTTAAATAAAACATTTTTACTATTTTATAAATATGTCTATAACTATTAACTTCCAAAAATCTGGAATTAAATCAACCTAGTTATTTAGTAGCTATCTCTACATTATGTGTTAAAGAGTGGGTTTTATTTTTTGCTTTGATTATTGTGTAATGCCAAATTTTTCAAAGATAAAGAATTATCATATGTATAATCAGCCAATACAAAATTAATCTTATTTTCACATATAGTGAATGATCTAATCAATATTGAACCCAAGGGTGATATCAGTAGGTGAAGTAAAGACCTCCAAAAAATTTACTTTTCCATAAAAGCAACTATACTCTGGGAAAATAATCAGTATAAATAATTTTTTCAGAACTTTGAAAATTAATTAAAGACTTGCAGCAATCTAAGAAGCATTTATTCAAGAAAAGTAGCTGAATTTCAGTAAGGACATAAGGCTTTGTGGTGTTTTAATCTGCCCTAATATTATCCCTATCTTCCCATTACCAGCGTAGCGTTAAAAATCAACAAGCCCACAATCATAGTGAAAACCAGCAGCATAGCAATAATTTAGGGTAGCAGAATAGGTTTGGAGCTCTTCAAAAACATCATTCTCAAGATTTTTTTTACTATTTGATCTGTCTGGCTGTTCTAAGACCTTGACATTATTTGATCTGATTCATATCTCATTCTGTGGGAATAGCTTTTTCCCTCAAGGAATTTGTCAAAAACAGTCAGAAATATTTATAGAACATCAGAGGCATAAGACCATGAAAATAGTTAGGGAAAATAAGAAGTTGACCCGAAAGCATAAAAAGAAAACTTGGTGAATAATACGTCTATATGGGGCTTCTAACATATTCCTGAAAATCTAAAGGCCATGTACATGCCAAGGGCTAGTACACATCAAGGGATGGTTACATGCCCAGGGAAGACCTAAAAGACCCTAAACACTCACATCAGCCTGACCTTTACATGTTGTGATAGCACAAAAGGAAAACAAAGCAGAGTTGTAAACTCTGCCTGTCATAGTCTGTTCAGGCTGTTTTAGCAAAATTATCATAGAATGGGTGGCTTATAAATGACAGAAATTTATTTTTCACAGTTCTAGAGCTGGGAAGTCCAAGATCAAGGTGCCACCAGATTCATTGTCTGGTAACACTCCACTCCTGGTCCATAGATGGCATTCATTTCACTGTGTCCTTACACAGTGGAAGGATGAGAGAGCTCTCTAGTGTCTCTTTTATGAGGGCACTAATCCCATTCATGAGGGCTCCACCCTCATGACCTAATCAACTACTAAAGGCCCCACTTTCTAATACCATCTTATTGGGTGTTAGGATTTTTGCATATGAATTTTGGCAGACAAAAACATTAAGTTTGTAGCACGGCCTGAGAACTGATGGTGTGCCACACATACACACAGAGCAAACCTTACAGAAATGAAAATGATGTAAATATATTGAAAGTAACAGGATGGAAAAATATATATCATATAAACAAAATAAGAGTTTCATTGGCTATACTAATATCAGGCAAATTAGGTTTTAAGACAAAAATTGTTACTAGAGACAAAGAAAGACATTTATAAAGATAAAGGTGTCAATTCACCAAAAAGATACAACAAATATGAACATATAGGCACATAGTAACAGGATACACAAAATACATGAAAAAAAACTGACAGAATTGAGGGGAGAAATAAACATTTAAGAGTATTATTTTTTTACTTCAATTTCTTGCCTTCACTAATGGATAGAACAACTAGACATAATATTAGCAAGGAAATAGAAGACATAAACTACACTGTACATTAACTATACTTAATATCTACAGATACATCCATCAAATAACACATGGATCAAAGAATAAATTTGAAGGAAAATAGATATATCTTGAAATGAATGAAAATTAAAACAGATACTAAATTTTAGGGGATGACACAAAAGCAGTGCTTAGAGGGACATTTATAATTGTAAACACTTGCATCAAAAAAGGAGAAAGATCTCAAATCAGTGACATTACTTTCCACCTTACAAACCTCAAAAAAAAAAAGACCCCCAAAACAAAAATTAACCTAAGGAAAACAGAAGGATATAAATAATAAAGAGTGGAAATATGATATCTAGAATAGAAAAACAATAGAGAAAATCAACAAAACCAAAATTGGTTCTTTAAAAGATCAGAAAGTTGACAAAACTTGAGCTGGATTGACCAATAAAAAAAGGGAGAACTAAAATTGTTGAAATAAGGAAGGAGAGATGGGATATCTATACCAACCTTAGAGAAGTAAAAAAGATTATAAGAAAATACTATAACAATTGTATGCCAACAAATTAGGTAACCTATATAATGGACAATGTACAAAACCAAATAATTTCCACAAAAGGTACTGAAACTAACTAAAAAAAAATCTGAAAAAAAAAAAACCTGTAACAAGTAAAGAGAGTAAATTAAAATCAAAATACTCACAAAGAAACTACCAGGACTAGATGGCTATACTGGTGAATTCTACTAAATATTTGAAGAATAAATTTGTGTTTCTTTACAATCTGTTCCAAAACATAGAAGTAAAGGTAGCACTCTCCAACTTGTTCTACAGGGACAGTATTACCCTGATACTAAAAACAAATAAATCACAGGAAAAGAAAATGACAAACTAATAGTCATTATGATATTGAGGCAGAAATTCTCAACTAAACACTTGAAAAACATTTCAAGCAAAATATAAAAATAATTGTGAACCATAACAAAATAGGATTAATTCCAAGAACTCAAAGTTGGTTCAACAATGTGAAAATCAAATAGTATAATACATCATATCAATATTATAAAGGAATCCAAGAAAACTTCCATATCCTGATAAAAAACATCCATAGAAAATTCACAGATAACATAATTAATGGTAGAAGACTGACAGCTTTCCCCCTAAAATGATGAACAAGACAAGGATGTCCATTCTTGATACTTCTATTCAACATTATAATTAATGTTCTATCCAGGAAAATTAGGCAAAATAAATAAAAATCATTCAGATTGGAAAAAAGGAAGTCAAACATCAAACTATCTTTATTTGTAGATGGCATGATCTTGTATATACAAATTCCTAAGGAATCTAAGAAAACCCACAAACTCTATTAGAGCTAACAAACAAATTCACAAGTTTGCAAGGTACAAGAAAATATAGAAAAATTAATTGCATTTCTATACAATAACATTAAAATTCCAAAAATAAAGTAATAAAATAATTTCATTCATAATAGCATCATAATAAATAAATTATCTGGAAATAATTTTAACAAAATTATGTATGACTTTTTCACTAAAAACTATAAAACATCATTGAAGGAAACTATAGAAGACCTGAATAAACATGTAAATATCCAATGTTTATGGATTGAAAGACTTAATATTGTTAACATGTCAATAACCCCAAGTTGACCTACAGATTCAATACAACCTCTATCAAAATACAAGCTAGCTTCTTTTCAGAAGTTGACAAGTTGATAACTCATACGGAAATTCAGGGAGCCAGAATAGCCAAAACAATCTTGCGAAAGAAAGTCCAGATCAAAGTAGTCACAATTCCCAATTTCAAAAACAAAGCTGTGGTGATCAAAACTAGGTAAAACTAACACAAAAATAGAGATATAGATTATTGGATAAAGAATAATAATCCAGTAATAAACTTACATTTACAATAAATTGATTTTCAACAAGGGTGACAACACAATTCAATTAATTCAGTAAAAAAATGGCTTTTCAACAAATGAAGTTGGCACAACTGAATATCTATATACTAAAGAATGAATTTGGCCACCTACTTCACACTATACTCAAAACTTAACTTAGACTAGATCATTGACCTACGTGGAAGAGCCAAAATTTTAAAACTCTTAGAAGAAAACATAGTTATAAATCTTTGTGATCTTGGATTAGGCAATGGATTCTTAGATATGAAACCAAAACCACAAGCCACAAAAGTGAAAGACAGATAAATGAAACTTCATCAAAATAAAAAAATACTGACCTGCAAATGACACCATCAAGAGAATGAATAGACAACATACAGAATGGAATAGTTGTAAATCATATATCTGGTAAGGCTTTAGTATCCAGAATACAAAAAGAACATATACTTTGAAAATAAAATACAAGTACCCAAATTACTTAAGTGTTAAAAAATTTGAATAGCTATTTCACCAAAGAATATATTCAAATGGTCAATAAGCACATAAACACACACTCAATATGTTTGGTCATTAGATAAATGAAAGTTATAAGCAAAATGAGATACCATTTTACCCAAACTAGCATGGCTATAATGAAAGAGATAAACAATAACAAGTGTTGGCAAGGATGTAGAGAAATTGGGACCCTCATACATGTCTAGTGGAAAGGTATCATGGTATAGCTGCTTTTGAAAGTAGTTTGACAGTTTCTCAGAAAATTGAACATACAGTTACCATAAGAGCAATTCCACTCCTAGAATAAATTCAAACATATGTTTGTTTACACAAATACTGATACATAAATGTTCTTATCACCATTATTCATCACAGACAAAATGTATAAACAACCTAAACGTCCATCATTTGATGAATGGATAAACAAAAGTGGTATGGTTACTCCATGAAATTTTACTTAGCAATAAAAGGAAGGAAGTAGGATGCTACAATATAGATAAACCTGGAAACATTATGTTAAGTGAAAGAATCCAGACACAAAACTCACATATTGTCTGATTTCATTTAGTAGTTTTCAGGGGCTATGTGGAGTTAGGAATGACATAAGACTGTCAGTGGATATGAAGTTTCTTTTGGGAAAACAAAAATGTTCTAAAATTGAATCATGATGGTTGTTGCATAATTTTATGGATGTAGTAAAAAAATGGAATTATACACATTAAATTGGTAAATGATATGGCATATGATTTACCTTTCAATAAAGTTTAACTAATTAAGGTCAAATAAAACTTTTTCCAATTAACAAAATGTGAGAGTGCAACACTAATCAATCTGTGGTACAAGAAATATGAAAGGTATTTTTTTAAACAGGCAGAAAAAATATGCCAGAACAGAAAAAAAATTGAATCTATAAAATGAAGGGATATCAATCACAGATGTGATAAATATGTGAGTGAATATATTAAATATTATTTTCTCATTTTAATTCTAATTAAAAGATAATTGCCTTATAAAGAAAAAAATTATAAAGTATATATGTAAAATGTGTGACTGGAACAGCATAAAAAATGGGAAGAAAATAAGAAGTATATTATTTTTAAAGTTTTAAGCTTGAGACATCAGGTAGATGACTGAATAGGAGGCTCTTGACTCTTCTTCCTCTCATGGATGCACTGAATAAACATCTACACATGTATCAATATTCTCTGAGAGAAAGCCAGAAGCTATTTGGCAGACTGCTACATACTGAGCAACTGAGAAAATATCCACATCAAAATGGATAGGAAAAGCTGAGACATACTTATACCTAAACTCCACCCCAGGCATAGTACCTTACAGTTGTGAAAGAATCCATAACTCCAAGGTTCACTCTGAGGCATGAAGAGTGTGAACCACATATATGGCACCCCAACTTTTATGATTGCCTCTAGATGGTTTGACTCTTAAATCACCTAGCTCTGGGAGCAGAAAAGTCTCACAAACTGCAAGTTTTTCTAGACCACAGAGAACATAGTTGTGGTTTTAAATGGGTATGTGGGCACTTCCAGCAGCTGTACTCCCTAGAAATAGTGCAAAAAGAATGGGCTAAAACATTCATTTCTCATTCTTTTCCTGGGAGAGGTTTGTCTACACACTTTTCCAGTTGCTGCCTGAGAGGTAGGCCTTAAACTAACCTGCATCTGCAGGTGACATGGCAGATAAACAATAGAACTTTTAGAGCCTAAAAGGAAATGTGGGCCTATTTTTATGCCTATTCCTTCAGCTGTCTCCAGCAATAAATCCACGCATGCAGATTCTCCCTGAAAGGGGTTTGTGCACACCTTGAGTGACCCAACTTTTAACCACTCCCACCTGAGGGACCAGCTTCTAAGTTACCTAACTCTGGGAGTTGATGGCACTCTGTGTTCACAAGTCTCCCTAAATCACAGAGACTAAAGAATTGAGTTTTAAACAGGTGTGCAAGCACTTTTGGTGGCCATCCTCCTGAGCTGAGTCTGAAGAACAGTGGAGGCATCTGCCACAGATCCTCTCCCTAGGTAAGAGCAGAGTGAGTATGATATAAAATCCAGCTCTCAGCTTTTCCCTGAGGATAGAAGGAATTGAAGCACATATCTAACACCCCAACTTTTTCAGCTGCATGTCAAGGGCCTGGATTCTATCACATCTGTCTTGGAGTACTCACAGGACTTCCCACAACTTAATATTGTGGGAACTACTAAGAACGAAGAAGTTGGGACAAGAAAAAAGATTTGAAAATCACCTAGAATCTCTGGCCAGGCTAATTGGTGAAGCCCAGCTCCTACAAAATGTCAGTCTGAGAACACTGGGAGATGTAGCTTTCTCATCTTATGCACAAACACCAACACAAAGTCAAGGAAAATGAACAAATAGGGAAATATATTCCAAATAAAAGAACAAGATATATCTCCAGAAACTAACCCTAATAAAATGGAGATGTATAATTTACCCAACAGAGAATTCAAAAGAATGGTAATAAATATGCTCATTGAGGTCAGGGAAGCAATGCATGAACAAACTGAGAATTTCAACAGAGATAGATAATATAAAAAAGTACCAAACAGAAATAATAGAGCTGAATAACTCAATAATTGAACTAAAAATTTACTAGAGGGGTTCAATATCAGACTGAATCAAGAAGAAAAAGGATCAGTGAACTTGAATAAAATTTATTAGAAATCATTCAATATAAGAGCAAAAAGAATTAAAAGAGTGAAGAAATCCTAAGGGACTTATGGGACACTATCAAGTGAAACAATATAAGCATTATAAAGTCCCAGAAAGAGAAGAGAGAAAAAGAAAGAGACAGAAAGCTTACTCAAAGAAATAATAGCTGAAAACTCCCCAAACTGGGGGAAAAATAGAAATTCAGATCCAGGAATCCCAATAACATCAAATAAGATGAATACAAAGAGATCCATACTGAAAACCATTATAATTATAAAGTTCAAGTCAAAAAGAGAATACTGAAAGCAGCAAAAGTGACTTGTTGCATAAAAGGGAAGCTTTATAAGACAAATCAGTGGATTTTTCAGCAGACACATTGCAGGCCAGAAGGAAGTGGGGTGGTATATTAAAAGTATTTAAAGAAAAAAAAAAACTACCAACCAAAAATACTATATAAGGAAACATTTCCTTCAATAAACAAAAGGAGATCGAGTCTTTTTCAGACAAACAATAGCTGAGAAAGTTTATCATCACTAGATATGCCTTACAAGAAATGCTAAATGAAATTTTTCAATTTGAAATCCAAAGATTCTAAACAGAAAAATGAGAGCAAAATAAAGTATAAAATTGGTTGGCAAAGGAAAATATATACACAAAAATATATTTTATTACTATAAAAGTGGTAAGTAAATTGATAGTAATCATAATGTAAAAGTTAAAATACAAAAATATTAAAATGACTATAGCTAAATTATGTTAATGAATACATACTATAAATGGTCATAAACTGTGACATCAATAGCATATAATGTAGGAGAAGGATATGTAAATGAATAGAATTTGAATGCAAGGGCAGTTAAGTTGTTATAAGCTTAAAATAAACTATTATAACCACAATACCAGCAGTCTCTGGGTTATGGACAACCTGAATGAAGGTGTTTTGTACTTACAAACAGGCTCCCAAGGCTCTCCTTAAGGATAATTTATAATTAAATAATTAAACTAATAACTTGGGAACTAGTTTTTTACACTTATGTAAACAAACCTGTGTGGTGTAAGCAGTTCATTGGTGCAGCATATTTATGCTAGCGGCTAGTTTTATTATTTATACAGTCACTTACACACATCACTTTTTTCTTGACATTTTTATTCCATTTTGTGAATCTGTATTTACCCTATGACCATGCCTCCAAAGCAAAATTCCACTGCAAGTCCAGGAGACCCTGCAGCAAAGAGAAAGTTGATTACGATGGAAACAAAAGTAGAAATAATTAAGTGTTCAGAGAAAGGCCAGGTACCATGATTCACTGGGAAAGCATTAGGCTTCAATCACTTGACTATCAGAAAAATTATAAAGGATAAAGTGAGAATAATCAAGCATGTGTAAGGTAGTGCTTCAAAGAAAGCATCAATTATTACTAAGCAGCATTGTGGATTAATTATTGAAATGGAAAGGTTATTATTGATTTGGCTAGAAGATCAAAATAAGTATAATATTCTTATTAGCCTAGCACTGAAGTAACATTAGGAGAGTGTTAACTTTTAATTTTCTTTTTTGAATTTCTCCTATTTCCTATCTAGACTTTTTGTATGAGTTTGTTTTTATGCTCTGTTTAAATTAAAAGAAAGAACACTATAGTTTCTGTAACTTATTATTATAGTACAGGGATATCATTATTATTATTATTATTTTAGTATTATACTACATCATTGTTACCACATATGAGCCATTATACTACTGTTCTTATCATTATTATTACCATATATGTACTGTTCATCAGGGATCCAAGTTATGTACAAATCTGACTTAAAGACATTCTCAGGAATGTATCTCATCATAACCCAAGGATTCCCTCTATATTTTATGAAAGCCCCTTGGTGACCACAAAACAGAAGTTACACAAAAGAAAAGGAAAATAATCAATACCTAGCAATAAAAAAGATAAACAACAACACAGAAAGAAGACAGCAAGATAGCAAAGGAGGGAAAAATAACCACAAGACAAACAGAAAACTATCACAAAATGTCAATAGTAAATCTGTTCTTATCAATAATTACTTTAAATATAAATAGACTGGAGAGGGCCTTAAGATGACTGATTAGAGGTATGTGATACTTGAGGGAGAAGGAAGCAAGGCAGGCTGCTCGGCCAGGAGAGGCCCCCCCAATGCAGGGAAAGGGTAAGTGAGTGATCCCTAGTAGTCCACATTTCCACCACAGACTTCTGTAATCCTAGCCATGGGAGAGCACCTCAACATATGTGGGACGTGACACTAACATAGGGAGCTGCTTAAAGACTGTGCTATGATAGTACTTCAGAGAGGGAGCTCATGCCAGGTCCCACACAACTGCTGAGTCCAAATAGCTACAGCAAGGCATCATTTTGAGACCCCATTCCCCTCTAGAATGCATCCTGTCCTGGGGCAAAATAATTCCTGCATCTCCACATAACTAGAGTCCCATCTACATCCCTTGCCCACAGCTGGGTATTGCTGCTGGCTATGACCACCAGGGCTGAAGCACAAGCCATTAGTCATGAACCCACTGTCCCCAGAAGCAGGGCTGTTGTGTATTTAAAAGCATCCTGAGGAAAGGTTACTCTGCTTATAGCCACCACTCAGACTGAAGTGTGCATTCCCAGCTACCTGTTTATAACTGCTAACACTGATAGCAACTGAGCCCTACCCAGCAACAGGGACACGGCACAGGTACTGCTGCGTCACTCCTTTTGAACATAGTAATGGAAGTCCTAGCCAAAGCAATCAAACAAGAGCAAAAAATAAAAGGCAACCAAATTGAAAAAAAGGAAGTCAAATTATCCATCTTTGCAGAAGACATGATCATATATCCGGAAAAACTTGAAGACACCACCAAAAAACTCTTAGATCTGGTAAATAAATTCAATAAAGTCTCAGAATACAAAATCAACATACACAAATCCGTAGTGTTTCTATGCACCAATAATGAACCAGTTGAGAAAGAAATTAAGACAATAACCCCATTTACAATAGCTACAAAAAATGTAAAATACCTAGGAATAAATTTAACCAAGGAGATGGAAAGACTACTACGAAGAAAACTACAAAACTCTGATGAAAGAAATTGAAGAGGACAC
Organism: Daubentonia madagascariensis; assembly: GCA_023783475.1. Lineage (NCBI taxonomy): Eukaryota > Metazoa > Chordata > Mammalia > Primates > Daubentoniidae > Daubentonia > Daubentonia madagascariensis. The sequence continues at coordinate 2,658,790 of JAKFHU010000166.1, forward strand.
AAACAAATATAAAGTTATTCTATGCCCGTGGATTAGAAGAATTAACATTGTTAAAATGACCATACTACCCAAAGCAAACTACAGATTCAATGCAACTCCTATCAAAATACCAATGTCATTTTTCAAAGAAATAAGAAAAGTCTTAAAATTGGGATGGATCAAAAAGGGAACCTGAATATCCAAAGCAGTTGTGAGCAATAAGAACAAAGCTGGAGGTATCACACTACCTGACTTCAAAATGTATTATAAGGCTATAGTGACTAAACCAGCATGATATTGTGATAAAAACAAACACATAGACCAATAGACCAAAACAGAGAACCAAGAAATAAATCCACCAATTTACAGCCAACTGATTTTCAACAAAGGTGCCAAAAACATATATTGGGGAAAGGATACCCTCTTCAATAAATGGCACTGGGAAAATTGGATATCCATATTCTGAAAAATTAAAATGGACCGTATCTCTCACCATATAAAAGTTAACTGAAGGTGGACTAAAAACTTAAACATAAAACCAAAATTTACAAAACTCTTAGAAGGAAACACTTCAGGGCATTAATCTAGGCAAAGATTTTATGGCTAATATCTGAAAAGCACAGGCAAAAAACCCAAAAATAGACAAATGGGACTATATTAAACTAAAATGCTTCTGCATGGCAAGGGAAACAATTAACAGAGAGATGGGACAACCTGTTGAATGGGAGAAACTATTTGCAAACTATTCATCTGACAAGGGAGTGATATGCAGAATATACAAAGAACTCAAACAACTCAACAGTAAAACACAAACAAATAATCCCTTTAAGAAGTGAGCAAAGGACATGAGTAAACATTCCTTAAATAAAAAAACATACAAATGGACAAAAGGTATATGAAAAATTGTTCAACATCAGTAATCATCAGGGAAATGCAAATCCAAACCATGATGAAATATCCTTTCATCCTAGTTAGAATGGCTATGATTGGAAAGACAAAAAATAACAAATACTGGTGAGGATGTGGAGAAAACTCTTATACACTGTAGGTGAGAGTGTAAATTAGTAAAACCATTATGGAAAACAGCATGGAGATTTCTGAAAAAACTAAAAATAAAACTGCCATATGATCCAGCAATCCCCCTACTGGGTATTTATCCAAAGAAAAATAAGTCAATATATCAAAAAGTTACCTGCACCCTCATGTTTATCACAGCACTATTCACAATAGCAAAGATATGGAATCAAACTTAGTGTCCATCAACAGACTACTGGATAAAGAAAATGTGTATTATATACATAATAGAATGTTATTCAGCCATAAAAAAGAATAAAAAGAATAAAATCATGTCATTTGCATCAACATAAATGTATCTGGATGCCACTATGTTAAGTGAAATAAGCCAGGCAAAGAAAAACAAATATTGCATATGCTCAATCATATGTGAGAGTTAAAAAAGCTGATCTAATTGAGGTAGAGAGTAAAATGATAGAGATCATAGGCTGGGAAGGGTGAGTGGGTGGAGGGGAATGAAGAGAGGTTGGTTAATGGGATAAATATACAGTTAGGTAGGTGGAATAAGTTCTAATGTTGGGATAGCAGGGTAGGGTGACTATAGCTAACAACAATGTATTGTATATTTCAAAATAGCTAGAAAAGAAGACTTGAAACAGTCTCAACACATAGAAATGATAAATACTCAAAGATCATTACACATTCTATGAGTGTAACAAAATACCACAGGTACCCATAAATACGTAGAAATATTATGTATCAATAAAAAAGTGTAAATGGATTAAACTTCATTATAAAAAGATATTGAATGAATAAAAAACAAGATCCAACCATATAAGGTCTACAAGAAAATTATTTTAGATTCAAGGACACACATAGGCAGAAAGTGAATGTGTGAAAAAAGATACTCTATGCAAATGGTAGCCAAGAGAAAGCAGGAGGGCATTAAGTCAAAAATTATTTGTAGAGACAAAGAAGGTCATTATATAATGAAAAGGATCAATTTTACAGAAAGATATAACAATTGTAAATATTAAGTAACAATACCAGAAGACTTAAGTATATAAAGCAAATACTGACAGATCTGAAAGGAGAAATTGACAGCAATACAATAATAGTAGACTTCAATAACACACTTTCAATAATAGAACATCCAGACAGAAAATTAATAAAGAGGCCATGGACTTGAACAACACCATAGACCAAATACACTTCATAGGCATACACATAACTTTCACTCAACAATTGAAGAGTAGAAATGCTTCTCAAGCACATATGAAACATTCTCCAAGATAGAACACATTAGATCATAAAGTAAGTTTTAACAAATTTACAAAAATTTAAAATATTCCAACTATCTTGTACAACCACAGTAGGAAAAAAAAAACTATGAAAAACATTAAAAAATGGGAAAATTCACAAAAATGTGGAAACTAACACATCTGAACAACCACTGGGAAAATAGGAAATCAAAGGAGAATTTAAAAAATATCCTGATATGAATGAAAACTAAAACACCACTTACCGAAACTTATGGGATGCAGCAAAAGCAGTAATAAGAGGGAAGTTTGTAGCAATAAATGCCTACATTAAGAAAGGAGATCTTAAATAAACAACCTTACTTTTCACCTCAAGGAACTACGAAAAGAAGAACAAACTAAAACAAAGTTAGTTAAAGAAAGGAAATAATAAAGATTAGAGCATAAATTCAAAGTGAAGTGTCTCAAGAATGAAAAAACAAACACCACATGGTCTCACTAATAAATGGGAGCTAAACAATGGATACACACACAGGCACAAAGAGATGTAAAGGACGGTGGAAACTAAGAAGGGGGAAGGGAGAGGGGTGAGGGATAAAAACTTCCTTGTTGGGTACAATGAACACTGTCTCACTGATAGGCACACTGAAAGCCCTGACTTCAGCATTATACCGTGTATTCATGTAACAAAAACACTTATATCCCCTCAAAATTTTGAATAAATAAAGTTGAACTCATAAAAAACAAACAAAAAGAAAAACTATAGAAAAAATATATAAAACTGAGTTGTCTTTTTGTAAAAAATAAACAAAACCAAAAAACTTTTCACTAGTCTAAGACAAAAAGAGAAAAGACTAAAGAAAATCAGAAATGAAAGAGGAGACATTACAGTAGATGCCCCAGAAGTAAAGATCAAAAGGGACTATTATGAACAGTTATATGCCAAGAAATTGGATAACCTAGAGGAAATGGGTAAATTTCCTGAAGAAGAAATAGAAAGCCTTAGCACACCAATAACAAATAAAAAGAAGTGAAGTAGTAATTAAAAATCTCCCAACAAAGTAAAGGCCAGGACCAGACAGCTACACAGCTGAATTCTAGCAAACATTGAAATAAGAATTAATACCAATCCTTCTTAAACTCTTTTGAAAAATATAAATAAAGAGAACACTTTCAAACTCATTTTATGAGGCCAGCATTAATTTGATACCAAAGCCATGAAAAGACACAAGAAAAAGAAAAAAGAACACTACAAGCAAATATCTCTGATAAACACAGATGCAAAAATTCTCAATAAAATACTAGCAAACCACTTCAGCAACATATCAAAAAGACTATGCACTCTGACCAAGTGTGATATATCCCTGGGATGCAAGGTTGGTTTAACATATGCAAATCAATCAATATGATACACCACATTAACAGAATAAAACAAATAAAAAAACCCACGTGATCATCTCAGTAGATGCAGAAAAAGTATTTGACAAAATTCAACATCTATTCATGGTAAAACTTTCAACAAAATAGGTATAGAAGGAAATTCTCTCAACATAATAAAGTCCAGAGCTAACATCATAATCCATGGGGAAAAAATGAAAGATTTTCCTCTATGATCTGGTAAAATGCAAGAATGCCCACTCTCGTCATTTCTGTTCAACATTGTACAAGAAGCACTAGCAACAGCAATCAGACAAAAAAATAAATAAAATGCATCCAAACTGGAAAGGAAGAATTAAAACTTATTCTACTTGGAGATCACATGATCCTATAGGTATAAAACCCTAAAGACTACACATACACACACAAAATAAAAAGAAAAAAAGAAAAAAAACTGTTAGAAGTAATAAAATAAATCAGTAAAGTAGAAGGATACAAAGTCAACATAAGAAAATCAGTTTTATTTCTTTACACCTATAACAATCTATCAGAAAAGGAAATCAAGAAAACAATCCCATTTATGATAGCATTAAAAGAATAAACTATTTAGGAATAAATTTAACCAGGGAAATTAAATACCTGTACACTGAAAACTATAAAACATTGATGAAAGAAATTGAAAAAAGACAAATAAATGCAAAAATATCGCATGTTCACAGATTGCAAGACATAATACTGTTAAAATGTCCATACTACCCAAAACAATACAAAAATTCAATGCAATCCCTATCAAAATTCCAATGTCATTTTTTACAGAAACAGAAAAAGCAATTCTAAAATTCCTTTGAAATTATAACAGACTTTGAGTAGCCAAAACCATCTTGAGAAAGAAAAACAAAGTTGGAGGCATAACACTAGCTGATTTCAAATTATTTTACAAAGCTATAGTAATAAAAACAGATGGTTCTGGCATAAAAATAGACACATAGATCAATGGAAAAGAATAGAGAGCCCAGAAATAAACTCAAACATATATTGTCAACTAATTTTGACAAGGGTCCCAAGAAGAAATAATTGGGAAAGGGTAGTCTCTTCAATAAATGATGCTGGAAAAACTGCAGATTCATGTGCAAAAAAAATAAAATAAATTGAAACTGGACTCTCATGTCACACCATACACAAAAATCAACTCAAAATTAGAGACCTAAACATAAGACCTGAAAATGTAAAACTCCTAGAAGAAAACACAGGAGAAAAGCTCCTTGATATTGGCTGTGGCAATAATTTTTTGGATAACACACCAAAAGCTCAGGCAACAAAAGCAAAAATAAACAAGTAGGACTACAATAAACTATAAATTTTATGCATAGCAAAGAAAACAATCAACAATATGAAAAGGCAGCCTGTGGATTGGCAGAAAATATTTGTAAATCATATATCTGATAATGGGCCAATATCCAAAATATATAAGAAACTCACACAACTCAATGGCAAGAAAACAAACAACCCCACTAAAAAATAAGGAAAAGAATTGAATAGACATTTTTCCAAAGAGACATAAATACAGCCAACAGGTATATGTAAAGGTGCTCAACATCACTAATCATCAGGGAAATGCAAATCAAAACCACAGTGAAATGTCACCTCACACCTGTTAAGATGTCTATTATCAAAAAGATGAGATAACAATTATTGGCAAGGTTGTGGAGAAAAGGGAACCCTTGGGCACTGTTTGTGTGAATGTAAATTGGTACAGCCATTATGAAAAACAGAATGTTGGTAAAATTTCTATGCCCATTTTCCTCAAAAAAATTAAAAACAAAACTACCGTATAATGCAGTAATCCCTCTGCTGGGTATATGCCCAAAGGCAATGAAATCAGTACTTTGTAGAGCAATGTGTGCTCCCATACTTATTGCAGCATTATGCACAATAGCCAAGAAATGGAATCAAGTAAAATGTCCATCAATAGATGAATGGATAAAGAAATTGTTGTATATATACACGGGAATATTATTCAACCTTAACAGAGAAGGAGATATGCCATTTACAACAACATGGGCAAACCTGGAGGATATTATGCTAAGTGAAATCAGCCAGATACAGAAAGAAAAGTACTGCAAAATGTCACTTACATTTGAAATAAAGAAAAAGTCAAATGAATACTGGTTAGCAGGGGTGAGGATGGACAGGAAATGGGAGAAGTAAGTCAAATTGTACACATTTGCAGATATGTAGGATAAATGTCGAGCAATCTAATCTACAGAATGAAGACTATTCTTAATGTATTGTTTACTGAAAATTTGCTAAATGGGAAGGTTTTAGGTGCTCTTACCACATACAAAAAATGTAACTATGGAAGGTGATAAATATGTTAATTTGTTTATCTATAGTAATTATTTTACCATGTACATAAATATCAAAATATCATGGTGTACACCTTAAATATATATAAAAATAAATTAATTGAAAATTTTTTAAACATTACAAAGTGGAGTAATATTATGTGAAAGTAGGATATAATAATTTAATGTACTTTAAAAATCAAAAAATAATTAGTGTATCTGCCATACTAATAATGTGAAGGAATTGGATTCAGAAAAATACTCAATCCAGATAAAGTCAGGAAAGATGTAAATAAAATTAAAGTCAGATATGACAAACAGAAAACAAATAGCAAGATGGTACATTAAACTCAACCATATCTATAACTAAAATAAATATATGTGGTTTAAACACTCTGCAAAATACTTTTAATATCAATTCACCAATTGATTAAAAGAAAAAGAATGGAAAGGTTTAACATGCAAACAGTAATCAAAAGAAAGCTGGAATGTCTATATTGATACTAGACCAAATAGACTTCAGAACAAGAAATCTAACCAGGGATAAAGAGGGATATTTTATAATGACAAAGCAAGAAATTCCTCCATAAGACATATAAATCCTAAATGTGTATATACCTAGTAACAAAGCTTCAAAATTAATGAAGCTAAAACTGGCATATCTGAAAGGAGAAATAGGCAAATCTCCAGTTATATTTGAAATTTTAATGGTCTTTCTTTCAGTAACTAATGGAATACACAGACAAATAAATCAGTATTTGAAAGAAGTGTTCTATGTCATTATTTTGTTAGGGGTTCCAAGCCTATGTGTTTGTCAAAATTCATAGACTTGTATGCTTATAACTCTTCATTTTATTTCAAGTATGCCATACTTTAAAAAATATAGCAGAGAACTGATATCAGCTAAAAATGGTAGAGAAAGGCCCTCAAAAAATTCTCTCCTCCACAAAAACAGCGAGGAACCTGGCAAAAATTGTTCAGAAGCAACTTTTTAAGAACTCTGGAAATTAAGCAAAGGATTACAGTAATGCAGGAAGAATTTTTTTTTAAGAAAAATAGCTGCATATCTATAAGAACACTGAGCTTTGTGGCATTTTTAACTTGTTCTAATCCCATGTTCCACTCTCCAGCTCCATGGTAGCCTTAAAAGCTAATAGCCCGTATTTGCAGTAACAACCAGCAGTTTAGAAACCACTGGAGGGAACAGAATCAGCTAGAGCTCCTTGAAAGCTTCATATTCAAGTAATTATCATTATGTGACTTGTTGGGTTGTTCCCTGAAACACCACACTTGCTAGGCTGTCTGTATTTTATACTGTCTTGGAACTCAGGCAGTACTTAAAAATCATTTGTCATAAAAATTACAATAAGTTTATGGCTGCCTGAGGCAAGGGTTAACAATTGGGGCAAATACTATATATATTTTAAAAAGCTTAAAAGGAAAAGCTGGGGAATCAATGTACATAGGAACTTTGAAAAACTCCAACATATTCCTTGGAATCTAGAGGCCACATGAATGCATAAGACTGTGCATTCCAAGGAGTGTTCACATGTTCAGGAAATACCTGAGAAGACCCTAAACTATCACCTGTTGCTGACTTTGATGCTCTGTACAAACAATAAGAAATTTGAGTCAGTGTTGTCAACTGGCTGGGATGAATATGAAGGTATGCCTGAACACACACAGAAACTCTCAGTAAAGGTTAAGACATATTGTTTCCAGGTGATTAAGAAAATTTCTGTCCAAGTATTTGCTTACCATTAAGCAAACTAAGGAGAGACTGCAGTGGCCACATATAAGAAAGAATACTCACGTTACAGCATTAGTTTAGAAAAACACTAAATAAGCAAAGAACAACTAGTATAACAGCAACAACAAACCCTTGGAAGGGGAAAAATATAATTTCTGTGGAACACTCTACTCAACAATAGAATACATATTCTTCTCAAGTGCATATTGAATATTCTTGAGGTTAGACCATAAAACATTTCTCCAATAAAGACATACAAATGGTCAGTAACCAATGAAAAAATGTACTAATTCATTCATCTTTAGGGAAATGTAAATTAAAATCTCAATGTAATATCATAAACCCACAAAGATGGCTATAATAAAGAGAAAAAAGAAAAAAGAAGGCAGTACAAAAATGTCACATATTTTATAATTTAATTTATATGAAATGCCCAGCATAAGCAAATCAATAGAGAAGGAAAGGAAACTAGAGGTTTTCAGGGCTTGGGATGTATAGAGGAACTTGGGTGTGAAGTTTCTTTTTGGGGTGAATATACTAGAAACCACTGAATTGTATGCTTCAAAATGGTGAATTTTTTATGTCAATTATATGTCAATTAAAAATGTACAAATGCCATTTATCCCTCTAAAAATAAAAAAGTCAATAAGCCTTCTCAGTAGAAGAAGAAAAGATGTTTGACTTAACATTCATTGATAATAACAGTATGTCAAAAAAATAGGAATAGGAAACAATTTCTGTCATAAGAGTATTTAACAAAATCATATAACAAATAGTATTCTCATTCTCATTAGTGAAATGATAAAGCATTCCTTTTAAAATCTGTAAGAAGACAAGATATCTACTATTACCACTGTTATTCACCATTGCACCAGAAGGCCTAGTAGTTTGATCAGACTAGGAAAAGACACTGAATTTAATATGGTTTGACAAGAAAAAACAGATATAATAAAATTTACCAATATGAAAAGCTAGAATATCACTATACAAGAATCAGTTATAAAAAAATAGCCAGAATTATAAAATTTAATTTAAAATTGTGGTTCAATTATGAATAAATTTAACTAAGTTTTGCCTTACATGATTATAAAATAATATATATGTATAAAATCAATAGTTGTTTTTTCAGTAGTTTCTGAGCAGATGCTCAATGATATCTAAATAGAGATATATGCCATTTTGGAGGTTAGGACGGTTCAATAATTTACACATACTGAAACTCCTCACCTTGATTTGAGGATTCAATGTAATTTCAATCAAAATGACTGATTACATGGATTTCATGGAATTCCAAGAGCTAATTATACAATAATATGGAAGTGTAAAGGACCAAGAATTGCTGCAAAACTACTGAAACACAATAAGATGATGATATATTTAAAAAGAAAGAAAAAAACTGCTAACCAAGAATACTATACTAAACAATTCTATTCTTCAAAAATAGTGATAAAAACATTCTCAGACAAACAAAAGCTGAGGGTATTTATCACCACTAGACCTGCCTTATAATAAATACTAAAGGAAGTTCTTGAAGCTGAAGAAAAATACCACTAACTAGTAACATAAAAACATATGAAAGTATGTGTTATAAATGAGTACATAGTCAAATTGAGGATACTCTAATAGTGTAATATGGTGTGTAAATCAATTATATCTATGAAGATTAAGACAAAATTATTAAAAATAATAATAGTTACAATAATTTGTTAAAGAATACAGGTTATGAAAATACATAAATTGAGACATCAAAAACACAAAATGGAGGAAGGAGTAAAGTGTTAAGTTTGTATATGTGATCAAAATTAAGCTGCTATCAGCTTAAAATAATTTCATAAAACCATAAGATGTTTAATATATGTCTCATGGTTACCACAAAACAGAAATTTATAGTAGATATACAAAAGATAAAAAGAAAAGATTTAAATCTTAACACTATAGAAAATCATCAAATCACAAAGGACAGACAGCATGAGAGGAAGAAAGGAAGAAAGGATCTACAAATCAACTAGAAAATAATCAGCAAAATGGCTCTAGTAGGTTTTTACCAGTCAATAATTACTTCTAATGTAAATAGATTAAAATTTTCAATCAAAATATGTGAAGTGACAGAATAGATTTTTTAAAAAACCCAACTATATGCTGCCTACAAAAGACTCACTTCACCTTCAAGTACACACATAGAATGAAAGTGAAGGGATAGAAAAAGTTATTCCATACAAATGGAAAACAAAACAGTGCAGGGGTAGCTATACTTATAACAGAAAAATAGACTTTAAGTCAAAAACTATAAAAAGAGACAAAGAAGCTCATTTTATAATAATAAAGATATCAATTCATTGAAGAAATAATTACAAAAATATATGCACTCAACATTAGAACACCTAAAGATATAAAGCAAATGTTAAAAGATCTGAAGGGAGCCATAGACTGCAATACAATAATAGTAGGGGACTTCAATACCCCACTTGTAACAATGAACAGATCATCTAGACAAAATCAATAAAGAAACATTTGATGATCTACACTTTAGAACAAATGGACCTAACAGTCACACACAGAACATTACATCCAACAGCAGGACAATACACTTTCTTCTCAGGTGTACACTAAACATTCTCCAGTATAGATCATATGTTAGACCACAACATGTCTTAACAAAACTAAAAAGATTAAAATCATATCAAAGTATATTTTTGGACCATAACAGTATGAAATTAGAAATCAATGACATGAAGAGTCTTGGAAAATTCACAAATATGTGGAAGTTAAACAACATTCTCCTGAACAACCAAAGGATCAAAGAAGAAGTTAAAAGGGATATTAAAAATATCATGAGAAAAATGAAAATGGAAATACAGTATAAAAAATATTGGATTCCACAAAAGTATCTCTAAGAGGAAACTATATAGCAATAAATGCCTATATCAAAAAAGAACAAAAAAAACCTCAAACAACCCAATGTTGCACTTCAAAAAAATAGAAAAAGAAGAAAAAACTAAGCCCAAACTTAGCAGAATGAAGGAAATAACAAAGATGAGAGCAGAAATAAATAAAATAGGGACTAGAAAAATGATAAGATTAATAAAACTGAAAGTTTTTTAAAAGAAAAAAATTGACAAAACTTTAGCTATACTAAGAAAAAGCTGAGTCAAACAAAATCAGAAATAAAAGAGAAGACATTACAACTGATACCAGATAAACACAAAGGATCATAAAAAAATACAGTTGACTTTTTGACCAACAACCTGCATAGTCAAAAATCCACATAAAAGTTTTTGACCGTCCCCGAAACTTAACTACTAATAGCCTACTGTTGTCCAGCATCCTTACCAATACCATAAGCCATTGATTAACACATATTTTGTATGTTATGTGTATTATATATTGTATTCTTACAATTAAGTAAACTAGAGAAAGAAAATGTTATTACAAAAATAAGCAAGAGAAAATATATTTATTATATACTAAGTAGAAGTGGATCATCATAAAGTTCTTCATGGTGAGTAGACTTTATGGTAAGGAGGGGTTGGTCTTGCTATGTCAGGGGTGGCAGAGGTGGAAGAAAATCTGCATATATATGGACCCACACAGTGCAAACCCATGTTACTCAAGAGTGAAGTCTATGATGAACAATTATATGACAAGAAATTTGACAACCTTGAACAAATGGATAAATTCCCAGAAACTTACAACCTACCAAGACTGACTCATGAAGAAATAGAAAATCTGAACAGACCAATAATGAATAAGGACATTGAATCAGCAATAAGAAATCTCCCATCAAAGAAAAGCCCAGGATTTGATGGCTTCATGACTGAATTCTACTAAACATTTAAAGAAGAACTAATACCAACCCTTCTCAAACTTTTTCAAAAAATGGAAGAGGAACAAATACTTCCAAAATTATTTCATGAGGCCAGCATTACCCTGTTACCAAAGCCCAGACAAGGACACTACATGGAAACAAAAATTATAGGACAATGTCCCTGATGAGCTTAGATGCAAAAATTTTCAATGAAATGCTAGTAAACCAAATTAAAGAGCACATTAAAAGGATCATTCAACATAATCAATTGAGATTTATTCCTTGAATGCAAGGACTGTTCAATACACACAGATCAATAAATATAATACCTCATATTAACAAAATGAAGGACAAAAACCACATGATCATCTCAACAGATGCAGAAAAAACATTTGAAAAATTCAACATCCTTTCATGATAAAATCTGTCAACAAGTTAGGGATAGAAAGAATATACTTCAACACAATAAAAACCATATATGTTAAGGCCACATCTAACATCATCCTCAATAGTGAAAAGTTGAAAGTTTTTTCCTCTAAGATCAGGAATAAGACAAGGATACCCATTCTTGCCACTTCTACTCAACATAGTACTGGAAGTTCTAGTCAGTGCATTTAAGTAAGAGAAAGAAATAAAGACATTCAAGTCAGAAAGGATGAAGTTAAATTGTCTTTGTTTGTGGACAATATGATCATATATACAGAAAACCCTAAAGACTTCACCAAAAAACTGTTAGCACTGACAATTGAATTCAGTGTATAATACAAAATCAAAATACAAAAATCAGAAGACTTTCTATACACCAACAAGCTATCCAAAAAAGAAATTAGTAAGACAATCCCATTTACAATAGTATCAAAAATATAAATTACTGAAGAGTAAATTTAACCAAGGAGGTAAAATATCTGTATACAAAGAAGTTTTAAACATTGTTGAAAGAAATAGAAGGTAAAACAAATAAATGGAAAGATATACCATATTCATGAATGTGAAGAATTGTGAAAATGTCCAGAACACCCAAAGCTATATACAGATTCAATGCAATCCCCATAAAAATTTCAATGTCATTTTTCACAGAAATAGGAAAAAAACAATCCTACAATTTACATGGAACCACAAAAGGCTTGAAATGGCCAAAGCAATCTTAAGTAAAAAGAACAAAGCTGGAGGTCTCACACTACCTGATTTCAAATATACTGCAAAGCTACAGTAATCAAAACAGCATAGTATTTGCATGAAAACAGACCCAATGACCAATAGGGCAAGACATAAAGCCCAGAAATAAGCTCATGTATTTACGGTCAATTGATTTTTGACATAGGTGCCAAGAACACAGAATAGGAAAAGACAGTCTCTTTAAGAAGTGTTAATAGGAAAACTTGATATCTGAATGCAAAAAAATTAAATTGGACCTTAATCTCACACCATATACAAAATCAACTTAAAATAGATAAAAGATTTAAACCTAAGACTTGAAACTGTGAAACTACTAGAAGAAAACACAGGGGAAAATCTTCACAACATTGACCTGGGAAATGACTTCTTGGATGAGAACCAAAAGCACAGGTAACAAAAGCAAAAAAAGAAATGAAAAACATCAAACTAAAAAGCCTCTTCACAACATAGGAAGCAATAGATTGAACAGAGAACCCATGGGTTGGGAGAAAATATTTGCAAACCATATATCTGATAAGGGGCTAATATTAAAAATTATAAGGAACTCATACAATTCAATGGCAAGAAAACATATAACCCAATTAAAAAAGTACACACAAGGCCTGAACAGAAATTTCTAAAAAAAGACATACAAATGGCCAACAGATATATTAAAAAAAAGTTCAACATCATTAATCATCAGGGAAACGCAGATCAAAACCACAATGAGATATCATCTCACCCCAGTAAATATAGCTTTTATCAAAAATGCACACAAAAAAACTAAGGGATGCTGGTGAGGATGTGGAGAAACGGGAATGCTCATAAAGCTATTGGTGGGAATGTAAATTAGTATAGCCATTACGGAAAACAGTACGGAGGTTCCTCACAAAACTAAAAATAGTATTACCATATAATCCTGCAATTTCACTTCTGGGTATATACCCAAAGGAATTTAAATCAGTATGTCAAAGAGATACCTGCACTCCCATGTGCACTGCAGCATTATTTACAATAGCCAAGATATGGAAGCAACGTATGTGTCAGTCAATGGATTTATGAATAAAGAAAATGTGGTGTGTATAGACAATGGAATATTATTATTCAGCCTTAAAAAAGAACAAATTCCTGCCATTTGAGACAACCTGGTTGAATCTGGAGGACATTATGCTATGTGAAATAAGCCAGATACAGAAAGAAAAATACTGTGTGTTTTTTCTTATATGTGTAATCTAAAAACGTCAAATTCATAGAAATGGAGAGTAAAAGGGTTGTAACCAAGATATGGAAGCAACTTAGTGTCCATCAACAGATTAATGGAATAAAAAATATGGCATATATATACAATGTTGTACTATATAGCCTTTAAAAAGAAGGAAATTCTGTCATTTGGAATATGGATGAATGTGGAGGATATTATGCTAAGTGAAATAAGCCAGGCACAGAAAGCCAAACACTACATGATCTCACCTATATGTGAAATCCAAAAAAGTCAAACTCTTAGAAGTAGAGAGTAAAATGGTGGTTACCAGAAGCTGGGGGAAGGGAAATGAGGAAAAGGGCTTTCAGTTAGACAGCAGGAATACATTGCGGTGATCTATTGCACAGCATGGTGACTATAGTTAGTAATAATACATTGTATATTTCAAAATTGTTAAAAGAGTAGATTTTGAATGCTCTCACTACAAAAGAAAAATCCCACTACTCAGCATTTATCCAAAGGAAAGGGAATCACTGTATCAAAGAGACATCTTCACTCCCATATTTATTGCACCACTATTCACAATAGCCAAGATATGGAATCAACCTAGGTTTCCAACAACAAATGAATGGACAAAGAAACTGTGGTATATATACACCATGGAATACTACTCAGCTATGAAATAGAATGAAATCCTGTCATTCTCAGCAACACAGATGGAACTGGAGGACATTATGTTAAGTGAAATAAGCCGGGAACAGAAAGTTAAACACTGCATGGTCTCAGTCATATGTGGAAGCTAAAAAAAAGTTGATCTCATAGAAGTAAAAAGTAGAACAGAGGATAATACAGGTTAGGAAGGGTAGGGGAAGGGAGAGATAGAGAGGAATTGTTAAAGAATATAAAATTCCAGCTAGATAGGAGGAATAAGTTCCAGAGGTCTATACTATTGTAGAACGACTATAGCTAACAATAATATATTATATAGTTTTAAATAGCTAGGAGAGCATTGAACACTCCCAACACAAAAAAATGATAAATGTTTGAGGTGATGCATATGCTAATTACTCTGATATGGTCACTATACATATATGTATTGAAACATCACTATGTACCCCAAGACTATGTATAATTATTATTTGTCAATTTAAAAAATAAATAAACATTGTTTAAAAACAGATGAGGTGATGGATATGTTACTTAGCTTGATTCAATTATTTAACAATGTACACATATATCAAAACATTACATTGTATCCCATAAATATATACAATTATTTGCCAATCAAAAATAAAATATTAAAAAAACTACAATGATGTGCCCTAGTAGATATCAAGACTTATTATAAAGCCACAGTGATTAAGTCAGAATGTTACTTGTGTAAGGATAGACATATTTAAAAATAGAAAAGAATAGGGAGAATATATAAAACACAACATATTTATGGATCTTTACCATATAACAGAAGTGGCATTGAAGAGAAGAGGAAAAAGAAGGGCCTCGCCAGAAGACTATGTTAAGAAAATCGGCCATCTATGTGCAAAAAATAGATATGCATTTCGATTCCACACCATCAATTCCAGAAAGGTTAAAGACCTCAATGTGAAAAGTTATAAACCTTTTAAAATAAAATATACAGGAATATTTTTAAACTGTCAGGACAGGGAGAATTTCTCAAGCAAATAAAAAGCACTAACTATAAAAGAATGAGAAATAAATTTCAGTGCTATATAATTAAGACATTTTCTTTATCAAATGACAGCCTAAAAAAGTGAAGACAACCAGCAAATAGATGGAAGTTATTTGTAACTGTATAAACAAACAAAGAATTAGTATCCAGAATATGTAGAAAAGAAGACAAAAAGAAGACAAATCAAAGTCACTTTATTTAATATAAAAAGGGCATAAATAGACATTTCATAGAAAAAGAAATTTGAATTGCCATGTAACATATAAAAATCAACCTTATTAGAAAAAGGAGAGGCAAAATGAGTATACAATGATAAGATTTATGCAAATTATATTTGCAACAATGAAGAAATTGTATGATACAAAGCATTGGCGAGGATGTGGATAAAAGGAAACTCTTGGACCCTGCCCATGGAAGTATAAATTGATGCAACTACTTTGTACAATAATTCGGCATTAGCCAGTAAATTGAACATGCACATACCCTGCAGCTCAGCAATAACATTCCTAGGTAGAGATTCAAGCAAAAATATTAGGACACGAATTTATATCTGGTCATAAAAATGTAAACATTGGGTTTTTACATGTTCTTCACTAATTTCATGCATGAATATTACACTGATGGAATATATATGTCTAGTATATTAAATAAATATTGTGCAATTACAATAAAACTTACCGAACTGACATCTGTATGGCAAAATTTGAGGGAGAAATAGAAATTTAGTTTGTTTCCTGGCATTATTCACTTGTTTTTTTAATAAATCACATAGTTTGTCAATCACAGAAAGCAAAGTGCCTAAAATAAGTATAAATATAAACTATTATACTAAACTACTAAAATTCAACACTATGCAGTATATAATTGGTTTCACTTCTACAATTACACACACACAAATGTGACTACAAAATTGTGTATATGTAATACTTTAAGATTTCTCTTGGCTTCTAATAGCTTCCTAATTCAAAATCCCAATACTGCCTACAGTGAAACTGTAGAAAGCTTTCTTAAAACATTTATTTTTCAAGAAGTGTTTATTGTTTAAATATAAAATGGAAGTAATCATGTTCTTACAGTGAAACTATCATTCTGAGAAAATTACATGACTTCTAAGAGTTATAGGTTTTCTAAATATTAGAATATGAAGATAACTATGTCATCTATACAAAAACAGCCTCACACTTTAGGGAAGACTTGACTAGTTTATTCACATGTGAGTGGTATTCTCTCAAATACATAGCCAGATATAAACTTTAAAAGAGTATTCTGTTGTGTCCTAAAGAGCAGAAATTTCCAAATAATCAATTTATTGATTGTATTGTTGTTTAGTCTTGAGTCAAATAAAAAAGACAACAATTCTCAGAGGAATAAATAACATCTTGATTGTTGCTTGAAACCTAAGGCTGTCTAATACCGTTTGTTTGGACTATGAGCATTAAAAGTAAATGAAAAAAGCTTTTGTTTTCTGTTTTTAGCAAAGAAACCACTTTAAAAAGTCTCTGATGCGAAGTACTTTGAGTGTGTGATCAATGTTTCACTAGCATGATTCTGTCTTGCCCTGTGATATTCTGTTCATCTTTGTTCATTCTTCTCTTGGCTTTGTTCTTCTTTTCTCTGTGTTTTATTTTTTGAAAACATTGACATAAATCAGGATGCTAATGGTATGGTCTTGATAAAGCCCCAGTTTATCCTTTTTATCATCATGACAAGCATATCCATAAAATCATGCAACATCTCATTAGAAAGGCAGCATGGGGCTGCTGGAAGTGTGTGGGTCCTATTATTTTCTTACCCACAAGAAGAAACATTGTTGGACAAAATTAAAAGTATGGCTTTATTACTTGTTTAGATTTTTCTTTTAATTTCCCAAAGTCACTTCAGTGTTATCAGGATTGGTGAAAACATGTGTAGAGTGTTTAGAAATAAAAGTAATATTATGCATAAGGCACTGCATTAATATTGTTAGTTTACAACCAATGTCACTGGTAAAATTCATTATATACATTTTCTGAAAATATAATTTTAAACTTTACAGGATTAGGCTTAATCTTCATGTTTACTTTAGAGCCACATGGAATTATATTTTGGAATGGTTTACTTGTCTTTGAAAATATATATTTAAAAACTATGAATATTGAAATATGCAACTGTCTTAATATAATATTAATATATATTGTGATAAGTCAATACAATGGAATTATATTTTCTCCATTTGTTTCACCAGTAAAAATTTATTTAGAAACAATTATCTTGCTATTAGAATTATAGCTAATTTAATTGCCTAGAAGCCTTAGCCACTACTTTACTTTCACAAAGTTATACTCCTTTAAATGCAATCATAAGATTCCTCTTCTACCTTGTCACATTGTAACATTTTTTCCATGATAATCTGTAGCATATTTACATACTTACTTGTTTCCTTTTCCTTATAAATAGAAAGTGATTGGCTATGAAACATTTGAAAGAACTGTGCCAAAAAAAATCCATATTGTAGGTCATGAATGATGTGTTAATGAAATGGAAAGAAAAAGGAAAGAAAAAGTCTTCTGTCAAATATAGAAATTACCCTATATTTTGACAGCTAAAAATCTCAAATATAACGGCACAGCTCACACATGCAAAGGATGTTAAAATCTGGACTAAAATAAACTATCCCTTATAAAAACAAGTGAGTATCTTGATTATAAAAGATGCTACTAATATTCTAAATTTAATTGTCCTTCACCTTCTCCAGAAACTATGCTTAGAATATCCAATAATAAAATACAGGCAAATATGTAAGCCAAGATTAACCCTAATAAAAATTGAGTCTTCCATGCTTGATATTCCCTTCTTTACTTCCTTTGAGTCAAATTCCTTTATGGTGTCTATAGTCAAATGTACAGAGTTGTGTTGGTTTGGCATCAACCACCCGTGCTCCAGAACTTTCTGAAAGTTTTTTCCTTCTTCTAATCTTTCTGGTCCTGTGTTCTTTCTCTCTGGGACCGGCATTTTGTGGAGAAGTGTTTAAGGTCTGAATAGGAGATGACAGTTTAATAGCTATTTCTAGCCTCAAGGCTTTTGTATTCATCCCTCCTTCTTTCAGAAAAGGATCTAAAAGGGCCACGTACACTGGGGAAAAGAATCCCTAGTCAATAAATGGTGCTGGGAAAATTGGATGGCCACATGTAGAAGATTGAAACTAGATCCACAGCTCTCACCTCTCACAAAAATCAACTCATGACAGATAACAGACTTAAATCTAAGACATGAAACCATAAGAATTCTAGAAGAAAATGCTGGAAAAACTCTTATGGACATCAGCCTAGGCAAAGAACTTATGAGGAAGTCCCCAAAAGCAATCACAGCAGCAACAAAAATAAATAAATGGGACCTGATCAAATTAAAAAGCTCCTGCACAGCCAAGGAAAACATCATTAGAGTGAACACACAACCTACAGAATAGGAGAAAATATTTGCATGCTATACGTCCGATAAAGGACTGATAACTAAAATCTATATAGAACTCAGGAAAATCAGCAACAAAAAAATCAAACAACCCTATTAAAAAGTGGGCAAAGGACATGAACAGAAACTTTTCAAAAGAAGACAGAGTAATGGCCAAACAAACATGAAAAAATCCTCAACATCTCTAATTACCAGGGAAATGCAAATCAAAACCACAATGAGATATCACTTAACTCCAGTAAGAATGTTTTTTATCAAAAAGTCCCAAAACAACAAATGTTGGCATGGATATGGAGAGATAGGAACACTCATACACTGCTGGTGGGACTGCAAACTAGTACAAACTCTATGGAAAGTAGTATGGAGATACCTCAAAGAACTAAAAGTAGAACTACCATTTGATACAGTAATCCCACTACTGGGTATCTACCCAAGGGAAAAAAAGACATTCTATAAAAAAGACATCTGCACATGAATGTTTATAGCAAACAGTTCACAATTTCAAAGATGTGGAAACAACCCAAGTGCCCATCAATACATGAGTGGATTAATAAAATGTGGCATATATATACCATGGAGTACTACTCAGCTGTAAAAAAATGGTGAACTAATATCTCTCATATTATCCTGGATGGAGCTGGAGCCCCTTCTTCTAAGTGAAGTATCACAAGAATGGAAAAACAGACACCACACGCACTCATCATTAAATTGGTACTAATCGATCAAAACTTATGTGCACATATGAAAGTAACATTCATCGGGTGTCGGAAAGGTGGGAAGGGGGAGGAGGGGATAAGTAAACTAACACCTAACTGGTGCAGTGCACGCTGTCTGGGGGATGGGCACGCTTGTAGCTCTGACTCCCGTGGTACAAAGGCAATTTATGTAAGGAAAGTGTTTGTACTCCTGTAATACTATGAAATTTAAAAAATACAAATAAAACAAATAAAAACTAAAAGGGTCATCACTTGGATTAAAATACATTTAGATTGCTTAACTGCTAATGCATATTCTTGGTTTACCTCTTTTGATTGGTGATGACTTGCCATAGAGGTAGACACTATCAAGTACACTTTACATAAAGTGTTTGATAAGTTTAAAGTAAAATTAGGATCCAAATTTCAGAAAAGTTGCCTGTGTCAGAAGCATAGCATTAATTGACTCAAAGAGAAAAGTGAAGTGCTACTTCTTATTCTGATTTCTCCATAGGAGACAGTCTTTGAGTACTGGAAAAATAGAAATCTCCTAACTCTTAATTCATTGACATACACATGGAGACATGCAAACACATACACACACACACACAGCCTGTGGTTCCTTATGTATAATATTTCATTGTTATTAATCTAGTAAGATTCATTATGCTAATCCAAAAGGAAAGATATTCAGACTCTAAGAAAACACTCTATTACTCTTCTATGGAATATACGGTGAGAGAGAATAGAATCCATTCCATATTTAGCCAATAATGTTAATCATATTAAATGCATTAAAGATAGGCGAACCCTGAGCAGCTGGTTACATATATTGCTAACCTCATAAGGTTTTCAAGTGATATATCCATAGATGATACTCCAGGCAAATGATCCATGAGCTTCAGACCAAATACCATGGTGTCCATTGTCCTAATGAGCTAAACTCAAATCCCAAGGACTCAGCCTATTTCTTCTGCCGAAACCCTATTAGAAAGTCACATAAAGCCTTCAGATAGTGGCTTTAGTAGTGGCTCACTTTGGCTCTGTTTTATTCACTGGAATTTAAGGCAGAAGATCTACTAGGGAGGATGTAAGAAAAGACATGAGATAACATAGAAAGCAAAATTATAATTCCTTTGCTCCTTGTGTAAAAGCATCCACACAGTATTACAGTATATTCCTTAGTGTTTCATTTTGCCTTTCACACATGGCAAATGCTTTTTCCTTTGAGATGGCTTGAGTGGGCATTGAGCTTACTTAGAAGTTGGGGTATTTTATCTATATGTATTTCTAATAAAGATGGTAAATAAGAGTTAACCAGAAATTTAAAAATAATAGAAATTATTTTCTGAAATCAGTCATAAATTTCTTTTTGATCACTAGTGTATATGAATAGAATCCAAAATTTCAAACATATATATGATGAAATTTTAAATAGAAGTTTTTGAACTAACCATTCTCTCTCTAAATTTAAGTAGATTAATGCATTTATAAATAATACCATGAAATGATTATATTAGATATGAATTCTTGAATATTCTTTCATTTTTTAATTGAGATATAAATTACAAACCATAAAATTCACATTCTTAAAGTATACAATTGAGTGGTTTATAGTATGTTCACAATGTTGTGCAACCATCACTGCTATCTAATTGGAGAATAGTTACATCACAGCCCAAAAAGAATGAATGATGTACTGATATGTGCTACAACACAGATGAATCTTTAAAATATTTTGCTAGGTGAAAGAAACCAAATGAGACACAAATGGCCACATATTGTATGATTCAATTTATGTGCAATATCCAGAATAGACAAATATATGAAGACAGAAAGTAAATTAGTGATTGCCATAGTGTTGGGGGGAAGATGAAATGGAGCATACTCTAATTCTTTCCCATTTATATTCTAATCTTAACTCTAAACACCATTTTTTCTTCCCCATGTCTTGAACTTCAAATCAATAACCAGTGACTGTATTCCCTGTACATTGGAAACATAATTTGAAATTTTACCTAAGTCTCTTTTGCTTCTGACAATACCAGCCAGTCATTTTATTAATTACAGGTATTTGGTATTTTAATCATAACAGTCCAAAAATATTTATTCATCTCTAATATTCACATTGATCTGTGAAACTTCTTAGTTCTGCTCTCCATACTTCAGCTCTGGTCCTAATATAAGAATCCACTTCTCTCTTCTTTTTTCAACCTCTTCTAAATTTTAACTTAATTCATTTAATCAGAAAACATTTGAGTTTCTAATACCTACAAAAACTGGTATTGGTATAAGGAAAGGGATTTAGAGATGAATCACGCATAGCCATCAGGGGTTTAGGATCTGGTAAACTACATAAACATAATAACAAATTATTACAATGCAGCATTGCTATAATATGAATGTGTCCCCCAAAATTCATGTGTTGGAAATTGAATTCCCAATACAACAGTGTTGAGATGAGGGGCCTAATGGGATGATTTTAGGTCATGAGGGCTCTGCCCTCATGAATGAATTAATGCCACTATAAAAAGTGCTTGTGGGAGTGGGTTCACTCTTTTCCACTCTTCTGCCATGTGAACACACAGGGTTATTTCCCTCGAGAGGATGAAGCAATAAGGCACCATCTTGGAAGTAAAGAAAAGCCTTACCACTTGCTGATGCCTTGATCTTAGACTTCCTAGCCTCCAGAATTGAGAGAAATAAATTTAGATTCTTTACAAATTACCCAGTCTGTGATAATCTATTATAGAAGCACAAAACGGACTAAGACAAATGTGATACAAGGAATATATAGACTGCTCTAAGATCTCAGAATATGTAGTCTTCTCACTTTAAGCCCTTCACATTTAAAGGTTGTCCTGCATGCAACTAACAAATTGCTGCATATAGCACAGCCTGTGAATATTTAATGGTCTTGCTCTAAAACCTTCCACTTATTCATCCATTAATTATTCATGTAACAAATATTTGTATGTTGGCTATTATGTACAAGTTGTTGGCAAGGAAGAAATGTGATAGAAGATGCATTTTCTACCCTCAAGGATTATTCTGTAGAGAGAAGAATAAAGGCAAGTAAACAAACTATTATAGCACATTCTGAAAAGGGTTATGGTAAAGGTAAACAAGGGATTCTGTGAGAGCACTCAGATAAAGCCTCTAACTCAGACACTCAGTGACAAAGATGGTTATCAAGGGAAATGGATATCTTAGCCATGACTCAAAACATGGGAAAAAATTGAGTATGAGAAGGAAGCAGCATGTGCGGTTACAATAAAAATGTAAAGATGGGCTGTATTCAAGTGTTAATGAGGACAAAACCACAGAATTAGGTAATGAGGAGGTAAGGTAGAAGGAAAAGGCAAGAATGATACCTTTCTTTTGGATTTGAGCAGCTAGGAAGATGATGACACTCGATAATACAGTGAATATAGGAGGAACAGACTTAGAAAAAGATAGAAATGGGATGATTTCAATGTTATGGATATAGAGTTTAGATACCTATGGGACATGCAGGTAAATATATATTGAATTGAACATGAGTCTAAAGATGAGGAGACATAAGAGCTGGAGATAAACTTTAAGAGCCATCATTACATTGAAAGTAGTTGAAACCATGAGGATATATGCAATCCTTCAGGGAAAGAGAGGAGCTAGAAGACCAGAGGGTTGACTACAGACCCATAGGGCATGCTAGCATTTACAAGTAAGAGGGAGAAAAAAGTACTTATAAAGAAGTATGAAGGAGTGACCAAAGAGGTAAAAGGAGAACCAAGAAAAGAGATATCCTGGAAGCTAATAAATGAATGAAACGGAACGAGGAATGAATCAACTGTATCTAAGTGCTACAGTAGTAGTAGATAAGCAAAAAAATAACCAAAAAGTATCAAAGTAGAGTTTTCTTTTGCCTACAGAATAAAGTTCTAAGCTTTTATTCTGGCACTAATGATCCTTCAAAATTTCACCTCAAACAATTTTCCTTCACATTTACCTTTTGTCCCAATAGCATGACTTTATACTTTTCCCCAAACAGTTCCTTTTCATTTTGAACTCTTTCTCTCTTCACATTGTGCTTGAAATCTGTAATATGTTTTCCACATTTCTGTTTCTTAAAATCCTATGAATCACTTACACATTCATTCAAACGGTTCATTCATTGATAAAAGGAAAAGGGGGGGGCGCTAGCAAAGGAGCACACAGCACAGATGTAGCTAAATGTTAACTGATGGTTCTGAATCTAGGTGAAGGATATACAGGTGTTCATTGTATCACCCTTTCAACTTTTCTGTATATTTAAAAGTTTTTAAGCTAAAAGGATAAAAACCTGAGAAAAACAAACAAAATATAACATGTAAAGACCTATCAACTTTTTAAAGGCTAGCTTTTATCCTAGTTTTTCCATCAATCCTTCCTTGGTTTTTCCAGCCTTAGATAATCTTTTATTTACCAAAATTCCAAGATAATTAGATCACATCTCTCTTATAGTTACTTTTTATTATTTTTAAAATCTCAGTCTTCATTTAATTATATTTTACTTAGGTACTTATTTAGATCCTTGAAATAATAAACTTTTACAAATGTCAATCTTCATTGAATTAGGTTTTATTTAGGTAATTATTTTGCTCCTTGAGATATTCAACCATTATTGCAGTCCTCTATGTCTTAGCATAGTGCCCTGCTTTACACATGCTAATGATACAGTATGTTTGTTGAACTGAATGAAGAAGCTGAAACAGAAAGACATTTCCAGCTAGTTCATGGTTGAAACTTTTGTATATGTTTTGAAGTTATATTTCCATCTGGAGATTTAGAGTTTAGCCAAGAATTTGGGGACAAGGATATTACTGTCACCAGGTTTAAAAACATAACATTTTATTGATATTTTGGAGATGATAACACTTAAGGTGAAATATATCCAGTGTCCAATGAAGCAATGAAAAAAACTTCCACATCTGAATCTATTTGGTTTTACGGTTTCATTGTGAAGAAAACCCATGACAGATCCAAAATAAACATCAATATATTTTCTCCTCTTTTTTGGAGTAGTGAGATCTGCTTCTTAAGAAGTAAATTCTTATAATCATAGGCCCAAAATGTAAAGATTTCTCATGGGAATTTAGCTATGAATTTGCTTTTAAATACTTCCTTTTTCATAATCATCCCAACTAGCACGGACTACATTATTCAACCATAATACAACATTTCTTTATCACACATGGCTTACTTATCTCTTTGTAATTCATACTTCTATTTATGTGAAAGATATGGTTGTTTTGTTTGTAAGCTTTGAACAATATCTGTTCAATTGCTGCCATTAAAGAGAAAAAGAAAAGAGAAACACTTAGAAATCAAATACTGTGTTAACCTTTGCCTGAGAAAAGCTGTTCCATTTTCTATTGACGAGCTCCTTGTAGAGATTTATAGTGAGCATAAAATATTCTTGAACTGATTCAGACACTCTAAATTGGATATATAATGCATTTAGCAACATCAGAAAGGCCTAATAGGCCTGAAAGCTTAAAACTCCCTATACTTAATCTCAACTTCTCTGATAAGAAAACCAACAACACATGAACTCTGCTATCAAACAAAACTAGATTTGAGTCTGATCTGCAGCTTACCATTTATGTGACCATAAGCAAGTCCACTAATCTCTCTCTGCATCAATTAATATTTTTGTTTTAAGGAAATAAAACTACTACTCATTTCACAGGGTTATTTGTGAGGTGAAATGAAATAGCATATATTAAATACTTAACACAATGCCTGGTTTATACTAAGTGCTCAAAGACATTAGCTATATATTATTATAACTATTCTGTAAGAACTTAGACATTAAGTTTATTTTACTTTTGTAAAGAAACTAAAACATACAGAAATAGAATGCTTTACTTAAGAGCACATAGTTGATTAAACAATCTAGGGTTGAAAGACTTTAGTCTTCTGATAACCAACCCCATTCCACTATGCTGCTGGACTTTGGATATAGATTACTCCTGCTTCAGGGTTGTAGTTATTTAAAACAATGTTACTTTCAGTTGTAAAGAGAAAATGTTACCAAAATCGGCCACTTGTCCTCGAGGCCACATCAGAAGAACGAGAACAAGTGGTTTGAGGGGAAGGAAAGAGAATTTGTATTACTTTGCTGGCAAAGGAGGAGGATGGAGACTCCTGTCTGAAAGGCCATCGTCCTCCTAATAAACAGAAATACACAGCTTTTAAAGGATGGGTTCTCAGCTTCAGGCAATTATTGTTGAACTACAGTTGCTGATTGTGATCATCACATCTCTGTAGAAGACAATCTTGTGACCTCCACCCAGGACCTCCCTTTACCAGGTCAGGGTTGAGCCATCTCCTTTAGCACAAATAACAAAAGACTTACCCTGCCCCTCCCAACCACTGGCCTGAGGCAGGGATGCAGGTTTTAGTTCTCAAATAGTAGTGGGGAATGTTTTAAAGAGACAGAAAATATTTTTGCCGTTTTTTCAGGCCATTCCCTCTGTTACATATTTCCCACTTTCAATATTTCCCTTCTGTATCTATGGGAGGAGGGGTGACTACTCTGTTACAAAAATGTACTGAACATACTGTTCAGTTGTTATAATATTTCATATCTAAGTTCTCATGAATTCCAGAGTGTAAATGTGCCATTCCATTTTAAGGGAGGAAAAATATCTTTTCCTCACTCATCCTAGGTTTATGACTGAGGCCCTTATAACAAAAGACAAATTAACAAAAGCATACATATTTATTTAATATAAGTTCAGGTGACACAGAAGCCTTTATAAGGAAATGAGGACCCAAATAAATGTGTAAACCTGTGTATTTTTTATGCTAGATTTGATGAAGTGGATAGTCATGGAGAAGTATAATTGGATGAAAAAACTAGGATCCAATGGTAATAAACGGAAGGAAACATAACAAGCCCTGTTTGTTCAGATTCTTCTCTGTGTCCCTTCATCTTCAGAGATAAGGATGTTCTTTTCCTCTGGGTACAGGGAGGGCACCTCTCACATAAGGGTCTTATAATCTGCTTCAGGGAAAGGTCTGACAATCCTTCCTAGGTTTTATGACCTTCTTCCAGGGAGAAGGGTAGGAGAAGGTGAGAGAGAGACCTTCCTGTTTCTGTGATTTTTCTCAAATTCCTTCAGCTTAAAATATTTTTGGTGTAACATGTCCTGAACCACATCACTCTATACCATGTTACCTCACATCTGAATGATGTGTCTCCTAGAATTTTTATCTTTAACATTCCCAGGTTTAAGAGGATTATCACTGCAATTAACAAGTATACAAACAAACCACAAAACTGGGATACTTGTAGAGCATCGCTAAAGATGAGTTTCTTTTTCTGAATTATTTTTTCTTATTGACTTATATCAATATCTATAATTCGAAGGGAGGATGGGAAATTAAAGTGGAAAAATAAAATGACAGTCTAAATTACAAAAATATATTTATAGTATATAAATTATTTGTATGCATGCTGTTCAGAATTATACATGAATTATTTTCTGTGAGCTAGATTATATTTTGCATGTTATTATGAAACTAAGAAACCAAACATTTTAATCTTGCAAAAATTACTTGTGGAATATGACGTTCTTCTTCTTTCTTATGTATGTTGAATATTTTAAACTATTTCTTCTGCTGTGTCTCCAGCCACAATAAACTATTCCTAGTTCCCTGTGTCTCTGACTACACATTTTTTTCTGTTTGGGCTTCTCCCTCTCTCTTCTATATTTTTCTGTTACATTCCTGCCTTTCTTTGTAGAGAGCCCTGAATATCTTTCAAGATCCGAGGTATCAAATTTCCAATAGCTAGCTGAATATATGTACTTGGATCACCTCAGTTGGGTGACCACCTTTAGGTGAATCAATAATTCTCAATGTCTTAGTATTATAAATGGTACTTAATATGATATGCAGGATTGGACAACTAAGTGGTAGGTGAGAATTAAAAACAGCCAAGTACTCTCTATGCTAAAAATTCCTCAACTGAACAGGTAGTATTTAAAAGCTTTTAAAATACTGACTCCAAATGACTGAGCAATTAGGTGTTTATTTGGATATTTCTATGTATTTACTTATATTAAAAGATTGGAATAATATAATCTAGTATAAATAATGTTTAAGAGTTCAAAGAGTCATAAAAAACATTTGGGGGCCAAAATAATTTAAATGCAAAAGAAGGTATACATTCAAGTGCAAAAGAGGACATGATGGTATAATAGCTAAGAGAATGTATTTAAGAGGTTGGCTGTATGGGTTCAAATTCTCCCTCTACTGGTTTTAGCTTTCTTGTGTCTTAATTTCCTCATCTACAAAATGGGATAATATTGTGTTGTTGAGGAGTAAATAAATTAACACACAAAAGGCATTTAGAAGAATACTCAAAAAACTTTACCTATTATTAACCCATTAAAAGATACACTCTGAGAGGGCAGGGACATTTTCACCTTTTGTTCTCTGCCATATCCCCAGGGCATGGTAGTTACTGGCACATAGTAGATATTCAATAATTATTTGTTAGATAGATGAGTAATTCTATTCAGGGACAAAGGGATGGAATATGTATCTATTCCAGATCCCTTATTTCCAGTGATTCCTTTACTATGTTATCAATTGTGTCTTCAGTGATCAATCTTTGAGGAAAAATAATTTGAATTTATCTTCTGAGAATTACTGTGTGTATTTCCCATCATCTGTGAAATATAAATTTAAATAAGTTAGAGGTTGTTGCCAATGCAAATGAAAAGCATATTTTCAGAAAATTCTAACTACGTGGTTCTCAAATTTAAATTTGAAAATAAAAAATATAAGATAACACATTTGACAAAATTTCTACCTTTATCATTGCTATCTAGGATAGGCTATAAAATCATTTCACAACATATATTCAGAGGAACACTAATTCCTTGAAATGCTCCTTGAAACTGGAGGGGATAAGATACAGTCAAATAAATTTGAACTGTTGAATAATACATCCATATTTTGGAGATTCAGAATGAACATTAGGGTATTAAAGTTTCTTTGAAGATAAAAGTAACAAACTTGTGTAGCTTTCTGCTCTCCCAAGTTATCTGATCACAGAACCTCTTTCCATGTTACTGATATTAACATCCAAGGAGCTAGCATTTTTGAAAATGCACCTTTGGGTAATGTTGGGAGAGAGTAACACTTCACAGTAAGACTTACAACCATTTACAGTAGCCTTTAAGAACACAGTAATGTATAGGGAAATGGTATACAAGAAAAAAGCAATTCATTATAAGCCATCACCTAGCTTAACTATTTTCTAAATAAGCACAAGCAACTTCAAATGGCTCGACAAGTAATTATTTTTAAGAGTATGACTATTGTAAGTAAGACCCACACTGAATGACCCAATAACAACTACCTATCAACTGAAGTGATAGAAAAATTACATCAACTTGATGGACAACAAAGAGATTCTAGGCAAAGCTTACCCTTAAAATGTTGGATTTTAAATATCATATTCACAAGAGTTTATAATGGAGAGCTTAACGACAAAGGAAGATTAAAAGACCTTTAAAGCAGAATTGCCCTATAACTTATTCTTCCTCCAAAATTGTCATTCAAAGAATATCAGAGTTATTCACTGATACCTAAATTGGATGATCCTGATAACAAACGAGTTTTAAAGTCCTTGTGCAGTCAAGAATGTCTGTGCTTGCTTCAGGGCAAAGAAGAAGACTTCCAACATCAGATTTCTTATTTTGAAAAGCTTCAATCAATCAAAAAATAAATTTAGAGATGGAGAAGCTGTGGAAAAAAGTACTGTTTGTTAGATTACTTCTACCCTTTCAGAGTTGGTTATCAGCTGTTTCTAAGCTTAAAATAAGCAGCTAAAAAGAAAATATAACAACTCCAACATTTTACTGTTATTCATAATTTTTCTTAATTTTAAGAAGGTCTTTTGAGAAATATTATATGCCATGATAACAAAGCATTTATCTTAAATTAGTCAAATCATTCAGTTTCACTTAATTTATTTGACTTTAAAAAAAATAAAAATAGATGAAATATTTTTGGAAAACAACCAGCCTTATGATTACAACTTAATTTGAAAATATTTCTACCTGGCTATCTCAGTATTTTTTAACTGCATGTATTAATGAATGATGCCTGCATACATGTTCCCAAATTTTAACATGCTAATTTCTAAGTGGTAAAAATTTATTGTTTTATTTTTAGTTATTTATTATAAGCATTCAACACTTTTTACTTTGTCATTGTAAATGATTTGTTAATAAAAGTTACAGGTGTACATAGTTTTAAAGTTCAAGGGGTTCACCAGGCTGGTTAAGACAAACAACAACCAGCTCTGTCATCCATACATACCTACATTTCCTACTACCGAGAAATTCCCATTATTTAAACTTTGGCTATTTTATACAATATATTTAGAAAACATGTATGTGTTGGTACTACTTTATATTTCCAATTATAGGGGATCATTATTTAGCTATTTTTCACACCGACCCCCCACCCCACCCTGCCAAACCACAGATACACATACTTTCTTTCCCTATCATCTTCCCATCAAATTTATATTGCAATTTTGGTTGAATAAGTATTCACTGTGTATATCTTGATGATCATATTAGTGGCATTAACAGCTAAGAAATATAGCATAGTATGATTAATTTTTTTGCTGCACAATTTTTAAATTAATCTATTCTGTGATTTTGTAAGTTTTGGATTTCTCAAGCTCTCTTTTTTTTTCATTATAGTAAATATAGACATGCAAGTCCTTAGTCTTAAAAAGGGCAAGCCATTCCAACTTCTGGTAAAAAGAATTCTAAGAAACTTAAGAAAGAAAATATTGTGACCTTTTCTCCTATGGTTGCAGAAAGGTTCATACCCTATGGGATCATAGTGCTGGTACTGAAAAAAAATTGTAAGTTGAATGAATTGAATAATTAACAACAGTAAAAAAGTATATTTTGCTGGTCTGACAATTCACATTAAATATATATAACAACCTTCTCTTTTTTAAAAATAAAATTGCCTCTCAGAAATTTTTTCTAGAAAATCTTATAGTATAGGATGCCCTCCAAAGTTGTCACTATACCCTGGAAAATGTTAATGTAAGCAATGCTCTCTATAAGAGAAAACTTTGATTGTTGGACATAATAATAATAATAATAATAATAATAATTGATGTCCCGGTAATAACATTAATTTCTGACAAGCATTAATTTACATGGGAGGCAAATTCATATGAATTTGTTTTCCTGAAAATGTATTTATTTTACCTTCATATTTGATTGCTAATTTGGCTGGGTATAGAAGTCTAATTTGGAAATCATATACCTTCACAATTTGAAGGCATCACTCCATTGTCTTCTACCTTCTTCTGTTGTGTTAAGAAATCTGAAACCATTCCGATTCCTCCTAAAACTATATATGACAATGTGGGGTTTTTTTCCCCTTCTTTCTCTTTCTGGAAATTTTTAGAATCTCCTTTTCCTTGGTGTTCTGAAACTTTAAAATGATTTATTTTGATGTAGGTTTATTTCTGTCCATTTGCTGTGTACTCACTAAGCCTTTGCTGTCTGCAAATTTACAGGCTTCAGTTTAAGAAAAGTTCTGTGAATTATTTCTTCTATTCAACTTTTTTTATTCATTCTGTCTCTCTTTTTCTTTCCTTTTTTTTATCATCAGGAACTTCTACTTCAACTTTAGGTGTATAACCTTTCTTCTATTTCTCATCTGTTTTGTTGTTTTCCTTTAGGGCAAATTTCCTCAATTTTAACATTTAAAAAAATTCTCAAAAACTCTTTTTTCCCCTCTGAGTTCCTTTCACTATTACAACTTGTTCTTATTTCATGGGTATAAACTTGTCTTACATCTTCTCAGATATGAATGAAAAATTTTGTTTTGTTGTTTATTTTTAATTGTCAAAGAGCCAGGGGTTCTATTTCACTGCATAAATTCTCTTTCCCCTGAGGTACCATTCTCTGCTTTGGTCTTTGTCTTTCCTATCAGAGGCTTTCTTCACAAGTCTAGTAATGCTTGGCTGTTTGCCCTTCTTTAAGAATGATGCAGCAAATTAATACAAAATTAACACACAGAAATGAAGAGCCTTCATACATGCAAACAATAACTACCTAGGAAACACAATGGAGAACTAAGTATCACTTATAAAAACAAAAATGTATCAGAAAATAAGTAGATGTAAATTTAAGAGAAAGGTAAAAAACCTATATAAGGAAAGTCATAAAATATTTCTGAATAACACAAAAGTAGCACTAAATGATTATAAAGATATACTTGTTTATGTAGAAACAATCAAACCAATGCATCTATAAATTTATAAATGTAATGCAATCCCCCCAAAATGTTACTTTTTAATGCTAAATACATTGATTGTAAAGTTAATTTAAAAGAATAAATAAGCAGAAATATCTAGGAAAATCCTTAAAAGAAAAGTTAAGAAGATGTAGGTTTTATGACTAGATATTAAAACATCTGATGAGCAACCTGTAGGTAAAATATCATGTACTGGTTCAATACAAAAGGAGATACATAGCAAAGATTAGAAATAGACTCTGGCACATATGAAAATTTAATAGTTGATAAAAGTGGAATCTCAAGTAAATGACAAAAAAGACTGCCTTTTTGATAAGTCATGTTGGGTAGCCACATAGAAACATGAAACTATACAAGTCTATAATAACATAGAGATGAATCTCTTTAGAACCTCTGAATATGGAAAAAAATTCTGAACTTGAAATCAGGAATCATTAACAAAAAGGATTGAAAATTTGACTAAATTTTTTTTAAAATTTGAATAAAAGAACTATAAGCAAAGCAAAAAGACAAGTGATGCACTGGAATTTACAGGACACACATATTACGGAAAGGGACTACTATGTTTATAACACAATTATACATATATGTGTGTATGTATATGTGTGTGTGTGTATACATATATATAAAAATATATATGGCTATATCACATTGTAGAGACACAGGCACACTGAAAGACTGAGATTTAATCATAAGACTATAACAATGCTTGCCCTCCTCGTTCCTTGCCACCACCCCAACAAAGCTCTAGTATAATAACAATGGATTAAAGATGAAAGAGCTACAAGACTCAGACTCTATTAAAAAAGACTTCTTAGGGAAACTCAAAGACAACAGGAGAGAGGAAAACAAGGGCATTAGTCAAATTGAAGCCCTTGCCAACTGTGGGTGTAAAAAACCTTAAACACAACCCAATTGTTAGATTAACTAAAACCTCACTCTATAGGCCTATTTACCTCAGCTGTTATTGCCCAATAAACCATGTCTGCCTTTCAACAAATTATAAGGTATGTTAAAAGGCAAGACAAAACACTCTGAAAAGACAAAGCAAGCACCAGAATCAGACTCAGATATGATGTTTACCTAGGGATTATCAGACAGGGAATTTAAAATTGTTATGATTAATATGTTAAGGCCACTAATAGAAAAAGCAGACAACATGCAAGAACCTATCAGTAATATAAGCTGAGAGATGAAAACTCTAAGGGAAAAAATCACAAAGAAATGCTAGAAATCCAAAACCCTAGCAAAAATGAAGAACACCCTTGATGGGCACATCAATAGACTGACATGGCCAAAGAAAGAATCAGTGAATTTGAAGATAGATCAGTATAAACTTCCCAAACTGAAACACAAAAAGAAAAATGAATAAAAATACTGGAACACAATTTTCAGGAACTGTGCTACAGTTTCAAAAGGTATAATGTATTTATAATGGGAATACTAGAAAAAGAAAGAGAGAATGGAGCAGAAGAAATACCCGAACTAATACTGGCTGAGTATTTTACAAAACTGAGGACAGACACTAAACCACAGATCCAGGAACTCAGAAAACTCCAAGAAGGACAAATCTGAAAAAAAAAAATCTACTCCTAGACATATCATATTCAAGCTTCAGGAAACAAAGACAAAGATCAGATGTTGAAAGAAGACAATGGGGAGATATATATGTGTGTGGGCTAACATATAGAGGAATAAGTAGAAGAATTAGAGTTTACTTCTTGTCAGAAACCATGAAAGCAAGAAGAGGGTGGAATGAAATATTCGCAGTGTTGAAAATCAAACTTACCACCTTGGAATTTCTTTTTTCTTTCTTTGTTTTTTTTTTTTTAACCTAAACTGTGAAATGGAATTTCTATATGCAGTGAAATTATCCTTCAAAACTGACAGAAAAGTTAAGATTTTCTCAGACAGTTAAAAACCTAGGGAATTCATTGCCAGAAAAATCTGCCCTGCAGGGAATGTTAAAAGAAGTTCTTTAGACAGAGGAAAAATGATATAATTCAGATACATGAATCTACATAAAAAAGGAAAAGCCTCAGAGAAGAAATAAATGAAGATAAAATAAATTCTTTTATATTTCTCATTTGTAATTGATCAAATAGATAAATTTTTTTGGAAAGCAATAATAGTAACAATATATTGTGTGATTATACTACATGGAAATGAAAGAGAGGACGTCGCTACTAATGACATGGACTTTAAAAGCATAGTAAGAAATTCTATGGACAGCTCTGTACTGGGCTAGTTAATGACCATCCAAAGATACCCTAATACTAGGAACCTGTGAATATTACCTTACATGATAAAGTTTTGCAGGTGTATTTAAGTTAAGGATCTTGAGAAGCGGAGGTTATCCTGGATTATCCTGGATTATCCAGGTGCTCCCTAAATGCCATCACAACTATCCTTATAAGAGAAAGGCACAGGGAGTTTAAACCTTTTTTGGATCTCTATTTGAACAAAACAACCATAAAAATACGTTTTTGAGACAACTGTAAAAAATTGAACATTACTGACATTGAAAATATTAGGGAATTTTTTTAATTTTGGAGAGTGTGATAATGGCATTGTGGTTATGTTTATTGAAATGCACTTTTTCACTAGAGATATAGAGTGAAGATATAAGTGTGGAGTATACTATGACATCTGAGATTTGCTTCAAACTATTCCAGCCCCCTCCCTCTAAAAGTGATGGGATAAAAAGATGAAAAAAAGATAAAGAATTGTTGGGTTTTGAAGCTGAGTAAAAGGTACATGGGTGTTTATTATACTATTCTTTTTACATTTGTGTGTATTTGAAAATCTCCATAACATTTTATTTTAAAAGAAGAGTGGATGTTTAAAGTACCAAAGCAATCTTAAGCGAAAAGAACAAATCTGGAGGCATCACATTATCAGACTTCAAACTACACTACAAGGCTACAGTAACCAAAACAGCATGGTATTGGCACAAAAATAGAGACATAGACCAACGGAACAGAACAGAGAACCCACATATAAAACCATCCACATACAGCCAACTGATCTTTGACAAAGCAGACAACAATATACACTGGGGAAAAGAAGCCCTATTCAATATATGGTCCTGGGAAAATTGGATACCCACATGCAGAAGAATGAAACAGGATCCATATTTCTCACCACTCACAAAAATTAATTCAAGATGGATAAAAGACTTAAATATACGACATGAAACCATAAGAATTCTAGAGGAAAATATAGGAAAAACTCTTCTAGATATCGGCCTAGGCAAATAATTTATGAAGAAGACCCCAATGGCAATCACAGCAACAACAAAAATAAATAAATGGGACTTTACTAAATTAAAAAGCTTCTGCACAGCTAAGGAAATAATGAACAGAGCAAATAGACAACCTACAGAATGGGAGAAAATGTTCACAAGCTATACATCCGATAAAGGGCTAGTAACCAGAATCTACAAAGAACTCAAACAAATCAGCAAGAAAAAAATCAAACAACCCCATTAAAAAGTGGGTAAAAGACACAAACAGAAGCTTTTCAGAAGAAGATAAACAAATGGCCAACAAATATATGAAAAAATGTTCAAAGTCACTAATCATCAGGGAAATGCAAATTAAAACCACAGTGAGATATCACCTTACCCCAGTTAGAGTGTTTTTTATTAAAAGTCCAAAAACGATAGATGCTGGTGTGGATGCAGAGAGAAAGGAACACTTATACATTGTTGGTGGGACTGCAAATTAGTACAACCTTCATGGAAAAAAGTACAGAGATTCCTCAAAGAACTAAAAGTAGACCTACTATTTGATCCAGCAATCCCACTACTGGGTATTTACCTAAAGGAAAATAAGTCATTTTATCAAAAAGACAGCTGCACTGGAATGTTTATTTCAGCACAATTCACAATTGCAAAGATGTGGAATCAACTCAAGTGCCCATCAATTCGTGAGTAGATTAACAAAATGTGGTATAGGTATACCATGGAATACTGCACAGCCACATGACAGGGTGAATTAATGCCTTTTGCAAAAATTCTGATAGAACTGGAGACCATTATCCTAAGGGAAGTATCCAAGAAATGGAAAAAGAAACACCACATGTACTTGCTATTAAATTGGAACTAATTAGTGAGCACACATGTGCACAGAGGGAAGTAAAACTCAGTGGAAATCAAGCAGTGGGGAGGGAGATGGGTGAAAACCTACATAACAGGTACAATGAACACTATCTGGGTGATGGGCATACTTACAGCCCTGACTAAAGCATTACAAAAGCAATCCATGTAATCAAAAACATTTCTACTCCTGTAATATTTTGAAATAAAAATATATAAAAATTTTTAATTAAAATGTAAAAAATAATCTACTGATAAGAAATTCAGTGCATTTGGATGAGACTTGGAAACTGTGTGCTTAACTATAGGTTATCTGATTGGGCCTTTTCCTTGGGAAATTGTCAATGTCACCAATTTTCAGATATTTTTTGGACTTACTATTTTCTTTAGAGGAGAGTCTTTTAATCACTTGCCAGAACTTTCTGGAACTGAAAAAAAAATGGTGCACAATTCCTGGAAGAATAATATACGGAGAACAGGATAAGTGAAACAAAATCCACACCTAGACATACCGTAAATCCTGGCTAATATTAATTTTATGAGATGTGAGACAGGCAGTATCTGCCTGTGGGAAGTATGGGAGGAGATCTGAGAGGCTCAAATTTTATTTTTCTAAATAAAAAAGGGAATTTATTGAATTATATAATTGAATATCCAGAGGTGTTGCGGACTTCAGAAAAGGCTTCACCCCACAGCTCAATTAGGTTACTAACCACAAAAACTGACACCCCTCCTAAGGGGTATTCTAAAATATCTGATAAAAGCTTTCTCATTAACTACTTGAGTTCTCATTTACAACCAGCAGGGATGTGGCTGTCATTGTAATAATCATCCTGGCTAAATTCCTCAGATTCTCTTTGAGTGGCCCAACTTATAGAGCACAGCTCCTCAGTAAATGTGACCAAGAAGGTACTAATTAATTTATACTAGGTCACATGATTAACTCCATAGTCAAGATCAAGTCGACTTTCCTAAAACCAAATCATCCCAAACAAAAGTCAATTATTCTGGAGAAGGGGAAGTGGATGCTATCAGGTAAAATGACAAAGACCACTTCAATTGTATTCTATATAATTGGCCTCTGAGCCACATGACTATCAGCAGAAATAGTTCAGAATTTATCTGGATTGATTTTCACCTGTGTCCATTACGCTATTCAAGTTTTGACACTCCTTGTATCGCCAACATCCTTCTGGGCTCAATTTCCTTCTTCCTGAAATGCATCCATAAATGTTATTTCAGCACACTTTTCTTGGTGGTAAGTGCCTTCTGTTTTGGTTTATATGTTACAGATGAGCCTTGAACAACACAGGTTTGAACTGTGTGAGCCCACTTATACATGGCTTTTCTTTCATTTTTGCCACACCTGAGACAGTAAGCCCAATCCCTCCCCCTCCTTCTTCTCCTCTTCCTACTCAAGGTGAAGACAATGAGGATAAAGACCTGAATGATGATCCACTTCCACTTAATGAATAGTAAATGTATTTTCTGTTCTTATGATTTTCTTAATAACATTTTCTTTTCTCCATCTTACTTTCTTATAAGAATACAGTGTATAATACATACAACATACAAACTATGTGTTAATCGACTGCTTATGCTATCAATAAGGTTTCTGGTCAATAGCAGGCTATTAGTAGTTAAGTTTTTGAAGAGTCAAAAATTATAAGTGGATTTTTGACTATGTTGGGGGTAGGCACCCCTAACCCTCACAGTGTTCAAGGGTCAACTGTATATTTTTTTCTGCCCTCATTATTTGAAAGATAGTTATGCCAAGTACAAATTAATATTCTGATTGCTAATCCTTTGTGTATGACTTTTCTTCTGAGTGCAATTAAGATCTTTATTTTTGTTGTGCCTTTCTTCAAATTTACTACAATGTTTCAAAGTGTGGATTTTTATTGTATATCCTGTTGCCATATTTTGTTCTTCCTTGGATTTATGTTTATTTTTATTAGTTTGGTAATATTCATATAATTACTTACACTTCTTTCTTTTAATTCTCTACATCTGGGCTTCTATGTAGATATGTATTATACTGCTAAACTTCTCATTCTGTCTTCATTATCTCTTAATTTATCTTTTGTATTAACCACATTTTAATCTCTCTGTGTTGCATTTTGGGTTGTTTGGCTATTTTTGTAAGTGTAACTTTTATTTCTTTAAATGTTTTGTAATTTTGCAAAGGGTATCTGATAATTCATGCATCTGTAGTCCTTGGGGACTGAGATTTATTGTTTGTAATCTCTGCTTATTCAATGACTTAAGTGTGGTCCATTAGGGTGCTTTTGTGAGATCATGCTACATAACAACCCCAAAACTCAGTGGATTACAAACATTCATTTCTCACTTATGGGTTTGTGGGTCAGCTAAGAGAGCTCTGGTCTAGACTTCCAATCAGGTTCAGGTTTGCTTTATGTCATTCCAGGATTCAGCATGAAGGAGGAGGGCCTATCTGAAGCATGTACTTCATATGGTGGAGAGTTGATTTTTAGCTGTCGTTTTTACATTGAAGTGTTATATATCATTTAGAAACTTTATAAAGTCAGTTTTCTAAATAAATCCTCAATAACTCCATAAAAGTAAAATTTCTCAAAGGTAATATATATCTTGTAGCTTTGATTTTGTGTTTTATTTTATACAAGAAATATTAGTAAATATATATAATTTAGTTTCATTTTAATTTCATAATCTGTATTGGTATTTTCATATTATGAAATGAATTTCTGGTAATGAGATTCCACTTTACAGCAAGACATACATAAGAAGTAAGGATTTGACCTACAACAGTTTGACTTGTATCCAATACTCAGAAATAAAGGAGTAAAGAAATTGTGGCTATCCTATATTCATGATCTTGAAGAGGCATGGCCAAAAAATATCAACAACAACCAAAGAAAAAACACATAAGCTACTTGTGCCTATTAGTAAAAAATGGGGAAAATAGTTTAGTTTGAAATTTTAAGAAGACTGCACAAGTTATTCTAGATCCTTTGAATGCATTACCATTTGCTTTTAAGTAGAAAGAGAACAAACTCACATTTCCAAAATCTGATCACTAAGCTTAACAGAAATATTATTCGCATTTATAGTTGTTTGCCTTTCAGTTACATCAAACTGCTTGGCTATTTGGTTCCCTTTTACTTTAAGTGACACTATAGCAGAGGATGCACAATAAACATTTTTTGGTGTTCGTGATATCCCTAATTTATCTCGTCTGTCAAAAGTGGGATTATTTTGCATCTGACATCGTCTGTAATTATATGATGCTAAAACTGTGTTACATCTTTCATTTTGTTGGCACAGTTTTAAAAATATAACTTTATTGACTTCCTTATGTAGCAAGTTTATAGTTAGGCAGCTACAAAAATGCTAGTGATAAATAAATGGAAGATAAGGGAAATAGCTTCCTCCATCTGCTCCTGTATCCAATGAGTGATGATACACATTAACTTCCATTTAATTCCTTAGCTTTGCCTTGATATTTCTGCAGTACCAGGTTGCCATTATACTGTGAACATGTTCTAGTCCACTGGCGTGATCATTTAAATTGGTATTACTGGAAAGCATTTGATGTTTCTTTCATATACAGGGCTTGTGTGATTCAGAAGTGTGATGGGACTGGAAAATAAGATATAATTGAGATCATGCAAATCAAAACCACAATGAGATATCACTTAACTCCAGTGAGATTGGCTCATATCAAAAAATCCCCAAATAACAAATGTTGGCGGGGATGTGGACAGGTAGGAACACTCATACACTGCTGGTGGGACTGCAAATTAGTACAACCTCTATGGAAAAGAATATGGAGATATCTCAAAGAATTAAAAGTAGAATTACCATTTGACCCAGCAATCCCACTACTGGGTATTTATCCAAAAGAAAAAAAGACATTTTATAATAAAGACATCTGCTCTCGAATGTTCATAGCAGCACAATTCACAATTGCAAAGTTGTGGAAACAACCCAGGTGCCCATCAATACACGAGTGGATCAATAAAATGTGGTATATGTATACCATGGAGTATTACTCAGCAATAAGGAACAATAGTGAATTAACACATCTGGTATTATCCTGGTCGGAGCTAGAACCCATTCTTCGAAGCGAAGTGTCACAGGATTGGAAAAACAAGCATCACTGGTACTCACCATCAAACTGGTACTAACTGATGAACACTTACATCACACAGGGCAATAACATTCATCAGAGGGCGGGCGGGCGGGAGGGGGGTGGAAGGGATGGGAAAAACTCTCACTGAATGGATGTGGGGAGCACAGTTTGGGAGACGACCACGATTGTGGCTCTGACACGGGCAGAACAGGGGCAATGTGTATGGCCAAAGTGTTGTACCCCCATGATATTCTGAAATTAAAAAAATAAATTAAAAAAAAAAAAAAGAAAAGTAGTAAACTTAAAAAAAAAAAAAAGATATAATTGAGATCAAGATCATTTACACATTATCCCTCCAACAGAGAGCTTGGAGATCATAAGATACAGTTTAAAGAAAAGTCTTCCAAAGAATGTCGGGACATTTATCTCCCCAGGAAAAAAGTGGACTTGGGGTATCTCCAAATGAAAATACCAATGATTCTTAAGGCCATAGCTTCCTCAGGCTTTTATTCCCACTTTCTTAGAGTTCTTGACATAATCATATATTGAGGCTGTGGATTTGCCTCTAGAGGGAATTTATTTGAAGCAACACTTATTTATTATTAAAATTCAACATCAACTGCTGCAATTGTTTAAAACTTAGATGAACAGAAGGTCTGTTCAGGGAAGAGTATTTTATCCTTGACATTATTTGAAATCACTGGGTTTGTGGTGATAATAAAAAGTGAACCAAATTTTATCCCTTTTTAGTATTGTTTCAAAATTTTCTAACGTGCATACTCTTATTGTGTGTACTTGGGTTGGACCACTTACACCACCCTTAAGGCTGCCCCACCTGCACTTGGCACAAGCCTATTTTTTTCCAACATTTAGTCCTCAAACGAAGGAATGAGATAATATGTTCACTGGAGGACAACTGTAGTGTCAAAGTGCCAAGAAAACAAATAAAAAAGAGGTATATGACAGAAACAAAAGAATGAGAGACCTAGAAAATGATGAGTTTGTTTCAAATGTTTGCATCAGAAATTTAATATTTTAAAAGCAGAATGGCTCTGGAAGTCAAGAAGGTCTGCAGTGGGGCCATGAGTATGAGCGGCAGAAGCGAGGAGAATTGAAGGGAATTGTGAAACAAGGTGGTCAGAGAGCTCTCTGCATGGTCACTGAGAACCATCCACGAAGGTGTCAGGACCCAGACACAAATATCAGAAAGAAATGATAGATTTTAAATTTTTTGCATTGTAATTATATGTTTTAATATATGTCTTACCCACTAGAATGATAATGAGTTGCTATTATGAGACAGGCTCTGTGCTAAGCACTTTATTCATGCTATCTCTCATTGGTTTGCCTACAAAACATCCTTTGAGTTAAGTACTATTATTTGTTCTCATGTTACAGATGAGAGAGACTAAATTACTTACCTCAGTTCACACAACTAGTGAGTGGCAGAGCTGAGTTGTCTGATCTGTGTTATGATAGGCACTTATTAAATAATTGCTGAATGAATCAATGATCTAGATTTCTAAAGGTCCATAGCTTTCATGGCTTTGTTTGTTCTGTACCTGACAAGTATGCGTGTGCCTGTGTGTGTGCATGCATATGCATATCTATCTATCAATTTAATCAGATTTAACAGGCTTAAAGTTATGTTAAGGAAAATAAGTAATCAGCACATGAAAGAATAAGCAAGAATATCTCAGCCCCCGAATCATTTTCATATCTTCTGCCTATGTATTTAGAACTCAGTTTAAAAATGTTGGGTTTTGCTATGTTGAAAGAAATTGTCCAGAACAAGTAGCCTTTTGTCTGACTGTTAGATTACAATCTCACTCTGCCTTGTATTTTTGTACCACATAACCTCCAAATCCATGCAAACAAATAACACAGAAAGAAAATTCTAAAAGGGAACATACTTCTGGACACGTTTATCTGACATTGAAGCAGATTTAAGGTCATTTAAATTGCTGTCCTCATTGGATCAAATTGTACCTAACACTTGTAATTTTGATCAGGAACAAAGAGGACATAATCTAACTACAGCTATGCATATTTCTGAAAAAAAAAGAAAGAAAGAAAAAAATGAAAAAGAAACAAAGGCAGTGATATGCACCTTGCTTGACTTTGAATTTTGAAAAATGTCTGGCTCAGGTTTCTAATCCTTCCAAATGAACAAGCGGTTCCTCCTTAACACATAATTAGGCAAAGTAGAGCGAAGGCGTAATGTTTCTGCTCTGATGAATCCAACAAAATAATCACCTGAATCTAAAAATCAGCTGGTATAAAATTTTGTATTTAATTAACTTATCTAATTTTTAATTTTAAAATGCAGCTGTAAACTCAGGGAAGATGAATATATAACTGAACTTCTATGTAGGTGAGAGAAAAATATTTTTATATTACTCCAGTGAATCAGAATAAAAAGTAATATGCTGTTCTTCTAATTCCCACAGATATGCTCACTACTTTAATGATTTAATCTACGAAAACATCCAAAACATTTCAATATTCATCATGTTATGTTAATGGCATTGATCATCTTTCCCATTGATTTAGAATCTCTTGGCAGGCAAATAATTAATAGCATACTTACTAAGAGTAGAAATGCAATTGTTTTAGATAAATTTTTAGCATTGACATCAAACCATCAATGCCTTTAGCCTCAGAATTAGTGTAATGATATTGTTATATAAATCAAGGCTTAGTGACTTTGAAAAGTGTCAGAGCAAGAATGATTTCTGATAATACTAGAGTCTGGTCCTGCTGTCAGTCATAGGATGGCTAGCAGCATTGAAATTATGTTACATTCTGCTGTGTCTAAATATTTCTGTCTATCAATGCATATATATCCTAGGAAGTGAAACATTTGCCTGTTCTTCTAGATCAGGGGTCTGCAAACTTCTGGAAAGAGTCAGATAGTAAGTATTTTAGGTTTTGCAGCCCGTCAGATC
Organism: Daubentonia madagascariensis; assembly: GCA_023783475.1. Taxonomy (NCBI): domain Eukaryota; kingdom Metazoa; phylum Chordata; class Mammalia; order Primates; family Daubentoniidae; genus Daubentonia; species Daubentonia madagascariensis. Next base: position 2,702,007 of record JAKFHU010000166.1, read on the forward strand.
TCTGTCACAAACACTTAACTCTCGTGTTGTAGCACAAAGGCAGCCAAAAGCAATAAGCAAACACATAAGTGTAGTTGTTTCCAACAAAACTTTATGTACAAAAACAGGCAATGGGCTGGATTTGGCACTCAGGATATACTTTACTGACCCTTGTTCTATATCATTTACATTGTTCTCTTATCTCTTATGATTAGACTTATTAATTTATTTAAACATAATTATCCTTTTAAAAGAGTTGATAGATTTTATCTTCTTAACCTAGTTTCTGAGTTACCCTGTGTGTGTGTGCATGTGTGTGTATGAGTTTAACTATATCAGCAGAAGAAACAGCATCTATATATTGATTTTGAGATTGAAGCTTTTGAATTCTGATTTTACATTGGCCAATGACTATCATATATTTATAAGAAAGATAACCATTTTAAAATAAAATGTTAAAAAATTCACCAAATTATTTTAGACTGTTGAGATATAACTCATATCATTTTACCACAATAGAAGAGATCATTGAGAGCTATCATGGTTCCCAAAAGGTCATGTTCATATATCAGACAAGAAATTAATAAATGTTTCTTTGACATATGTTTATGGTACCTGCTGTCATGCCTGCACTGTGGCAGGCGCAGGTAAAGGATTCATACAGGGTGACAGAATCCTTCAAATATTCAGTCTTCTGTACCAAAGAATGGTACAATATGGAGTTCTTCAGCAAAGATGTCTCCATAGAACTCCCAAAGGTATCCCAAGAAAAACAGAGTAAATATTTGGGCACCTACAACAATAGAGAGTAAGAGAGAATTGCACGCTTTACTAGCAAAATCAAAAGGCTTTTGGTCCTTCACCACTGACTCTTCCCAATAAAAAAGCAGCAGAAGTAGTGGGGAAAAAGGAGAAAAATAAACAAAAGAACAGAATATACCCTTCCATCCTATATGCAAGGCCCTGAGCATCAAGGTAGAGGGGTTGATGGAAGTAGACTATGAATCATATGAAAGATAAATGTTTTGATCTTATATTGTACTATACTTTCTTTAAAACTTGGAAATCACACTGTTAATATCTGAAAATGACCTCAAAAAATTGTGTGACCTTCCCAAGTTGCCAACAAGAAGCAAGGAAGAGAGATTGGACCAAGTGTGTTTGAAAGCACTAGTGTTTGAAAGCTGTTTCTTGATTCTAACCATGGAGTTTGGCTTGTTTAATAAACAAGTTAAAATGCATATTCCTTTTTTCCAGCAATTCAATTCTTGAATATCTATCCTCTTACTGCCCTTCACTTAGTCCTCCATAATATTTTACTTTTATTTTTACCGTTTTTTACAATGGGATGCATTTTTTAATTAGTAGAGAGAGGAATCAAAAAACTTAAATGAATCCAAGATTGACTCTTTAGAAGGATCCTTACAGAAAGCAAATGAAAGAATCTTAAAATCTTTTTCACAAATATTATTCAAAAGCTTTACCAATCTGGGCAAGAAATCTTGTTCCACTGGCCAAAAACAGAGTTGGAATCCAAATGGTCATTTTTTCTAATTTCAGAACATTACAGGGGTACAAACTTTTAGGTTATATATATTGTCTTTGCACCGTCCGAATCAGAGCTACAAGTGTGCCCATCCCCCAGATAGTGCTCACTGCAGACATTGGGTGTGAATTTACCCATTCCCTCCTCCCCTCTCCCACCTGCCTGACACCCGATGAACGTTACTTAACATGTGCACAGGAGTGTTGATCAATTAGTACCAATTTGATAGTGAGTACATGTGGTGCTTTTTTTTTCCATTCTTGACATATTTCACTTAGAAGAATGGGCTCCAGTTCCATCCAGGATAATACAAGAGGTATTAGTTCACCATTGTGTTTTGTGGCTGAGTAGTACTCCATGGTATACATATACCACATTTTATTAATCCACTCATGTATTGAGGGGCACTTGAGTTGCTTCCACATCTTTGCAATTGTGAACTGTGCTGCTATAAACATTCGAGTGCAGATGTCTTTAATATAGAATGTTTTTTTTTTCCTTTGGGTAGATGTAAAGTAGTGGGATTGCTGGATCAAATGGTAGTTTTACTTTTAGTTCTTTGAGGTATCTCCATATTACTTTCCACAGAGGTTGTACTAGTTTGTAGCCCCACCAGCAGTGTATGAGTGTTCCTATCTCTCCACATCCATGCCAACATTTGTTGTTTTGGGACTTTTTGATATAAGCCAATCTCACTGGAGTTAAGTGATATCTCATTTTGGTTTTGATTTGCATTCCCCTGATGAATAGAGATGTTGAGCATTTTTTATATGTTTCTTGGCCATTAGTCTATCTTCTTTTGAAAATTTTCTGTTCATGTCCATTGCCCAGTTTTTAATGGGGTTGTTTGATTTTTTTTTGCTGATTTTCCTCAGTTCTATATAGATTCTAATTATCAGCCCTTAGTCGGATGTATAGGGTGCAAAAATATTCTCCAATTCTGTAGGCTGTCTGTTCACTCTACTGATAGTTTCTTTGGCTGTGCAGAAGCTTTTTAATTTGATCAGGTCCCATTTATTTATTTTTGTGGTTGCTGTGATTGCTTTTGGGGTCTTCTTCATAAATTCTTTGCCTAGGCTGACATCTATAAGAGTTTTACCAACCTTTTCTTCTAGAATTCTTATGGTTTCATGCCTTAGGTTTAAGAATGTTATCGATAGTGGGTTGATTTTTGGAAGTGGTGAGAGGTGCAGATCCTGTTTCAGTGTTCTACATGTGGCTATCCAATTTTCCCAGCACCATTTAATGAATAGGGATTATTTTCCTCAGTGTATGTTTTTGTCTGCTTTGTAGAAGATCAGATGGCTACGTGAAAATGGTTTTATGTCTTCGTTCTCAGTCCTGTCCATTGGTCTATGTCTCTATTCTTGTCCCATTACCATGCTGTTTTGGTTACTATAGCCTTTTAGTATAGCTTAAAGTCTGGTAAATTGATGCCTCCCAACTTGTTCTTTTTGCTTAAGGTTGCTTTGGCTATATGAAGTCTTCTCTGGTTTCATATGAAGCATAAAGTTATTTTTTCTAGATCTGTGAAAAATGATGTTGGTATTTTAATAAGGATTGCATTGAATCTGTAGATCACTTTGGGTAGTATAGACATTTTAACAATGTTGATTCTGCCAATCCATGAGCATGTTATAGCTTTCCATCTGTTTGCATCCTCTGCTATTTCCTTCTTCAGTGTTTCATAGTTCTCCCTGTAGAGGTCATTCACCTCCTTAGTTAAATACAGTCCTAGGTATTTTATTTTCTTTGTTGCTATTGTGAAAGGTATTGAGTCTTTGATTTGGTGGTCAGTTTGTTGTTGGCATAGATGAATGCTACTGATTTGTGTATGTTGATTTTGTAACCTGAGACTTTGCTGAACTTATTTATGAATTCCAGTAATCTCTTGGCAGAATCTTTGGGGTTTTCTAGATATGAGATCATATCATCTGCAAAGACCTATAGTTAGACCTCTTTTGCTCCCATTTGGATGCCCTTGATTTCCTTCTCTTTTCTGATTTCTCTGGCTAGGAATTCCAGAACTATGTTGAATAGAAGTGATGATAGAGGTCAAATTTGTCTGGTTCCAGTTCTAAGCAGGAATGCTTTCAATTTTTCCCCATTCAGTATGATGTTGGCTGTGGGTTTGTCATATATGGCTTTTATCATTTTGACGTAAGTCCCGTCTATACCTATTTTGTTAAGTGTTTGTATCACAAAATGGTGCTGAATTTTGTCAAATGCCTTTTCTGTGTCTATTGAGAGGATCATATGTTCTTTGTTTTTACTTCTATTTATGTGGTAAATTGCATTTATATATTTGTGTATGTTGAACCATCCATGAATCCCTGGGATGAAGCCCACTTGGTCATGATGGATTATGTTTTTGATGAGCTGCTGAATTCAATTTGTTAGTATTTTATTGAGAATTTTTGCATCTATACTCATAAGGGATATTTGTCTGTAGTTTTTGAAGTTTTCTTTTTTTGTTGGGTCTTTACCTGGCTATGGTGTCAGGGTGATTTTGGCTTCATAAATACATATTGGGGAGGATTCCTTCCTTCTCGATGTTGTGGCATAATTTCTGCAGGATAGGCACCAGTTCTTCTTTGTAGGTCTGGTAGAATTCTGGTGTGAAACCATCTTGTCTGGGACTTTTTTTAAGGAAGGTCTTTTATTACTGCTTCAATTTCAGCAGTTGATATCTGTTCAGGAATTCTATATCTTCCTGATTGAGTCTAGGGAGGCTGTGCGTTTCTAAGAATTTGTCCATTTCCTCCACATTTTGAAGTGTATGTGCATAGAGATTTTTATAATATTCAGAGATGATATTTTGTATTTCTGTGGTATCAGTTGTAATTTCTCCTTTTTCATTTCTAATTGAGCTTATTAGAGTCCTTTCTTTTCTGGTTAATCTAGCAAAGGCATGCCAATTTTGTTTATCTTTTCAAAGAACCAACTTTTTATTTTATTAGTCTTCCGTATAGTTCTTTTGTTATCGACTTTATTTAGTTCTGCTCTGATCTTGGTTATTTCTTTTCTTCTGCTGGGTTTAGGATTGGTTTGCTCCTCCTTTCCCAGATCTTTGAGATGATTCATTAGATTGTTGGTTTGTGATCTTTCCGTCGTTTGGATGTAGGTATTTATGGCTATGAATTTTCCTTTCAGGATTGATTTAGCTGTATCACACAGATTTTGGTATCTTGTGTCCCCATTATCATTTAGGTCAAGCAATCTTTTGATTTTCATCTTAATTTCCTCTGTGACCTGACAGTCATTCAGCAGTAGCTTGTTTAGTTTCAATGACTTTGTGTAGAAATGAGTGTTTCTGTTGGAGTTGATTTCTAATTTTATTCCACTGTGATGAGAAGATGCATGGTGTAATTTCTTATTTTTTAAAATTTGTTGAGACTTGTTTTGTGCCCTAGGATGTGAGCAACTTTAGAGAATGTCCCGTGAGCTGATGAGAACAATGTATATTTGGTGGTTTTTGGTAGAAAGTTCTGTAAATGTCTTTTAGGCCCATATGTTCTAGAGTTCTATTTAAGTCCCTTGTTTTTTTGTTTATTTTCTGTTTGAAGGATCTGTGCAGTTCCATCAGTGGTGTGTTGAAGCCCCAGCTATTACAGTGCTGCTGTCTATCATTTTGTTTAGATCAAGAAGGATTTGCTTTATGAATCTGGGTGTTCCTATGTTAAGTGCATAAATATTTAAGATTGCTATGTCTTCCTGTTGAATTGCTCCCTTTACCATTATATAGTGGCCATCTTTGTCCTTCATTACTTTTGTTGATATGAAGACTAAGTTATCTGATATGAGAACTGCTACGCCAGCTTTCTTTTGGTTTCCATTAGCGTGGAAAATTTTCTGCCTCCATTCATCTTGAGTCCAGATGAGTCCTTGTGGGTTGCATGTGTTTCCAAAAGACAGCAGATACTTGCCTTGTGTTTATTTATTGATTTGGCCAGTCTATGTCTCTTCAGTGGGCATTTAAAGCCATTCACATTTATTGAATGAATTGGTAATTGGGGTGGATTTATGTTCATCCTGTTGAGTTGAACTTTGTTGTTTTGTTTATCTCTTGAGCCATTGTGGTATCTGGCCTTTGATCTTTAGCTTTTGAGTAATTTTACACTGGTAGATGTTTATTGTGCTGATCCATGAATAATGCCATTCTGAGTACTTCCTACAGGGCAGGTCTTCTCTTGACAAATTCCTGCAGTGTTTGCTTGAAATATTTTATTTTCTCCTTGTATGTGAAACTTAGTTTTGCAGGGTACAAAATTCTAGGCTGACCATTATTCTGTTTGAGAAGACTGAGAATGGGGCCCCCATTCCTTCTGGCTTGGAGGGTCTCAGTTGAGAAATCTGCAGTTATCCTGACGGGTTTTCTGTTGTGAGTTACCTGCTGCTTTCCCTTTATGACTCGGAGAAGCACCTCTTTTGTATTTATTTTGGCCAGTCTGATGACTATGTGTTGTGGTGTACTTCTCTTTGTGTTGAGTCTCCCAGGAGTCCTATGAGCTTCCTGCACCTGGATATCTAGATTTCTAGCAAGGCCAGGCAAATTTTCCTCAATCATTCCCTCAAATATATTATACACCCCTTGTGTATTTCTTCTTAACCCTCAGGAATGCCTATGATTCTTATGTTTGGCCTCTTTACATAATCTGACATTTCTTGTAAACTTTGTTCATTCCTTTTATTTCTCTGCTCTCTCTCTCTCTGTGACTGTCTTGTTTAATTAAAAGGTGTTGTCTTCAAGCTCCGAAATTCTTTCTTCTGCCTGATCTAGCCTGTTCTTGAGGATTTCCACTGTGTTTTGTAATTCCCTGAATGAATTTTTCATTTCCAGAAGTTCTGTTTGATTTATATTTAATAATTCAATTTCTTCAGTGAATTTTTCATTCATTTCTTGCATCGTTTTTATGGTTTCTTTGTGATGGGTTTCTATTTTATCTTGTATTTCATTCAGCTTCCTTACAATCCATGTTCAAAATTCTTCATCTGTCATTTCTGTATTCTGTTATTGGTTGGTATTCATTGCTAGGTAGCCAGTGTTCCCTTTTGGGGGTGATCTTTCACTGTAATTTTTTATATTTCCAGAGTTTATTCACAGGTTCCTTCTCATATGGAACAGGTGTTGCTTCTTACTTTTGGATTTTCTTTTGTTTAGATAATGACATGCCCAGTTTAATCTCTGAGTCAGTAGGTGGTGCTTGTGGGTGGAATCAACTGCACCCTCTATGACTTAGTCAGTAAATCCTCTAATGCATGTGCAAAATGACCTGCCTGTCAGTAGTTGTTGTTTGCTGGAGGGAACAAGCTGCACTGTTGTTTTTGGATCCTGTGATCAGCTCTACTTCCTCAGGAGAAGCCTTCTAATGCCCCAGATGGTAGGTGGTGCCCTGGTGCTTCCAGGTGAGTCTTTTATTCAGCACCGCAGCAGAGGTGGGTGGGGGAATGAGGCTGGGCAGGGTTAGGTTAGGTGAACCTCCCCTCCAGCTCCACAAATGACAGTAAGGGATATTCAGTGGTTAAAAGTACATTCCCCCGCTCTGGGCTAAGCTGCTTGGGAGGGGCTGAGGTGTCCCCACTCAACCAGATAGTCTGCTCTCTATGCCCAGAAAACTCTGCCAAGGCGATGCTCCCTCCAGGGAATTATTGGCAGCTCAAAGAACTCTTGGATCAAGCTGAGCTCCCTATTAAAGTGAGTAGTGGTGCTGGAAGTTGCTCTAATTCAGCCTGAGGCATCAGAGGCATTGGGTTTCCTTGGGAACCAGTATTTATGCAAATTGAGTCTCCCAGGTTCAGTGAAGTCCAATATGGTGGTTCTCTGGGTGAGGCACTGGTTCAGCAAACTCCAATCTGGTGGTTTTCTGGGGCAGGGGCTGGTTCAGCAAACTTCAATATGATGGTTCTCCAGTGGAGGGGCTGTTTCAGCAAACTCTAATATGGTGGTTCTCTGGGGGAGGTGGGGAGGGAGCGTACTTACAGATCTCTGCTCTCCTGTGCACCTCCACACCCTCCCGATGGACACGGGCTCTCGCTTTCCACCTGAACCTAAATCCGTGACCTCTCCTCCATGCCTCTGTGCCCAGCTGTCTGCACTGTCAGCTGGCGGATGATGAGCCAGATGCCTGTGAGAGGAAAGATCACAAGCTAAGGCTGCCCTGCTGGCTTGGGGCAGAAACGTGTCCCCGGAGCTGAAACGGGGCCACTCAGCACAGAGAACTCCAGAAGCTGCTATGATGGGGGAAGGGGCCACAGTCTTTCTACACCACTCTGGAACTTGGGGAGAGAGCACCCGTCTGCTGTCTTCCTCTCTGCAGCTGTGGCTCTGCGACCACCCTCCACTTCAAGCCTCAGCCGTGGCTACTCTGGATCAGGCTCAGTCACTCAGTGCAAGGAGCTTTGGTAGTTGCTATGGGGTGGATGTGGCTATAGGGCTATGAGCAGCTTAAGCCAAAATTACTTCCTGGGATGCCAGGAGTGTAAAAGGTGCAGAGGATGGGGCATCCAGATGCAGAGATGCAGGCTCTCTGGTTCCTCATGGCACTCCCCCACAGGTTGAGAGCCCTGTGTCCCACTGCAGGCCTGAGCCACCTGGGTGGGGGTAGGGGAAAAAAATCCCTTACCCTTTCCCTGGTCTCTGGAACTCCATTGATTTGATTTGTCCCGACTTCTCTCTTCTATCCTCCTCTCTCCCAGCTGTTCAGTTCCTGCTGGTGGTATCCCAGACTTCACTGGTGTCAGACCCTGCAGTCCACTCCCAATCAGCAATCTTCCTACACTGCTCTTGGTCCAATTCCCAGTTCCTCCACCAGGAAGGTCTGACAAGCCCTGATTCTAGTCAGCCATCTTGTAACCTCCCCCCAATATTTTACTTTCAGATGTTAGGGTGGGAACTCATGACATGAGCTGAGAAAGAATTCTTGGCACAAAGGTTAGAATGGTTTTAAATAAAATACGTTTATTTTACTTCCCACAGGGAGGGAACGGCCTGACATGAAAGAAAGGGGACGTGTCAGCAGGGAAGATAATAGGTTTGGGGTTTTTATTAGGAGGTAAAAAAGTTACTATTGCAAGCTGGCAGCTGTGAAAGAGCTGTATCTGTTTTTTCCTTTTATTTTTATTTTTTTTTGTTCTCTTCTCTGTGAGGCTGGCTTATCAGAGTACTTGAAATGTGGTCTGGTGAGAACTGGGGAAGCATTATGCTTCTTCTATCTTTTCAGTTCTTTTCAAGTGCTGTGAAAACAATACTCTTAGAGGGAGCAAGTTAAGCCACACAGGTAGTAAAGCTTAAAGACAATGACTTCAGCCGCAGGTGGTTAATCAAACAATGGGGCAGTTGTACTGTTATCTTTCCCTTCAAAGGGGCAATTATGTGCTGTGAGTTTTCTCCTTTTTTTTTCTTTCTATTAGATAGTTTATTTTTTTCCATTAGATAGATTATTAGTAAGGCCATCCATTCACTCTCCCTCCCCCCCTCCCTGGCTATGGTTAGAATTAATATTCTTATTAATGGGCTTGAGACTTGGGTGTTTGGATGGAAGTCTGTTTTTTTGTAATTTTTTTTTTGTGGACTAGGTTCATAGAATTATTTCTACCTGAGAGTTCAGTTGAGAGACATTAAGGGGGAGCATTTGAAATTGGACACTCTTAAAAGTCAGAGTAGATGCAGGACCAGGGTTTTGTTGGAGAGAAACAGGGCTTGAATTTGGTTTTGTATAAATGTTATTAAATAGTGGAGAATGAGTGTTAAAATCAGAGTTGTTTGGGGTCTCAAGAGAGGTATTAACCAAGAGACCATGGCCACCCATGGAGTTTAAAATTCTACCAGTGAAAATCACTGGAATTATCTTGTAAGTAAAGGGTAGTTTTTAAAAAAATTTGTTTTGTTGGAAATTTGGTTAGACTTGAAAGCCTCTCAAGTCAAGTAAGGGATTTATTTGTGTCTTTAGATACCTGTAAGAATTGAGTAAATTTGTTTTGAAGTCTCAAAGTAACTGGGGGTTCTTGGACCTTTTAGAAAGTGATATTTTTATTCATGACAGATCAGGAAATGTTATTGATGAGGTACCTGGCCAGTTTTTTGTAAAGGCTTTTTATTAGTCTTATAAAGTGAACCTTAATTTTTTAGTGCAGTCTGGACACCTCTGAAAATATGTCATTTTAGTCAAAGCCTTGGCAAAATAACCAGTGTCTTTCATTGTGTCCTATTATAGAAGAAAACAGATTTTTATTCAACATATGTAAATAACAACATTGTCATAAATTAAGAATACTCACAAATAGTTTTTAAGTTTTGGGGAAATCAAGTAGAGAAAAATAAATGTTTTAAATTTCATTTACCAAATGTTTTTAACTTCTGGAAAACAAAACATAAAGGGAATCAATAATGTGTTAAACAAAAGTTGTAAAAATTAGTTAGTCCCATGTAATTAATTTTTGTTTTATTTGAGGTTGATTTAGTAAGACTCATGGATGCATTCACTTTTTAATTAAAGTCTTGGAAGTTGGCTTTGTTTTAGTCCAATGGTATATAATCTATTAAGAGAAATTGTCAGTCTCTTTTATGACTTTTCTTGAAGAGGCAAACTTTTTTGGACTGTAGTCAGTTAAAAACTAGTTTCTCAACCCAGGTGCCCATCAATACACGAGTGGATTAATAAAATGTGGTATATGTATACCATGGAGTATTACTCAGCAATAAAAAACAATGGTGAATTAACACATCTGGTATTATCCTGGTTGGAGCTAGAGCCCATTCTTCAAAGCGAAGTGTCACAAGAATGGAAAAACAAGCACCACTGGTACTCACCATCAAATTGGTACTAACTGATCAACACCTACATCACACAGGGCAATAATATGCCCCTACATCAGTCAGGGGCAGACAGGTGGGAGGGGGTGGAGGGGATGGGAAACTCTCACTGATTGGATGCGGGGAGCACAGTTTGGGGGATGCCCATGATTGTAGCTCTGACACGGGCAAGTGCATGGGCAATATATATAACCAAAGTGTTGTACCCCCATAATATTCTGAAATAAAAAAAAAACTGGTTTCTGAGAGGAATCAAAGTAAAATAAAAATTGTCTATATATGACAAAAGTCATAGAATAGTCATGGGTAAAGAGACAAGTGACAAAGAAAGTTGGTTATATAACCAAGAGTAATAGTCATTAAAAGACTTTAAAGGCAATATAGGAAGTTACATGGATATAAACCTTAACTTTTTAAAGTTTAGTTTTTCTAGTTAATTAAAAAATTCATAAAGACAACATAGGGATTATCTTGATAAAGTATAAAATCTTTGGGTTTTTTTAGGCCAGTTACTGAAAAAGTAAAGAAAAAAAAAACTTTCTGTAGTACAATTTTTCCTTTTTTTTTTTTTTAGTTTTAAATGAGTTTTCAATGTTTACACTGTTGTTAGGACTGGCTGTTCAAGTAACCTTGAATTAGTGATATCATAGACAGTGAGCTTTATCTTAATATCAGTAACTTAGTAACTACAGTTTTAAAGAAGGAAGAAAAGAAAATAGAGAGTTTAACAGGCTCTTTATTTTAACTCTGTAGTGGCAGATCGACCATTTGAGTTTTGAACTTTTTGATGTAATTTGTCCATTAGTTTAAATGTGTGCACAAGAACAGAACATAATATGTGGAGACCAGCTGAAGTCCTAGAAAACCTGGTATGCCTTTAAAGTTTTTTATAGACAGTATATTTATATGTCACATACTGATATAGATAAACATTCAATACAAGGAAAAATTTAAGAGGTTTTAAACACAAGTTTGGGAACACCACATCTGAGTTTTTAAGAATTTTATCTCAAACCAACTGGTACTGTAAATGAACTGTGCTAGGTCCAAATGGCATAAAAGCCCAAACAACATAAAAGCCCAAATGGCAGAGACACAGGATTCCCAGTGTGTACACACATACACCAAATGGACTGTAGTTTCAACAAATAAGCCTAGGGAGTGTCAAATATACACAGTTGGAGGTCTTACTCTCCCAAATGATTGAGGCTTCTGACCTTTTTTTCCATTCTTGTGACACTTTGCTTTGAAGAATGGGCTCTAGCTCCAACTAGGAAATGGAGAGAGGAGTTGCCTGTGTGAGTTGTATGATAAGGTCAGCATGTTTGACAGATGTATTTGAGTAGTGAGAACTCCCCACTTTTTCAAATAGCTGTACGAGAGTGTAGGATGATAGGCATACTTAGAGTCAGTAAAAATGTTAAGTCTTTGATCATTACCTAGTTGTAAGTCCCTAATGAGAGCAATTAGCTCTGCCTTTTGAGTGTAGGTGCCAGATGGTAAAGTAGTACCCTCAATTGTATGATTGGTTGTTCCAATAGCATATCCTGGTTTTTGGTGGCCGTCTTGGATATAGGTACTTTCATTGATGTACCAATCATGATCTTAAAACATCTAAACATTAGTTATAATTTTAAAACTAGTTTTATTTACCAAAGATTACCAAAGTCATGTGAGCTAACAGGCATTTGAGTTCTTCTGTTCTTGATAAAATATTTGATTTAAGCCCTTTTTCTGTAAGTCAATTAATTAGTGCTCTTACATATTTTAGTAATAAAACATCACATACACATGAAATTTGTACAGACACACAAACATACAATCATATAGACAGAAGTAGACGTTTTTAGGTGAAGCAAGGTAGAAAATTGATATTTTGAAAGCACAGAGTTAGGACTTTAGGCTTAAATATATTACTAGCATTTGTTTTTACCAAGTAAAAAGGTTGTATCTACAGTCCCAGGTAAGCCTTTCTCAAGAGCCTGAGAAAGGAAGCTTGTGGTGTTAGAATGAGTTGGTTGTCTAACTTAACCATAAGATCTTTTCCCAGTAAGGGGTAGGGCAATAGGGTAGTACTAGAAAAGGATAAGTAAAGACCTGATCTCCCAGCAAGCAGAGGGGCTGCAGAGTACACAGGGGGTTTGTATTTTATCTTTAACTCTGGCAATGGAGACAAGGGAGGGAAATAGAGCTCCTAAAAATTCAGGAAGAGCAGAATAAGTGGCTCCAGTGTTGATTAGAAAATTGATCTGCTTACCTATGACAGAGAGAGAGTTGCCCAAGGTATAGCCATCTCAATGTTGTGAAGTGAAGCTGGTTCTGATGCTGGGGTCTGTCAGTCAGACTGAAGTAATCCCAGAAGATTCGTGGGTATCGAGGATGCTGGCTCAGGGGGGCCGACTGGTTCCAGAAGGCAAATGTGGTCACCTGTCTCAAGGAGAGGGAATTCTTGCTTCCAGTGCCCCTCCCTTTTGCAGAGAGGGCACCGTCCTGGTGGAGGCCTCCTGGGACATGTCTTACTCTGGTGACCCAGTTGGTTGTAGTGGAAGCAGGGTTTAGTTTCCAGAGTAGGGCATGGTCCTGGTGTCACCTTGGCTGAGTCTTTTGGGGAACTCTGTCTCTGAAAAGCTCTTTATATAGCAGTAGTCACCATTTGGAATTTTTTTTTTTTTTTTTTTTTGCTCTTGGGGCCTGTTGTTGATCCCATTCTTTCTTTTCCTCTCTCCTCTCCTCATCTCAGTTATTAAAGACCTTGAAGGCCAGGTTTAAAAGCTCCACTTGTTGAATTCAAGGCCCCATTTTAAGTTTTTGGAGTTCACACCAAATATCAAGGGCCTACTGGGAGATGAAGTGTATTGCTGGGATAGTTTGCCTCCTTGGTTTCAGGGACTAGATTAGTAAAGAGGCAAATGGCCTCAGATAGTTGTGAAGGAAAAAGACCTGATTTTCATCCTGGCTCTGAGTAATATATAACGCCTTTTGACCCAGCCACCTCTGGGAGAGGGAGCTGGTGTGCAGGCAGGGAGGGATTTGGGAACGGCTGGCTTGAGCAAGTGTGGCCAGGTGAGAGTGGTGGAGATGGAGAAGAAGAAGGAAGGGTGGGCCAGGAGGGGTCAAAAGAGAAATATCATCTAAAATGTGAAGAAAGCGGGAGAGATGTAGAGGTAAGAAGCAATACGTGGGAGGAGGAGTGAAGATCAGGGTGTTTAGCAAGTTTAAAGAAAGCCTGAATGTAGAGAATTTTAGACCATTTGTCAAGCCAGTGGCAACAAATGTCTAGTTGTAGAATGGTATTATGATTAAGAAATCCCTTCTCAGGCCAGATTTCCTGGGCATTTAATTTATATTGTGGCCAGGTTGTTTAAATTCTTAAGGAGCCATTGTGATGGGGAGTCTTTAGGTGGGGCTGATTGAACGTTGTCCGTGGTAATAACTAGGAGAAAGAAAAAGGGGAGGACTTTAGGGATGGTCATACATACAACACTGACAGTCTGAGTAGGGTGTCCCCTACTAGAAGACCTCCAGGATGCTGATCAGACATCAGGCATCCCTGAGTTCCAAGTCAGACCTGAAACAAAGCTTAGAGTGTTGGTCAGAAGGTAGATATCCCTGAGTCCTGGCCCAGACTGAAACTTAGAGAGGAGCTTCCCCAAAGCCAGGCGTCCCTGGGTCTGGGCGAAGTCTGGGAGGAGACAGTTAGGAGGCATCCCTCCAGGGCACATCTCTGAGGGTGGCAGACCCAGTGCCAGGATCCTCCATAACCATAAAGTTGCCTACACTTTCTTGAGTGCCATTTCCAAAGCCCTAGAGACTTACTGAGTTCTGAATGAGGGCGCCAAGAAGGATGTCCTTGGAGCTGTGCAGCAGAGGAGGGAGCAGTCTTGAGACAGAGGCAGAAAAGTAAGTTCCCAGGCTGGAGGTAGAGTGTGAGCTCCCCATGACAGAGGTAGCAAAATGAAGGTCACTGTACAGGCCACCAGATTTTAGGGTAGGAACTCATGATGAGGGATGAGAAAGAATTCTTGACACAAAGATTAGAATAGTTTTAATGAAGAAAGTTTATTTTACTTCCCAAAGCAGGGGAAGAGCACAGCATGAAAGAAAGAAAGCAGAAGTGTCAGCAGGGAGGATAAAGCATTCAGGGTTTTTATTAGGGTGTAAAGGGGGAAAAAATTATTGTTGCAATCTGGCAGCTGTGAAATGGCTGTGTCTGTTTTTCCCTTTCTTTTTTTCTCCTCTGTGAGGCTGGCTCATCAGAGTCCTTGGAATGGGGACTGGCGAGAACTGGGGAAGCATCACGCTCCTTCTCTCTGTTCAGTTTTTTGAAGTATTATAAAAACAAAACTCTTAGGGGGAACAAGTTAAGCCACACAGGTGGTGAATCTTAAAAACAAGTTGAGCCAGAGGTGGTTAATCAAACAAAGGGACAGTTGTACTGTGATCTTTCCCTTCAAAGGGACAATTACGTGCTGTGAGTTTTCTCCTTTTCTTGTCTTCTGTTAGATTGTTTATTTTTCTCCATTACAGACTTCATTAGTAAGGCCATACTTTCACTAAAACTTCCAGAAATATAAAATATTGGAAATTAAGTAGAGAAAATTATCAAATCAATAACACAAGGAACTTTCCAAAAATGAAATAAAATATGATTTTTAAAAGTAAATGGGTACACCAATGGAAAACAATATGCATAGCTACATGTATAATTGTAAAATTTCAGAGGAGAGAAAGAGTGAGAAAAAAAGAGAGACAGAAATTCCTTTTTTTTTTTTGTCTTGCTTTTTGACTTATCATAAACAACACTGGATGCTGAAAGAAAGTCGAAAAGCTCCTTCAAAGAGCTGAGGGAAAATTATTTTCATCTTTTATAATGTTAATACTCATAAGACCAAGCAAAATAAAAGAATAAAGGCATGTCATAACTCAGAACACTTACTTCCTATGAACTTTTTATTAAAAAGAGACTTGAGAATGTTTCTGCAACACCAGGAAATAAACCCACAATGGGGAAAATATGGAATTCGGAAACTAGTAGATCTAATCCAGGAAAGCACTGCAAAGTTAGAGATCAGCTAATTCAGTATAGAGGAGGAAGACACAGAATTCCAGAAGGAAGTTGTCTATGAAAAAAAGAGATTCCACAGAAAAGATAACATGCTTGAAACTTTAAAAGGATTTACTGATAAGATAGAAACCAACAATGCATAAAAACTAGAAATATCAGTAGATGTTTCTGCAAAATAAAAAGTGTACAAGAGAGAAAATGAAACAAGACAGACTATATGCCCATGGAAACAGTTTGCGATGATTATATGAACTATTAATTTCAGTTTGTTGGAGTTGATTTATAGACAAAGTATGGAAATCATATGGTTACAGATTATAACATAAATGTAACCAGGTTTTTCAGGAGTCTCAACTTACTCAAATTGCTGAGACATAAACACAAAATGGAGTTTTATTTTCTTTCCAATGGCTACTCCAGAATGGTCTCCCAGTTGTACCATATTGAACCTCACTATCCTGCTAGGTATCATTTATGTTAACAACATCTTGGGTAGATTTTATAACTTTGCATACAGTTTAGGCTGCTTAAACGTTCTCTTGTTTCTATTAACATTTCAATTCTACTTATTCTAAAGCTATAATCTCAAACTGGCTTCAAAGTATTTATTCTAGCAGCCAATCTAAGACAAACTAGTCTCGTCTAAACTTCAAGTGACTCATAATGGCAAGGAAGTGATCTGTGCTTTATACACACACTCTCTTTCTCTCAAAATGTCCTCACCCTCCTGTCTTCAGATTATAGACTGCCAAGTGCACTTTACTAGACAATCAATAGTAGGGTTAGAGAGGAGGCCACACAAAACCATCGGGAATGCAACAAACTTACAAAAGGGTAACAATATGCTAATGAACATTTCCTACAGGCATTTCTAATCTTTACAAATGGTTCACTTGAATTGTCAC
Organism: Daubentonia madagascariensis; assembly: GCA_023783475.1. Classification (NCBI taxonomy): domain Eukaryota; kingdom Metazoa; phylum Chordata; class Mammalia; order Primates; family Daubentoniidae; genus Daubentonia; species Daubentonia madagascariensis. The sequence continues at coordinate 2,718,314 of JAKFHU010000166.1, forward strand.
ACACATCTAGCCTCGGTAACTGTAATGTACCCATTCTTTTCCCCCATGATGGTTGGGCATGAGGTGGGGTGGGGAAAGATAACTGGAGAATATAGGCTAGTTATGGAACTCTCAGTAAGCCTGGTAGGGAGGCACTGGTCCTAAACTGTATTTGCAGCTGATCTGGTGCCTCTGTAGCAGAACATTGAACTTAGAATGAGAGATATTTGATGCATTTTATACTCATTTTCACCCATAGTCACAATTTTAGCACAACAGGAAAAAAATATTAATCAATGTCCTTTTATGCTATTATTAGTGATTGACAAGAGTGAAATAAATAAAGAAGACAGAAACTGGTAGGTAGAAGGGAAAAGGAGAAGAGTAGGGTTGCTAAAAAATTAATCTTACAAAGTGCAGAGTCTATAAATAGATATAAATATGCCTTATAAAGCTATAATGGCTATAAATAAATTAAATAATATTAATGATTTAATATTCTTGGACAGGGACGATGAGAGGAAATGTGGAGATATGTACCTGAACTAAATCCTCATTCATCTTAATGGGAAATAAATAGATCATATTAAAAATGGATGTGGGGCACACAGTTTGGGGGATGTCCATGATTATAGCTCTGACATGGGCAGTGTGTGGGCAATATATATAAACAAAGTGTTGTATCCCCATAATATTCTGAAATAAACAAAAAAGAGAAAAAAATAAAATGATGAAGTAGGTAACACTGATATTACATACTTTTTAGAGTTATGTCGTAACAAACCAGGAAAGCTAAAACCTGAAGCAATTAAAGGTGGCTGTTTTTGCCCAGAAGTAGGACTGGTGATAAAGAGGAGTGAGGCAGGAGTATTGCTTTTTATTATCCCTTTTTTATTAATCGTTTCTGCAAGGCATAGGGTCAAATATTTTTTATTTAAATTATAAGACAATATTCATTTTGGCAATGAGGTGATGAATCAGACACCACAATGCACTGATGTGGAACTATATATTGGTACTACTTTTCAGGAAAATATTTTTATAATTTATTCAAAATTTTAAACATTTTGCTACTTAAAACAATTTTTTAATTAAAAAATCCCCAAATTCCTAAATGGTGGTGGTGAAACAAATGTATGTACAGCACAGTGACATAATAGCAAAAATCTGAATAAGCCATAAAAAATTATAAATACAGAAGACTGAGGTAGTCCTAGCTGCATTCCCATGTATCCAGAACACATTATACCTGCTAGAGGACTAATTTTAAAATAAAGGGTCACGACAATGTTTTACAAGACCAATTTAGTGGGTCATATCAGACAATACATTTAAAAATGACATCGGAAGGCAGCTATGCTCACCACTATACCACTGACGCCGCAGTGCAAATCAAAACCACGTTGAGATATCACCTAACTCCAGTGAAAGTGGCCTTTATCACAAAGTTCCAAAACAACAGATGCTGGCATGGATACAGAGAGAAAGGAACACTCATACACTGCTGGTGGGACTACAAACTAGTACAACCTCTATGGAAAGTAGTATGGAGATACCTCAAAGAACTAAAAGTAGAACTACCATTTGATCCAGCAATCCTACTATTGGGGATTTACCCAAAGGGGAAAAAAAAGTCATTTTATCAAAAAGACACTTGCACGTGAATGTTTATTGCAGCACAATTCACAATCGCAAAGATGTGAAATCAACCCAAGTGCCCCTCAGTACATGAGTGGATTAATGAAACGTGGTATATTGGTATAGTTATACCATGGACTACTACTCAGCAATAAAAAATGGTGAACTAATTTCTTTTGTAACAGCCTGGGTGGAGCTGGAGACCATTCTCCTAAGTGAAATATCACAAGAATGGGAAAAATAATGCCACATGTACTCACTATTAAATTGGAACTAATAGATCTAAAACTCAATGGAAATAAAGCAGGTGGGAGGGGGGGAGGAGTGGATGGGTAAAATCACACTTACCAGGTACAGTGTACACTATCTGGGTGATGAGCACACTTATAACTTTGACTCAAACTGTACAAAAGCAATTCATGTCAACAAAATGTTTGTACCCCAGTAATATTCTGAAATAAAAAAATAAAAATGATATTGAACAGAAAAGGACAAAAATATTAGATATCATTTTGAAGTTTCATGAAACTTATTCGAGTTAGATATGCAAAGCAACATGCATACACATATGTATATGATGAGTTACAGTATAAACTGTATCCTTACTGTGAGTTCCAGTCAAAATAGTTGAAACCTCCTTATATAGAGGACAGTGGGCCTTTCAAATTTTGTGCAGGATCAAGGTTTCTTTGTGTGTGTGTGTGTGTGTGTGTGTGTGTGTGGTGTGTGTATGTGTACACACATCAACATCTTCCAACGAGTTCATGCACCAACATAATAGGAATATATATATATTAATACTTTTGTTATAAAGATGTCCCCCCAAAGGCACAGATAGTCTCTAGTCTATATAAAATCCATAAAACATTTCTGGAGAATTACATTTGATATTTTGTTTTGAATGGATAGCAGGGGCCTTATTGCTGGTTGCTGAGTGCCTGCTAGTGTACCATGAGGTGGTTATTACACTACATGCTGAGCAACCAGTCATCTGGAGAACACTGGCAGTGAAATGGGTACTACATGAATAAACATTTGCTTAGAGATCACATTATGTGTGACCACTTTTTGCAAGTGCTGTGGTTAGTCCTTTGTCGTAAATTAAGACAAAACCAATGTAAAAAATGCAAGATCCTTTTAGTGTTCATAGATGCTGAAATTTATATAACTTTCAGACATATTTGTGTGATGGTGTTATCATAATACCCTAACATGGCAATGCTACTGCATTCCTCTGAGTATGTTGGTGCTTATCTTCTATTTTAGGTCAAATTCTTAGGTGACAAATGACAGAGAATTAAAACGTAAAGGGGTAAATTAAAAGAAAAAAATGTCAGTGGTAAAGCTATGGCTGTCCTAAAACACTTTTACTGTTGAAGAGGTTTCTGAAGGTTAATTATCGCTAGCAAGGGAATTGTTTTGGACTGCATGCATTTTGAGTGACTTTCAGCAAAGTAAAACCTACAGAGGCTTGCTAGTAGGAGAAAGTATAGTTTAGGACAACACAACAAATGAGTACATTTATATTCATGATTAAATTCATTTTTCTCTTTACATAATGAGGAGAATTTTGAATATCTTTTCAATAACAAATGAGCTGGCATTATGGGCATGAGGAACTATTACAAAAATAGCTTATAATTTTGCATTCAGCTTCTCGATGTAATTTCTAGATCTATTGAATTTCAGCTTTTACTGGTGATTATTACATTTTTAAGTACTCCTTTAACCTAGTAGTCACAATCTTAATCTTTTTCTTTTCTTTTCTTTTCTTTTCATTTTATTGAGAAAAATGTCATTATAGAGAAAATATTGTCATCTTAGTTCATTATTTCTCTACATTATAAACATCCACAGCATCTTTCCTCTTATTCTCCAGTACTAATAAATATGAATTTAATGGGCATATTTCATATCTAAATATTCTACTTGAAGGATGGTAAGCTGAAAAGGAAATACAGAAGAATAATAATGAGCATTTTTCTTAAAGAAAGCACTAATTGTAATATTATTACCAATATGAACAGGATTTATCAGTTCTATATAGGTTTAAGATACCTTATTTTATTTAAATTATAAAAAATGTCAATTTACTGTTTAAGTTAAGGAAAAGCCATATGAATGAGTAGAACATTAAACAAATCCAATTTAACATACAGCAGACACATTTTTGAAAAATGAAACCAAACACACAATTATCAAGAAATATGTATTGATTTCTAACTTAATAGATAAATGGCCCAGTCAAAATGAAACAAATTTTATACAAAAAAATGACAAACATAGGAAAAAAGTTATTTTTACATATACATAAATATCCAAATATTTGGTGTTCTGTGCAGTTAAATTGAAATTTAAATAACATGGTCAAGCTAGTATAAAGATATTACTAAAAAAAAGAATCTCCAGTTCTTTCCAGGATTTCCTGCATGGAATTGCTCTTGGGACCTATGGTACACATGTGCTGCAAATTCATCTCCACATCTATGGTTTTGGTTTTCTTTTTGGTATTCTCAAAAATATCTTTCACACAAGCCTTGGCCTTATCCAGTTGTTGCTCTCTTCAGATAAAAACTATTTCTGTCTCATTGGCACTAGGTGGTAGAACATGGATGTGTGCCTCTGTTTCCTGTATGATATTATTAATAGTTTCATTGCATGGCTCAGCAATGAAGGGATGAAATATCTTTTCCACATCTAACCTCTCTATAGTACACTTGTCCTGTTCAGCAGACATAAGTAAGACTTCTTGGGGAACTTTCTTCATGACCTCTTTTATGCCAATATTATTGGTCCAGTTGCTGTGGTTATCTGGGCATAAGTTTTGGGTGTTAGTTGCAGCTTTTTGCTCCAAATTTTGTCGTTTTTATCCAGTCTTTCCTATACCAAAGTGATGATATTCTTTGGGAATGGAAACTGGAGTTAAAACTTGTTCCTGGAACCATGAAAAAAATTCCTTCTGAGCTTTTATGACAGATTCTGGATTAGCAGAGACTGTGATGTGGAGACCTTGATCTTTGACAAAAGTTAATTCTAGGTTGGCACCAGTCCTTTGCATGATGTCTAGATAGAATTTTGCTTGTCTGCCTTCAAACTGATTCACATACTTTTTCTCCTCCAGAGGTACATAAAAGACTTGAGTGATTACTGAGGTTGTGGTAGGTTGAATATTAGTGCTCAAGGACCCAGCAGGTTCCTTAAGATTTTCCAACCAATTTGTTTTCTCATAATTCACTCAACACCTAGAGGAAACACCTAGAGAGTGGAAACATAATTTTCTTTCTGAATGTACTTACTTTGGTGTTTATTCTAATTTTCTTTGGTGCTCATTGTTGATTTTCAATTAGACACAATCCAGGTACGTTGCAGCTAAATGGTCATTAGCACAAAAATTCCTCTTGTAGCTGCGTTTTTGCATATTACTGTATGGGAATAATAAACATTTTAAAGATGTAATTCTTCTTCAAGTTAATCTATAAACTCAAGACAATAAAATTATATTCTAATATTTATATAATTTGACAAAAATTCCAAGGTCCATCTATTCTGCTCTTATGTAAGTACCAAGATAGTGCTCAAACTATAAGAACTGTGAGAAAACAGCCACAATTTTGCTAAAGGAAAGTTACTCTTTAATTATTGTTATCACAGCCATCAACAACCCTCATTTTCCAAAGCCAGTGTCATCAATTTTTGACCCTTAGCAACATCTGACACTGTTGGATGCAAATTACTTTTGGAAATATGCAATTCTCGAGTCTCTAAGAATACTGGATTTACCAGGCTTTGCTGTTTTTATTAACAGCTTCATTGAAGAATAATTTATAAATTCACACAGTTTGTGTTTATAATTCAGTGCTTTTTAGTAAATTTAGAGTGCTGTGCAACAATCATAACAAATCAGTTTTAGAATAGTTTCATCACCCTAAAGGGATACCTCATGCTAATTTGCAGGTGATCCCCATTTTTAACATCACACCCAGACAAACACAAATTTATTTTTTTCTATAAACTTTACTTATCTAGACATTTCATAAAAATAGTACCATACAGTACAAAGTGTCATTTGCACTTCAATTCTTTGTCCTAACATAATGTTTCTGAGGTTCATCCATATTATAGCATGTATTAGTAGTGTGCTCCTTTGCATAGCTGAATAACATTCCACTTCTATGCACTTTTACCTTAATGACTGTTGTGATTTATTCTCTTTTCCTGATTCTGAAACAAAAAATAAATAAATAAAATTTTAAAAAGAAAAAAAGATCTCTTTTCCTGACTACACATCCTCTAGTGGAACTCTACATATTAAAGTATCACAGGCTGCTTTTTTGAACCCATTTTTTCTTTACATTTTTTCCTCTTTGTGATATACTATAGACTCATAATTTGAACATCATTGATATGCTGATGATTCTGAAGTCTGTAACCCCAGCCCAGAGTTGCAATGTGTGTCTGAATAAGCCTTCTTAACTTTATCACTTGAAGGTCTAATAATCCCTTCAACTTAATTCATTCAATGAACTCTTGGTTATTTCACCTAGGTTTCCCCCTTTTGGAATATTCTGGAACTTAACAAATAGCACTTGACTTTCCTTCTATTGTTTAGATCAAGTACTTGGTGTCCTCTTTGATTTCTCGCTTTCTCTCACATAACACATACAAAATATTAGCATTTTTGTTAATCTCAGTCTGACCTTTCCTCATCATTTCCAGTCTACATTTCTAGTCTAAGCCACCATTTCACTACAGCAACAAGTCTTCAAATGCTATACCTGCTCCTACTTTTGGCCCTCCATGGCCTATTCTCCACAAAACAGCCAAATACATTTTGATAAAGCAGAATAAGGTATATTTTTTTCCTTAACAGCTTCTAGTGGATTCCTTTTGCGATTAGAATAAAATAAAGGCTATTAACTGAAACTATATGAAATTCCCAATATTTGACTATTTTCACCTACAGAAATGAAATATGACCAAATTATTTCTTTGGCCTATTAGGCCCTTTAGTACCTGATCTTTTTCCACCTCACTGATCTCATCTACCACCATTTTTTCTCCTAATTCATCATGATACTGCTAAACTGGTCCATCTGTTGCTTGGCCATATCCTGTGCATTATACTTTCCAGGCTTTATCACTTGCTGCTCCATATGTTGGAAAACCAATTTTTCCAGGGCCTCCTGTAGTTTCCTCTTTTCATCATTCAAGTCTTAACTCAAAGATCATCTCCTGAGAGAATACTTCTATGTTTGATCTGACTAAAACTCTCCCCTCTATCCTTTTTCTCTTTTCACTATGACCTCTTTTATTTTCTTCAAGCAACATAATTAGAGTTTGTCTCTGTCTTCCACCCCTAATTCCTCTTCCCCTACATGTACACATTGGGATGTAAACGCCTTAATTTCAAAAATCTGCCTTGTTCATTGTTCTATTTGCATTGCCTAGTGGGGTGTGTGTCATGCACCAAGCACTAAAAAAAAATGTCATGCCTATTTGATAACATCAAAAAAGATAAGCAAAAGATCAGAAAACATACAACAGAAAAATATTCCACTGAATATAAAATGGCACTAAAAATCAATACCAATCAACAAAGTAAAAAATGGATGCTGGATGTGAACAAAAGATAAAAATATGAATGGCCAAAAACTTAACAAAATTAACTTAACAAAAAATTAGCTCAGATTCTCTAATATTTAGAGAAATACAAATAAAATAGCTATAATATTACCATCTCCATAAGTTTAGCAAATATTAAAAAGTTTAACCATAGTAAATGTTGGCTAGGAAAATCCTACTCTCAATTACTATATTGATTTTATTTCTGACCTGTACCGAATAGTTCATGGAACTGTACTGGTCAGTGGATCACCATCTGAGCAGCAATGGACTGGGATGGATGAGGATATGGAAGAAAGACATCCTGGTAATCCAAGTGTCAAGTGGTAGAATCAGTTTTTGGAGCAATTTGTCACTATATAATAAATTGTGCATACTCTTTACCCCAGGGTTAAATTTCTAAGAGGAGAAAACACATACCTACTTCTATCAGGGAACATTTATCATGATGCTCATATCAGAGCTATTCACATTAATAAAATATTAAGAACACAAACATAACCATGAATAGATATTTATATATTTGAGGTATATTAATCCTTTCAATGGAATTTTCAATATGTGATGAAATAAAATAGAATAACATGTATCAGTATATAGATAGGTACCAATAACCAAAATATTTAGTGAAAAATATTTTATAATATTACAGCATCATATCGTCTTTAAACTTAAACTCATATTTAAATACTAATGATGCTACGCTTTGTGGATATTTGGTGTGTGTATTTGTGTATACATAGTAAAAGTCCTTAGAATATACATAGGAGGGTGCAATAAACTAATGGATATGGGACTAGGGCTGGAACTCAGCTGAAGCTTCTGCACGGCAATGGAAACAATCAAGAAAGGGAAGAGACAACCCACAGAATGGGAAAAAAATTGCAAACTGTCCATCTGACAAGGGATTAATAACTAGAATATATGAGGCGCTCCAACAACTCAACAGGAGGAAAAAATCAAATAATTTCATTAAAAAATGAGCAAAGGATTTGAACACATATTTCTCAAAAGAAGACATACAAATGGCCAACATGTATATGAAAAAATGCTCAACATCATTAGTCATCAGAGAAATGCAAATCAAAACTTCAATGAGATGTCATCTCATCCCAATTAAAATGGCTTTTATCAAAAAAGACAGGCAATAACAAATGCTGTTGAGGATGTGGAGAAAAGGGAACCCTTGTACACTGTTAGTAGGAATGTAAATTAGTGCAACCACTATGAAGAACAGTATGGAGGTTCCTCAAAAAACTAGAAATAGAACTACCATATGACCCAGCAATCCCATTACTAGGTATATATCAAAAAGAAAAGGAATTCAGTATATAGAAAGATATCTGCACTCCCACGTTTATTGAAGCACTATTCACAACAGCCCAAATTTGGAATGAACCTAAGTGTTCATCAGCAGGTGAATGGATAAAAAACTTGTGGTACATATACACAATAGAATATTATATGGACATAAAAAAGAATGAAATCCTGCCATTTGCAACAACATGGATGGAACTGGAGAACATTATGTTAAGTGAAATAAACCAAGCACAGAAAGACAAATCTCACATGTTCTCACTCAGATGTGGAATCTAAATATTAAAAGCAATCAGTCTGATGGAGACAGAGAGTAGAATGATAGTTACCAGAGCCCAGGAAGTACAGTGGTGGTGGGGGAAGATAAAGTGGGGATGGTTAATGGACACAAAAATATAGTTGTTAGTTAGAATTAGCAATATTTGATAACACAACAAAGTGACTGTAATTAACAATAAATTAGGGTGTACTTTTAAATAACTAAAAGAATGGATTTGAAATGTTACTAATACAATGACATAATACATGCTGAGGTGATGGATATACCAATTACCCTGATTAGATTAATTCACAGTATATGCCTGTATTAAAACATCACACGTACCCTGTAAATATATACAACTATTATGTACCCATAATAATTAAAAATAAAAATTTAAAAAAACGAAATGATCCATACCAAACAAAAATTTACTAATATCAGCCATCGAATAGCAAATATCAAAAGCCAACTTTCATTCCTTAAAAAGACAACAAGGGTATATTTTTAAACTCCTGTTTTAAAGGCAATGTTATTTAAACTATACCTGGAGGAAGACTACTTCCACAAGATGTTTAGGGTTATACCTAAAAAGTAAATTATTGATTAAATAAATTTTTAAAAATTCAATTTAACAAAATTGAACAAGTTGTATCTTTGGGAACATTATTTCTCCAATTTACTAGACACCAGGACATTTATTATACATTTAGATACATTTAGGTTATCTAAAATCATATGGAAGTGCCATCATTTCATGAAAAAATAGTTGAGAAATAACTTTAATGGATTTAACATGAATAAAAATATATGTAAGGGGAGGGGAGGAGGCTATTCCAAGTGCCTTATTTTCCGACACCATGGCCCCAAATACTTAACATTTTCTCACAGCTAAAGCTCTGATTATAAGTGTATAATGATTATTTTAAAAGCTATCAAGTGGAATCAGATATTTCTATCCAATTTTCTAAGAAATTACCCTGTTTGAACCACTCTGCCAGAAGTAATCAAGATTTTTCTAAATTTTCATTCAATGCAAAATAAGTTTTGATTAGAAAAACAACAAAAAGATTTCTTAAAAAATATTTTATATGTTGTTCTATCTTACCATTTCTCTGAGTCCAGTTATCTGCAGTATCTCTTTGGTAGATAAATTTCTGAAAGCACACACTTACCTTACTACTTTCCACAATAATTTGAGATGACAACTTCATGGAACCATTTTTTGCTTGGATATGTATTGAAAAGTTGAAGGCAAAAATGTTAGTTTTCAATTACTAGAAACTCACAATGATTCTATATTTAAAATGCAGTGTTCCTCATCAAACAAATGCCATGAACTGAAGTGTACAGACATTGGAATGTAGTTTGTTTATATGGGATTTTAGAACAAAGAAAAGGCCTGTACTTCAAATAAAGTTCAGAAATCACGGCAAATTTAGAGACTTAGCTCCTCCACACAATACTGTTGCCAGAAAAATTCAAAAGGATTGTCTTTAATCTGCTGTCAAAATAAATGGATCAATTATTACTTTCAGGATACATAGTTATTCTCATAAAAAGAAAATAAAAATTAGAGTATAATATAAATTTCCAAGCAGAGAATAATGTACATCAGTGGAATTTCTCAGTAGAAGTAATTTGAATTCTTAAATAAAGATTTTATTTAATTCCAAATTCAGCAGATTTAAAAAAAAAATTATTCTGTTTTTACTTGCAGACCTGAAGATGTAAGAAAATTTTGGGTTTTTATTTTTGTTTTGATTTCTCTTTTTTATTTTACTTTATTTTTTATTTCAAAATATTAAAGGGTACAAATGTTTTTGGTTACATGGATTGCTTTTGTAATGCTCGAGTCATGGCTATAAGTGTGCCCATCACCAAATAGTGTCTATTGTACCCGTTAGGTGGATTTTTGCCCATCCCCTTTTTCCCCTTCCCCCTGCTTGATTTCCACTGAGTTTTCCTCCCCTCTGTGCACATGTGTGCTCATCAGTTAGTTCAAATTTAATAGCAAGTAGATGTGGTGTTTGTTTTTCCATTCTTTAGATACTTCACTTAGGATAATAGTCTCCAGTTCCACCCAAATTGTTGCAAAAGGTATTAATTCATCTTTTTTTAATGACTGAGTAGTACTCCATGGTATACCTATACCACATTTTGTTAATCCACTCATGAATTGATGGACACTTTGGTTGATTCCACATCCTTGCAATTGCAAATTGTGCTGCAATTAACATTTGAGTGCAGGTGTCTTTTTGGTAAAATTACTTATTTTCCTTTGGGTAGATACTCAGTAGTGGGATTGCTGGATTGAATAGTAGGTCTACTTTTATTTCTTTGAGGAATTATTTTCTGTAGAGGTTGTACTAATTTGCAGCCCCACCAACAATGTATAAGCATTCTTTTCTCTGTACATCCATGCCAGCATCTATTGTTTTCAGGCTTTTATTTTTTAATAATGGGCTTTGGCACTAAGAATTAGAGATATGCATACACACATGAACACACATACACACAAATATCCTCAGAAAGTCTTGTAAATATTTTAAAACCTAGTAATCTGACAATTAAAAAATAGCTGATTGCAACAAAAAAGTTCAGTAAATATGGGGTGTTTCCTATTTATATAAATTTAAGTGACTTTTATATCCAAAAGACAGTGGCTTGTCTATTAAATTTAAAATTTCACCAATAATATATTGTGAAAATCTATAAACACCACCACATGTGTGTGTACACATATTTTACCTATAAATGGTGAATTATCAGACAGGTCTAAGTTATCTCTGAAGCACTGTGCACTTGAAGGTTGTCAGAGCAATTTTTGCAAAATTTTGAGCAACCATGTTCCATAAAATATTAAACTTAATCCAGGTATACTGGAGTATTTAAGATATATTCCACTCAACTGATGAATAATAGTTGAAAATCTAAAAAAGAAAATATTTATAAAATTCTGGTGGTGAAATAGATCATATAAAAGATGAATTTTGAGGAGAGATAAGAGATAGCATACACAGCAGACGCTAAACAAAACTGATCATCTAATGTAATAATAATAGGCAAATATCAAAACGCAATCAAGTAAAAGTTTCAAATTATGAAAAAATAAATCCCAAAAAAAGGTCCATGAAGAAAAAAATATGATGACTGCACAGACTGAATTATCAGACTGATCTGAGTAGGCTTTGTACCACTCTGCATCCATGTGCAATTCAGATGAAATTATGATGGACTTTGTGACCTGACATAAAAAGCTAAAGAAGTCGGAAACATGTCCACAGAAATGATGTTCATGTTAAATCTACACAACACTCAAATAATGGATAAAAATTAAATAAATGTATGTAAATATAGATATGACATATTTACAGAAATATACACATGATATTAATATAAAAACACACATAATATTAGTAGAATTAGTAATTATATGTGTTAAGGTATGATAGGCCCAGAAATTAAAATTGTGTATAACTTGTGAGGACATATTATAAATATTTAACAGAAGGCATAATTAGAAAATGACAGTATGTAGATGCATCTGGAACACTTTCAAAAATCAAGAATGAAGATAGAAATATGTGACCTGCCATGGTTATACTGTCAGACTGGTCTGAGATGACTCTATCATTGTGTATCAGAAGATTGCTTGGCAATTTAGAATTTTGTGTGATGCTGAGACTTCACCATGAATAAGCCAACCAAGTTGGCTACATGAACAGAGTATTAGGACTGGCTTAGTGTAGGATACATAAGTGCTATATATAGATTCAAACACATAAACAAAAAAGTGAACAGATATTGTTAGATAAAATATGTGGTAATGAAAGATGTAAAAAATGAATAATTTTTAATGTGTGGTAATAGAATGTAAATGACATATAAGGGAAATGGCTAAAAAACACATGATTACAATTACAATTTTAAAAAATAAATCCTGAACTGAAGATGTAAACCAAGCAAATATTAAATAGTATACAGAGTAATAGAAAAGGGAAGAAACCAATATCTAGATATAATCTGATGGAATAGTCAAAGGTCAAGGATAAAGATAGAAACTCACAAAAATCCAGAAGAGGTAAAACTACATTAGTTGAAGAGGATGAATAATCAAACTGACCTAAGGTAGCTCTGAAACAATGTGTATATGAAAGTTGCCAGGACAATTTAGAATTCTGAGGAATTCTCTAACGTCTCAGTGAAAAAGCCAAACAATATGGCCACATGCTCCCAGTTCTATGATTAGCCTAGACTAAAATTCAATATAAATATAAATAATAGATATACATTTTTAAAAATCAAAAAGAACAAGAAAGACACACTGGTCTTATGATATAAAGTATATGATGATTAAAGAGATAAAATGTGAATAATTTAGAAGTAGTGATAAGAGAGTAATAAGAGTATACATAAATTGCTAAAAATAGATTATTGCAATAAGATAATTTTAAAAAGAAGAAAAAGATCAAGAACTAAAGCTATAAATCAGTCAAATATCACCCTATATAAGGAAAGGAAACTGATGTCTATACATCATTTACTGAAATTTTCAAAGATCAAGGATACAGTGAGAAAATTACAAAAACCAGAAAAAGTGAAAAATGTATCACATGGAAAGGGTGAATTATCAGACTGGCCTCACATGACCATAAAGCACAGTGTACATGAAGGTTGCCAGGACAACTTAGAATTTTGAGAAAGTTTTAAAAAGGCATCCACATATTATAAAATATTCTGATTAAAGTTAAAAAGATTAAAGAAATGAATAATTTTGAAGGAGCAATAATAGAGTGATAAGCATATATGAAGGGAAGTTGCTGAAAAATATACCATTACAATTAGATTTTGTTAAAATTATAAAAATTTTCAGATCTGAGGATGTAAATCAAATATCAGACAATATAAAGAAAGGAAAATAATATTTAGATATAATTTAGTGAAACTTTCAAAAATAAAGAATAAAGTCAGAAAACTGCAAAATACAGAAAAGGTAAAAACTACATTACCTGGACAGGATGAATTACCAGAGTGGCCTAAGCTGCCTCAGAAACATGGTACATGAAAAGTTACAGGACAACTTAAACAGAATTTTGAGGGAGTTTCTGAGCTGACAAAGAAAAAGCCAACCAAGATGACCACATGATCACAGGGATAGGATTGGCCTTGACTAGGATATTAAAGATATATATACACAAATGATAGATATAAATTCAATGACAAAAGAAACAAGTAATAAAAAGAAAATGCAGATATTATGGTATAAAATACATTAGAATTAAAGAAATATAAAATGTATGATGAAGAAAGAGCAATATAAGAGTGACAAGCATATATGAGAGGTTGCTGAAAAATAGAACATTATAGTTACATTTTTAAAAGTAATTCAGGAGACATAAATGAAAAAAAAAAGTCATACCAAATACCAGAATAATCATGAAGAAAAGATGTCAATATTTAGATATAACCTACTGGAAATTCCAAAAGACCATGACAAAGTAAGAATCCCACAGAAATCACAAAAAAAAGAAAATATGTTATGTCGACAAGATAAATTATCATATTTGTTCAAGTCAGCTCTAAAAAACTGTGTACATGAGATTGTCCAGTACCACTTAGACAGAATATTGAGGGAGTTTATGACCTCAACATGAAAAAGCCAAGTTGGAAACACATGCACAGTAAGATGACTGGCTGAGTCTAGAAGATTAAAGATATAAATAAAAAAGCGACACACACAAATTCAAGACAATTTTTTAACTTAAAAGGCATGTAGATAATATGGTTAAAATTTTAATATGACTTAATAGATAAGACATAAAAGATTTAGAAGGAGCAATAATGATAAGTATATATAGAAGTTGCTGTACAAAACTATCACAATTATATTTTGAAACAAAAAAATCAGACTTGATATGAATCATTCAAATATCAAAACATATAAAGAAAAAAGCCAATAATTACACAAAGTATATATATATGTGAAATGACACCCCCAAAAGAAATAAATAACTCCTTACCAATGTATACCAACCTATATGAAACGGTTAAAATGACAGATGAAGAATTTCAAATATGGATTATATGAAAGTTCAATGAAATACAAAAGAAAATAGAAACCCATCACAAAGAAGCCACGAAAGCAATGCAGGAAAGTAATGAGAAATTCTCTAAAGAAATCGAAGTATTAAAGAAAAACCTAACAGAAATTCTGGAAATGAAAAATTCATTCAAGGAATTACAAAACACAGCAGAAAGCCTTAAGAATAAGCTAGATCAGGCAGAAGAAAGAATCTCAGAGCTTGAAGATAACACCTATGAGATAAACAAATCAGTCAAAGAGGAAGCACAGAGAAATAAGAGGAAAAAAAAAGCCTACAAGAAATGTGGGATCATGTAAAGAGGCCAAATATAAGAATCATAGGCATCTCTGAGGGTGAAGAAGAAAATACACAAGGGTTGGATAATTTATTTGAGTGAATAATTGAGGAAAATTTCCCTGGTCCTGCTAGAAATATGGATATCCAGGTACAAGAAGCATACAGGACCCCTTGGAAATTCATCATAAACAGGCAGTCACCATGTCACATACTCATAAGGCTGGCCAAAGGAAACATGAAAGAGGCACTCCTATGAGGAGTAAGGAGAAAATAGCAGGTAACTTACAAAGGAAAACCTATCAGAATAACTTCAGACTTCTCAACTAATACCTTACAAGCCAGAAGGGAATGGGGGCAGAACCATCCTCAGTCTTCTAAAACAGATAATGGCCAGCCTAGAATTTTGTATCCTACAAAACTTAGTTTCTTATATGAGGTTGAAATAAAGACTTTCTCAGACAAACAATTGCTGAGGGAATTTGCAAAGACCAGACCTACCCTGCAGGAAGTACTCAGACCTGCCTTATATACTGATCAGCAAAATATACACCTACTGATGTAAAATCATCCAAAAGCTAAAGTTCAGAGCCCAGACACCACAATGGCTCAAGAGGTAAAACAAAGCAATGAGGGTCTACCCAACAGGATGAACAGAAATCCACCCCACATATCAATTCTTTCAATAAATGTGAATGACTTGAACTCCCCACTGAAGAGACATAGGCTGGCTGCATGGATAAAAAATACAAGCCAAGTATCTGTTGTCTCCAGGAAACACATCTAACCCACAAGGACTCATTTAGACTCAAGGTGAAAGGATGGAAAACAATATTCCATGCACATGAAACCAAAAGAAAGCTAGTGTAGCTGTTCTCATATCAGATATCACAGACTTCAAATCAACAAAAGTAAATAAAGACAAATATGGTCACTATATTATGGTGAAGGGAACAATTCAATAAGAAGATTTAACAATCCTAATGATTTATGCACCTAACACAGGAGCACCCAGATTCATAATGCAAATCCTACTCAATCTAAACAAAATGATAAACAGCAGCACTGTAATAGCTGGAGACTTCAACACCTCACTGACAGAACTGGACAGATCCTCCAAACAGAAAATAAGCAAAGAAATAGTGGACTTAAACAGAACTCTAGAACAAATGGGCCTAACAGATATTTACAGAATATTTTACCCAAAAATGACTGGAATATTTCTTTTTTTCATCTTTAACATCAACATACTTTGTGTTTAAGGTGCAAAAGATATATCTGAAGAATTATAGATTTCAACATATGTAGTTTATGTAGCATCGTTGCGCTGTTTGCTTTGGGGAAGACAAAAACTTAAAGTGTTCAATTGATCCTCATAACAGTCCTGTGATGCTGCTATCAAACATTTACAGTACTTAGAAGCACAGAGTTTTGGTTATAAATCAGGCTCAAGTATTATAATAAAGTTTATAGAAGCTATATCAACAGCATACACCCTATGTAGAAAGAAATATTTTTGTACATTTCTTGCCTTACTACTTCTTATGATTTTTTTTAGTAAATTGTAAAATCACCTTCACATGGAAAATGTTTTCAGTGACAGGAGACAGAAAACTAGAAAGTAAAATTCATCATGATCAAAAAATTGTATATTGATATTTGACCAGCAAATATCAAATAGGATAAGTAGGATAGAACTGGAATATATTTCATTATATATTTTCCAACTTTGGTCAGTTCATCTGTATAGAGGAAGTTGTTCATTTTACACAGTGGTTTATGTGTCAATTCTCTTTCTCTTTGTTTTTGATTCATTTCAGTAATGTCCATTATAAGACAAAAAATTAAAAGACCCATAATATGGCAAAGCTTTGACAGTCAATAAATCATATTTCTGAACATAAAAAAAGGAAAAAAAATTCCAGAAGACATATAAAGCAAATATCACACCACATACAAGGGTAATTGTTAAGGTTAGATGTCAATATCTAAATATAATCTATTGGAACTTTCAAAAGGCAATGACAAATTAAGAAGCTAAAGCTCCTAAAAAGGAAATAATATATTATCAGGAAAGGTGAATATTCAAAACTGACATAGGATGACTATAAAGTGCTACGTACACAAATATGGCCAGAGTGATTTGGAATTTTGAGAAAGTCTCTGATCTCACAAAATAAAAGCCAACCAAAAATGCCATAAGTCCACAATGCTAAGATTGCCAAAGAATAAAATATTAAAAATATATATACGCAAATCGTAGCTCAAAATTGTAAAGGCAAAAAAAAATTCAGAAAGGCAATCAGAAAATGTGTGAAAATGTTTTGCAATTACAGACTAAAGAAATTAATTATTTGGAAGGAGCAAAAATACACTAACAAGCATGTATATGGGGAATTACTGAAAATTAGATGATCACAATTACATTTTAGAAAACAACCATGAAATATCACACCCAATAAAGAAAGGAAGCCAATATCTGCACACAATATACTACAATTTTTAAAGATCAAGGAAAAAAATCAGAAAACTAACAAATCAGGAAAATGTTGAAGCTGCTGTTCAATAGACTTTCACAGTTAGATTTTTTTTTAAGAAGTAAATTCCAGACCTGAGGATAAAAATGAATCACATTTCACACCACATAAAGAAAAGGAGCTAATCTAGACATAATCTACTGGAAGTGTCAAAGATCAGGGATAAAGTCAGAGAATGACAAAATGCTGATGAAGTACAAAATACATAAACAAGGTAAAGGTAAACTAACAGATTGGTCGAAGCTGGCACTGAAGCACTGGGTACTACAAAGTGACCAGGACAACTTAGATGTTGAGTGAATTTCATGCCACAGAATGAAAAACCCAAGCAAGATGTCCACGTATTCACAGTCCTAGGATTGACCTAGACTAAAGTATTGAAAATGGAAATATACAAGAGAGAGAGATAATTTCAGAGAGAGAGAAAAAAAGAACACTCAGATGGTAAGGTATAAAATACAGTGTAATTGAAAAGATAAGAAATGAATATTTTGAAAGCACAATGATAGAATAATCCTCATAGATAAGGGAAATGGCAAATTGCTGAAAAATAGATGAGTACAATTAGACTTTTATAAAAGAGGGAAAATATCCAGATGTCAGGATTTACATCAATCAAAAGACAGACCATATAATGAATGAAAGCCAATATCTGGACATAAACTACTAGAAGATTCAAAAAACTACAATAAAGTGAGAAATGTGCAAAATTAAGAAAGTATCTAAGTGTATCACTTGGTGAGAGTATACTACCAGGAGAATCCAAACTGCCTCTGAAACATTGTGTACCTGTAGGGTGTCTGGAAATTAAACAGCAGTTGGATACATTTTCTGAAGTCACAATAAAAAAGCCAACCAAGATGGATATATGATCACAGAGATAGGATTGGCCTAGACCAGGATTTTAAATATACATACATTCATGTGATAAATATGAATACAATGATCAAAGAAAACAAAATCATAAAAAGCATTCAGATATTATGGTATAAAATGTATTGTGATCAAGCAGATAACGAATGATTTGGAAAGAGGAATAAAAGAGTGAACAGCACATGTATGAGAGGATGCTCGAAGAGGAGAAATGCCAATTAGTGTAAGAAAGGAAAACCATTACAGAAGACAAAAATTAAACAAAAATCACATCACATACCAGGGTTATCATTAAAGTAAGATGTCAGTATCTCAATATGACATACCATAACCTTCAGACCTAAAGCATAAGCTTAAAATGACCCAAAAATTTGGGAAAGGAGAATAAAGATATTATTGGGAAAAGGGAATTAACTAAACTGTCCTGAACTGGCTTTGAAGCACTCTGTACATCAAGGTTGCCAGAGCAACGTAGAATTTGGAAGAAGTCTCAGACCTTACAATGCAAAAGCCAACAAAGGTGTCCATATTCTCACAGTACTAGGATTGGCATCTAGACCAGGATAATAAGATATTTATACAAAAGTAACAGCTCAAAATTCTAAGGACAGAAACAATTTTAAGAAGGCAATCAGATATCATGTGTAAATTATTTTCTCATGGATCAGAAAAGAATGTATGATTTGGAAGGAGAAAAAGTAGGTTGACCAGCATGTGTATGGGAAGTTGCAGGAAAACAGAACATCACAATTACATTTTCAGAAAAGAACCAAAATTTCCAAGTGTGGCTGAAAGTCTATGAAATATCACACGCTATAAAGAGAGAAAGCCAATATCGCTGTACAATCTACTAAAATATTCAGTGTTCAAGGAAAAAGTCAGAAAACTAAAAAATCCAGAACAGGTAAAGAATATAGACACCTACAAAGGGTAAATGACTGTCCTAAGGGGGCTGTAAGAGTTTCTGTATGTGGAGGATGCCAGGACAACTGGAACAGAAGTTGGATGCAGTTTCTGAGTGCACAACGAAAAAGCCAACCAAGATGGAAACGTATTCAGAGACAGATGATTGTACTCTCACATGATATTAAAGCTGTGAATACATTGTGATATATATAAATTCACAGGTAAAAATAAAGAAAATAAGAGTCATGCAGATCATAGGGTAAAAATTTTCTTATTCACTAGTATAAAAATGAAAGATTTAGAAAGAGCATTAAATAAGGAGATATTAGGGAAGTTGCTGTTGACTTGTCCTTCAAAGTTAGATTTTCTTAAGGAATAAATTTCCAGACCTGAGGATGAAAATGAATCACATTTCACACCACATGAAGAAAGGGGGCCAAAATCTAGCATCATCTACTAGACGTGTCAAAACCAGGGATAAAGACAGAAAATGACAAAATTTCGAAGAAGTGAAAAAATATATTAGAAGGAAAAGATAAATTATCAGACTGGTCTAACCTGGCACTGAAGCACTTGGTACTACTAGGTAACCGGGACAACATAGATTTTGAGGGAATTTCATGAAACAATGAAAAAGCCAACTGAGATGGCCACGTATTCACAGTTCTAAGACTGACCTAGACTAGGGTATTGAAGATACAAATATACAACCGAGAGAGATAATTTCAAACAGAAAGTCCAAAAAAAATTACAAATGCACTTCAATAGTGTGTTATACGGAACAGTATATTTTTTTAAAAAAAGAAATGAATATTTTGAAAGCAAAATAATAGAATAATCCACATAGATAAGGGAAGCAGGAAATTACTGAAAAATAAAATTAGATTTTTTAAAAAGAAGAAAAGTATCCAGGTCTGAGGATTTACATCAATAAAACAACAGACTATATAATGAATAGAAGCCAATATCTCAAATAATCTACTGGAAGTTTCAAAGAACTAGAATAAAGTGTGAAATGTCCCAAATTCAGAAAGTATATAATTATATTACTTGGTCAGAGTGTACTGTCTAATAAAATGAACCTACCTCTGAAATGTGTTCCTGAAGGGTGCCTGGCTAACCTAAACTGCAGTTTGAGACACTATCTGAGCTCACAATGAAAAAGCCAACCAAGGTGGAAATATGACAAAAGGGCTAGGATTGGCCTAGACCAGGATTTTCAAGATATATACAGACATGTGTAAGCATGAATTCAATGATCAAAGAAAAGAATCATAAAAGGCATTCAGCTATTAAGGTAGAAAATCTCTTGTGACCAAGTAGATAAGGAATGACTTGGAGAGAGGAATAAGCGATTCCTCTCACAGAGCATATATGAGTGGTTACTTAGAGAGGAGACATGTAAATTAGGGTAAAAAGAAAACTATTTCAGAAGACAAAAATTGAACAAAAATCACATTTCATACCAATGTTTTCATTAAGGGAAGATGTCAATACCTCAGTATGAGCTACCATAACTTTCAAACAGTAAGCATCACATTCAAATGACCTAAAAATTTGGAAAAAGAGAGAAAAGATATTTTGGGAAAGGGGAATTACCATTACTGACCTGAGCTGGCTTTGAAGCATTGTGTACATCATGGTTGCCAGAGCAACCCAGAATTTTGAGGGGACCTCACAATGCCAATACCAACCAAGATGGCTATATGTTCACCATACTAGTATGGGCTCTTGGAATAGGATATTAAAGATATGTATACACAAATGGTAACTCAAAATTCTAAAGACAGAAAGAAACAATTTTAATAAGGCAATCAGATATCATGTGTGAGTTATTACTCACAGATCAGAAAAGAATGTATAATTTGGAAGGAGCAATAGTAGGTTGATCAGCATGTGTATGGAAAGTTGCAGGAAAATAGAACATCACAATTACATTTTCAGAAAAGAACCAAAATTTCCAAGTGTGGCTGCAAATCTGTGAACTATCACATGCTATAAAGAGAGGAAGCCAGTATCTTTTCACACTCTACTGAAATTTTCAAAGTTCAAGCAACAAGTTAGACAACTAACAAATCTGGAACATGTCCAAAATATAGACATCTGGAAGGGTAAACGAGCAAACTGTCCTAAGGTGGCTCTAAGAGTTTCTGCACATGGAGGATTCCAGGACAACTTAGACAGAAGTTGGATGATATTTCTGAGCACACAATGAAAATCCCAACCAAGATGGAAACACGTTCAGAACACAGGATTAGCCGCATCTAGGATGTTGAAGGTGTGAATACAGTGTGATATATATGAATTCACGAATAAAAATTTAAAAAATTGTGTCATGTAGGTCATTGGGTAAACAATTTCTTATGATTCACTAGTTGAAAAATGAAAGATTTAGAAGTAAAGAAGCAGATGAAAGGGAAGCTGATGTTCAATAGACCTTCACAGTTAGATTTTTCCAAGAAGTAAATTTCCAGACCTGAAGATGAAAATGAATCACATTTCACACCATATGAAGATAGGGAGCCAATATCTAGATATAATCTGGAAATGTCAAAGATCATGGATAAAGTCAGAAAATGACAACATTTCAGTGAAGTAAAAACTATATTACGAGCAAAAGATAAACTATCAGACTGGTCAAAGCTGGCACTGAAGCACTGGGTACTACAAGGTTACCAGGACAACTTGGATGTTGAAGGAATTTCATGTCTCACAATGAAAAAGCTACCTAAGATGGCCACATACTCACTATTTTAGGTTTACCTAGACTAGGTTGTTATAGAGATATATACACAACTAAGAGGTATAAATTCAGAGAAAAAAACAAACAAAAAAATTAAAACCATTCTCAGATGGTATGTTACAAAATTCAGTGTAATTTGAAAAAAAAGAAGAAATGAATATTTTGAGAGAACAATAATAGAATATTCCACATAGAAAAGTGAAGTGGGAAATTACAGAAAAATAGATAAGTACAATTAGACTTTTATAAAAGCTGAAAAATATACAGGTTTGAGGATTTACATCTTTCAAATGACATACCATATAACGAATGTAAGTCAATATCTGGACATAATCTACTAGAATTTTCAACGAACTAAGATTAACTGTGAAATGTACAAAATTCAAAAAGTGTTTAATCATATTGCTTGGTCAGAGTGTACTGTCAAAGAATCGAAGCTACCTCTGAAACATTGTGTTCCTGAAGGGTGCCTGGCCAACCTGAACTGCAGTTTGAGACACTTGCTAAGCTCACAATGAAAAAGCCTACCAAGGTGGAAATACGATCAAAGGGATAGGATTGACTTTGACCAGGATTTTCAAGATATATACATACATGTGGTAAGTATGAATTTGACAATCAAAGAATAAAAAACCATAAAAGTCATCCAGCTGTTAAGGTAGAAAATCTCTTGTGACCAAGTAGGTAAGGAATGCTTATGAAGAGTAATAAGCAAGTGAGCAGCACATATATCAGTTGTTGCTGAAAACTATGATAATTATTGTTAAAAAAGAATAATTTTTCACAAGACATAATTTGAACAAAAATCACACCACATAGCAGGGAATAAATTAATGGAAGATGTGCATATATATACATGAACTTCTGGAACTTCCAAAGGTTTTGCATGTAGTTAAAATGACAAAAAAATTCAGAAGTGTAAAAAAGATATTATTGGGAAAGATAGAATTATTAAAACTGACCTAAGCTGTTGTTCAAGCACTGTGTGTAGCAAGGGTGCCAGAGCAACCTTGTATTATGAGAATTTTCCTGACCTGTCAATGAAAATACCCACCTAGATGGCCACATGTTCATAGTTCTTGGTTTAGCTTATATTTTTAAATATAAACATAAATATATATCTTTAATACATATGTATATACACACAATATAGATAAAATTTAATAATACTAAAAAATTTTCAGAGATCATTCAACTATTACAACATTAAATAAACTGTAAGTAATGAAATAAGAAATGAATAATTAGAATGTAGCAATGGTAATATAATATCCAAAAATTGGTGGTTGCTGAGAAATAGATCGTCACAATTTTATTTTTAAAAAATAACATAAAATGTCTAGAATTTAGGATGAACATTAATCAAAATCACACCATATAATCTAAGGAAGCCAATAGAAACCAATATCTAGATATAATCTACTGGATGTTTCAAAGATGATGGTTGCAGTGAGAAAAGTATAAAACCCTGAAATGGTTAAAAATATATTACTTATAATGAGTAAATTATCAGACTTGCCTGAATTTTCTCTAAATGCTTTGTACCTTATGATTGCTAGGAAATCTTGGATTTTTGTTGGAATTAATTCTAACCTCACTATGAAAGAGCCAACCAAGATGGCTGATGGTCACATGTTCTCAGGGGTAGTATAGACCTACAGTAGAATGTTAATGATGTGTACACACACACATGTGATAGAAAAAATTCAAAGACAAAACAAAAGAATTAAAAAGATATTTAGATTTAAATATGATGGTATAAAATATACTGTAAAGAAAGAAGTAAGAAATGAATGATTTGGAAGGAACAATAATAGAGTGAAAAGCATATATAAAGTGATCTTTCTGATAAATAGCCCATTATGATTACATGAAAAAGGAAATATTAAAGAAAATATTACCAAGAAAAATAATTTGAATATCTTACCACCTACGAGAATAATCATAAAAGAAAGATGCCAATATTTAGATATAATCTGCTTGAATTTTCAAAAGTCATGGATAAAGTTAGAATCCCATAGAAATCTGGATATAGTAAAATATACATGCCTGGAAAGGGTGAATTATTAGACTATTCTTAGATGGCTCTGAAACATTGCATACATGAATGTTTCTAGACAACTTAGAAATTTGCAGAATTTTCTGAACTCACAATGAAAAAACCAACCAAGCTTGCCACATCCACACATTATTAGCATTCATCAATGTTAGTATATCAAAAGTGCAATTCATTCACCTGCATAATTAAAATTGGAACTTTTAGAAAACAAAATAAAACATACAGATTTATGTCATAAAGTTTTGATAGTGAAAGAGATCAGAAAGTTCTA
This sequence comes from Daubentonia madagascariensis, assembly GCA_023783475.1. Lineage (NCBI taxonomy): Eukaryota > Metazoa > Chordata > Mammalia > Primates > Daubentoniidae > Daubentonia > Daubentonia madagascariensis. The sequence goes on from JAKFHU010000166.1 coordinate 2,742,898, forward strand.
TGATATAAGAGGATTGATAATATAGTCAATATTCATAATGATTTTAGTGAAAAATGGACTCTTAAATATGGATTAAAGCAACAACCTAATAAAATAAAAATTTCCCAAGATGAACACAAGAATCAGCTTATAATTTTACCATTTAAAATCTTAATAATAATTATTATTATGAATAATAACAAAAACAGGTCAACTTCTATACAATGTGCACTGAAATGTCCAATGACAGGGATAAAATGAGAGCCACATCATAATTCAGAAAGGAAAAAAATACTAACTGCAATCCAGATTGTTCTGAAATTTTTCTGAAAGGTTAGTCCTAACAGTAGATGTGAATTTATACCAAATTTTGAGAGACTCTGTGACATAAAAATGTAAAACCCAACCAACTTATGTTAGTATTTTGAAAGATACACTCTACTCACCTAATAACTAAAAATTTAAAAATTTAAAAGATTTTAATATGTAAAAGGAGTTATTATATAAAAGGAATTATATGGTTTTCTATTTGTTTGTGTCATCTGCAATTTCTTTCCTCAGTGTTTCATAGTTCTCTTTATAGAGAACTTTCACCTCCTTGGTTAAGTATATTCCTAGGTATTTTATTTACTTTGTGGCTCTTGTGAATGGTATTGAGTCCTTGATTTGATTCTCAGCTCGACTGTTATTGGTACATAGGAATGCTACTGATTTGTGTACATTGATTTTGTAACCTGAGACTTTGCTGAATTTATTTATCAATTCCAGGAGTCTCTGAGTGGAGTATTTGGGATTTTCTAGATATAAGATCATATCATCATAAAAAAGTGAATAGTTTGACCTTCCATTTCCTGATTTGGATACCTTTTATTTCTTTCTCTTGCCTAATTTTTCTGGCTAGGACTTCCAGCACTATATTGAATAGAAGTGGTGACAGTGGGCACCCTTGTCTTATTCCAGTTCTTAGTGGGAATGTTTTCAATATATCCCCATTCAGTATGATGTGGGCTGTGTGTTTGTCATATATGGCTTTTATAATTCTGAGATATGTTTTACGTCATGCTCATGGATCGGTAGAATCAACATTGTTAAAATGTCCATACTACCCAAAGTGATTTACATATTCAATGCAATCCCCATCAAAATACCAAAGTCAAATGTCACAGATCTAGAAAAAATAATTCTACACTTCATTTAGAACCAGAAAAGAGCCTGAATAGGCAAAGCAATCTTAAGCAAGAAGAACATTACCAGACTTCAAACTATACTACAAGGCTATAGTAACCAAAACAGCATGGTATTGGCACAAAAATAGAGACATAGACCAAAGGAACAGAACAAAGAACCCAGTTATAAAACCATCCAGATACAGCCAACTGATCTTTGACAAAGTAGACAATAATATGGACTGGGAAAAGAAACCCCATTCAATAAATTGTGCTGGGAGAATTGGATAGCCACATACAGAAGAATGAAACAGAATCCATGTCTCTCATCACTCACAAAAATTAACTCAACATGGATAAAAGACTTAAATGTAAGACAAGCAACCATAAGAATGCTAGAAGAAAATGTTGGAAAATATCTTCTAGACATAGGCTTAGACAAAGAATTTATGACGTAGACCCCAATGGCAACCACAGCAATAGCAAAAATAAAGAAATAGGACTTGATTAAATTAAAAAGCATCTGCACGGCTAAGGAAATAATCAACAGAGCAAATAGACAATCTACAAATTGGGAGAAAATATTTCCAAGCTATACATACAATAAAGGGCTAATATCCAGAATCTACAAAGAACTCAAGCAGATCAACAAGAAAAATACAAAAAATAAACCCATTAAAAAGTGGGCAAAAGACATGAACAGTAGATTTTCAAAAAAAGATAGATAAACGGCCAATAAACATATGAAAAAATGCTGAATGTCACTAATCATCAGGGAAATGCAAATTAAAACCACAATTAGATATTACCTTTCCCCAGTGAGAGTGGCTTTTATTAAAAAGTCCAAAAACAATACATGTTGGCGTGGATGCAGAGAGAAAGAAACACTCACACATTGTTGCTGGGACTGCAAATTAGTACTACCTCTATGGAAAACAGAATGGAGATTCCTTATAGAACTAAAACTAGGCCTACCATTTTATCCAGCAATTCCACTATTGTGCATTTACCCAAAGGAAAAGAAGTCATTTTACCAAAACACAGCTGCACTGGAATGTTTCTTGCAGCATAATTCACAATTGCAAAGATGTGGAATCAACCTAAGTGCCCATCAATTCATGAGTGGGTTAACAAAATGTGTTATATGTATACCATGGAATGCTACTCAGCCATGAAGAAGGATAAATTAATGCCTTTTGCAACAATTTGGATGGAACTGGAGACCATTATCCTAAGTGAAATACCCAAAGAATGGAAAAACAAACACCACATGTACTCGCCATTAAATTGGAAGTAACTGATGAGCACACATGTGCACAGAGGAAAGTAAAATTAAGTGGAAATCAAGCAGGGAGGAGAGGGGAGAAGGGGCTGGGCAAAAACCTGCCTAATGGGTACAGTGAACACTATCTTGGTGGTGGGCACACTTATAACCCTGAATCAAGCATAATAAAATAATCCATGTAATCAAAAACATTTGTACCCCCATAATATTTTGAATTAATAATAAAAATGGATTATTCTTTAAAATTACTGATGGCAAAAGTGATCAGGGAAGACAAATTATAAGAATAGATAGTAGAGTCTCCATATAGATGAGTTTGCTGAAAAGCAAAAATTTTTCATACCTGAAGAAATACAAATACTTTTATTTAAAAATTATTTCACAATTTAACTGAATAATAATAGAATCCAATGAAAAGAGGCTCAATACAGTGAATATTTCAGATATTGAGTATAAAGAAAGAATTCTATAAAATTTAGGAAAGGGAAAAAAGTGTCACCTGTCACAAATGAATTATCAGAATGGACCACTGAAGATTGATAGGGTAACTTGAAATCTTGAGGGACTCTCTGACCTCACAATGAAAACTCAATTAAGCTGGAAATATGTTCACTTTAGCATATGAACTCAGTGGTTTTAGCTTTATTTACCCATATTATTAATTATATTAATATTGACTGAATAGTTTAGAAACACCATATTTTAGTAAAGTATTACTGGAAGGTTTACATTACATTATTTGAGAATAGACTTTAGATTGTCTACACCAGTATGATCCAGGCAAAAAATAATGTAAGCCACAGATGCACACCTCATATGTGATTTTTAATTTTCTAGAAGCACATTAAAAAGATTATATTGATTGTAATAATATAATTTATCATAATATGTTCCATATATTATTTCCAACAAATAATCATATAAAATCATTATGTATTTTATATTTTTAATACTAAGCATTTGAAAACTGGTGTGCATTTTAGCCATACAGTACTTATCATTTTGAATTGCCACATTTCAACTGCTCCATAGTAACATTAATGACTACTATATTGGAAAATGCAGCTCTAGACCAATGTGTAATCTGAAAGTCAGTATAGTACAATGCTTATTACTGCTCCTCAGTGAGATGCATATTGAAATTGAGAGTAAGCATTTAAAAACTTTTATAACAATTTGGCTTTTCTCTGGTGTCTAATTTCAAATTAAACAGCAGGCTTGTATTTTGTGGGTCCTTTTTGGATTCATTTTTCTAGTAATTAATTTTAATTTAATTTTATGTTACAAAATATCAATCCACAATGGGTTGGGGAAAAATTGCTCCTTCATCACAAATGCTTAGAGAAGCACTGGTCTAGCAGTGGTCTAGAATGGATCATTAGAAAATTTCATTTAAATGATAAATAGTATAAGAATTCCATTAATTGAGCACATATTATTTAATTTTGTTTATATTTTCTTTTCTGTATTGGCTAATTGTATTAGTCAGAATATTCTAGAGGGGAGTCAGCATTAGCAAGTATAGACTCCTTTACTTAAAGTCATTTGATTGCAGATATTATCACATCTACAAAATGTCTTCACAGCAACATCTACCTACAATATTGTTTCACCTAACAACTTAGTACCACAACCCAAGAAAGCTGACACTTAAAATTAGCAACTACAACTGACCTCATGTCAATATGGAATTTATATACACATCCTTAAGCCATACTTAATCTCCAAGTAAAGATAATAACAACATTCTACTTCCACCTAAAATGATACAACTATCCTGCTTAGAACCAAGAATGCATGCACTCTTTCCCCAGAAAAAGATGCAAAGTCCTTGGGTGATGGTCACCTTTCTCCTTAATATCCTGTAACTTAAATGTTAGGATGTAAAGTTAAAAATATTTAGATGGTATGAAGAAAAATTATCTTATATGATAAGGAAATAAGAGAGGGAAGAAAATGACAGTATTTGATATACACAAACATTCATAACAAAATAATGAAGAAATAAAGAGTCATAACAATTGCAGTTCTTATTTCCACTATTTCCACAACTGGTCACATGGTCATACTTAGTATTTATAACTATGGTCATGTGCTACATAATGACATTTTGGTCAACAATTGCCCACACATATATAATGGTGTTCCCATAGGATTATAATACTGTATTTTTACTATACCTTTTCTATGTTTAGATACACAAATACCACTGGTACAAATACCACTATGTTACAATTGCCTACAGTGTTAAGTACAGTATCATGCCATACAGTTTTGTAGCCTAGGAGCAATATGGCACACCATATAGTCTAGGTGTGTAGTAGGCTATACCATCTAGTTTTCTGTAAGTACACTCTATGATGTTTGTAGAATGATGAAATCACCTAAAGACACATTTATCAGAATGTATCTTCATCACTAATTGATGCATGACTGTACATTCTTCCACTGCCCATTCCATATTCTTTTTGTCTCAGAAAGCACCTCAGCTTGCCATGGTTCTTTATCTGTTGAAGAGACCCAAATCTTCATTCCTGAAAGTCTGAGCTATTAGTAACCCCATCTAGATCGAGTTGTTTTATTTTTCCACTAATTTAATCATAGGACAAGGTAACACTAAGAGATCCCCTAAGGAACCTCCTCTATTCCAAACATACTTTTACTTACTTACCTCCATGGTGCAGTGGCAGTGCCATTTCCCCTTGTTACTCAGTATTAGTCACACGAGGTAGTGCAGTAATCTTTGGCTATTGATTCCGAGGCAAGGGGAGTATAAAGTGGAAGGGCATCTTGAATTCTGGTTCAATGGAATCTTTGTTTTTATTTCTGGTGGAAGCATTCCTGCCTTTGGAACTAAGATATCTAGACCAGCAGAGAATAAGATCATGGGAACACAAAGGAAGAAGTGTGCTAGTGGATCACTAGGAGTAATAGTGGCGCCACTCCCATTTCCCCCTCTTGATTTCTGGTCCCATGAATCCTGACAATGGGAGAAAGAAAATCACATATTGGACCCTGGTATGGGGCATATACAGTCTCCTGGAAAACAGTTCCCAGACCTGCAAGGTATTGCCACATAGCTGGAACTGTAACTGAGACTTTAAAAGGCAATTCCACCTCTCTATCAAGCCAGCTGCTTCAGTATGATAAGGGACATGGCAAGACCAGTGAATTCCGTGTGCATGGGCCCATGATTAGAGTTAGTTTGCTTGAAGTGACTTTCTTGATCATAAATGTTGCTGTGTGGAAACTCCTAACCATGGATAAGGCATTGCGTAAATCCAGAGGATAGTTTGTACCGAATCATTGCATGTAGGCAAGACAAATATGAATCTATAGTAAGTGTGTATTTTAGTAAGAATAATGTGCTGCCCCTTCCATGAGAGAAGCAGGTCAATGTAATCAATTTGCTACAAGGTAGCTGGCTGATCATGAGGGGAATCTTTCCATAACTGGCCATACTAATGTTGCTCAGTATTAGCATTTACTGCTGTCAGATTGGGCTCTGAGCAGTGCCTGTATTCAGGGCAGTCTTGGTGAATGGAAATTCCTATTGCTGAACCCATCAAACATCTACATTCTTACCACCATGGTCACTTTGTTCATAAGAAAATTGAACAAAATCGGGGGTGATATGGAAAAGAGGCTGAGTTCTATACACAGAATAGGCCATTTTATCAATTTGTTTATTGAACTCTTCATCTGCTGATGTTACCCTTTGCTGAGCATTTAGGTAGGAGAAATATCTTCACGATTTTCACCAATTCATAGAGATCTATCAACATATATCTTCCTTAGACTTTCTAGTCACCAATTATCTAATCATCTTTCTCCCAAATCCCTGACCATCCAGCCAAACCATTGGAGACAGGCCATGAATTAGTATACAATAATAAATCTGGTCATTTTTCCATCCAAACAAGATAAATAACAAGATGCATTGTTTGAAGTTCTGTCCACTGGGAGAATGTCCCCTAACCACTGTCCCTCAGGAATGTCCCAGAAAGAAACTGTTGTGGTGCAGTTATCCACCTTCCAGTGGTACCTGTATATCATGGAGAACCATCTTTAAACCAGGCTTGAATTTTCTCTTCCTACCAAAGGAAAGTATGAAACTCCCCTTGAGTCTATCATTGCAGGCAGGAAGAGAGAAGGGGTGGGGTCAATGGGCATTTTAGTTATTTCCTCATGTAACTTACTTGTGCCTTCAAGGCCTGCTGAAGATTGATATCCAGTATCCCTTCCATTTGATCAAGAAGTACTGCTGTGGATGCCCAACTTTATGACTTGGTAGATGACACAGCACCCAGTTCATGATAGGCAATTCAGGTTGCATGCTAACTTGGTGGCTCCTGGTTAAGCATTTAGTGTCTACTAAGGCCCAGTAACAACCCAAAAGCTGTTTCTCAAAAGGAGAAGTAGTTATCTGCAGAGAATGGCAGAGTTTTCTCCAAAATCATGAGTTTGTGATATCATTCACAACTAGGGGTCTGCCAAAGGATACAAAGAGTATCTATATTTGCCACTGACACTTCAAGTACTATTGGATATGTTGGATCATATGGCTCACGTGGTAGAGCAGCTTATATGGCAGACTGGATCTTGTTTTGGGCCCCACTCAAAACTAGCAGCTTTTTGGGTCACTCTGTAAATGGGCCACAGTAGCACACCCAAGTGAGGAATATCCAAATCCAAGAGGCCCACCAGTCATTGTGCTTTTAATTTAGTTATGGGAGAGGCCAGATGCAACAATTTATCCTTTATGTTAGAAAGGATATCTCAACATGTCTCACCTGACTGGACCCCTGAAAATTTCACTGAGGTGGAAGGCCTATATTTTTTTTCAGATTTATCACCCTTTCATACACAAATGTATCACCAATAAATCTAAATTAGATGAAACTTCTTGTTCACTAGGTCCAATAAGTATAATATCATCAATATAATGGTACATTGTGGTATCTTGTGGTGGGAAGGTGATCAAGGTCACTGTGGACTAAATTATGACATAAAGCTGGAGGGTTGGTATACCACTGGGATAAGATGGTGATGATGTATTACTAACCTTGTCAGTCTAAAGAAAACTGCCCTGGGTGGTCTTTACTAACCCATATCAAGACAAAAGTATTTATCAGATCAATAGCTGCATACTATGTACCAGGGGATGTGTTAATCTGCTCAAGCAATGAAACCACATTTGAAACAACAGCTGCTATTGAAGTCACCACCTGATTAATTTATGATAAGCCAGCCCTTCTCCAAGATTAATTTGTTTTCTACATGGGACAAATAGGTGAGTTGAATGGGAATGTTGTGAGAACCAGCAGCCCTGCATCCTTTAAGTCCATGATGATGGCACTTATCACTGTAATTCCTTCAAGAATGTTTTCAGTTATTATTTTCCTAGGTAGAAACAGTCCTAATGGCTTTTACTTAGCCTTTCCTTCCACCATAGTCCTCACTCCACAGGTCAGGGAATCAGTGTGGGAACTCTGCCAGTTTCTGAGTATTTATATTCAAATTATGCATTTGTGAACTGGGGAAATAATTACAGGATGTATTCAGGGACCCACTAGAGTCATTGTGAGATGGACCTGGGGTAAAACTCCATTGATCTTCTCTAAGTGCCTACTCTGATGGATCACAGCGATGTTTTGGATCTCTTGGAATTAGTGTCAGTTCAGAGTAGGTATCCAGTAATCCCTGAATAGTCTAATTATTTGCTTTCTCAGATGAACAATTTCCCTGGTAAAATAGCATAGATCCTTCTGAGTAAGGAGAAAGAGAGATTAACAGTATACAATTTTGCCAGTCTAGCAGAGTACTTGCTCCAGAGCCCCCGGCCTCCCCTTTATTGAAGGAGTTCTGAGTCAGTATACTGAAAATTGGGAAAATTGGGAGTTCTGAATCAGAAAACTAAAAGTTTCCTAATCTTAAGTCTTGGAAATAATTGAAGGTCCATAAATCTCTTATTTTACTTCAATGTTCAACTAGCCAATACCATAGGTCAATGCTACTCAGACTATTGTTTATTCCTTGGACTTTGCTGTTCATTACAGTAACCACACTATCCCTTTGCTTTTGAAGATTAAGTACTATAATTTAGTTCATACCATTATGGGATCCAATTATCCTCATTGAATTTAAAGATCCCAGTTAGTGGCAATAGTTCCTATTATAATTACTAACCTACAGAAAAGAAAAACCACAGAGCAATTCATGAATGCTGGGGCTCCCCTCATAAATATATTCCTCACAGTTACTGTGAAAATTATGTCCTGTGGACTCTCCTGGGATGGATGAGTATACATTGCAATCTTGCATGCTAAATCCACTCTAAAATTCCAGTCTCCTTAAGCATTTGGATAATTTTTCCTCCAGTATTCCAAGGCATTTCTAGTATTTCAACTTCATTGTGTATAGGCCATGTTCTTCCATGTTTTAGCGAACCTATCAAAAACTCTGTTAGAGACCTTTATATGTTATATATATTTCTTACCCCTTGAGGTAAAACACTGAATGCAGAATCTTTGCTTAGTGACTTGTATCAGTATATTTGGTTTCATCAAAATTTATGCTCCTTTCATCATTATCCCACACCCTTAATACCCATTTCCACACATGATCTTCAGATTTCCGTCTGTATAAATCTGAGAAATCATGCATATTTTTTTAGTGTAGCAGACTTCCTCTGGAGTCACACTTTGTTCCTCACCTTTCTAGGCCTGCTGGGACTTGAATTTCATTGTAGGTCTAGAAGCAAAAAGACATGGTAGGGGAGAATCAGAAATGTCTTACAAGGCAACAAGCTAAGGAGGGACTATTGCAGTTTCCTCAGGCAAAGAAAGGTTACTTGTCTCATATAGAGGTGGATAGGCTGCATCTACTGGCAAAGAAGACTCAGAAGAATTTAGGGGTTCATTGCCCCAGTTGCATCAGGATCTGCCCATATGTCTCCATTCCAACTTTCAAGATCCCATTCCTTCCAAATTGATGCCCCCAATTTAACAGAAGATGACTTACAATGTTGGGGATTGAACTTCTGTTGTGATTCAGCAACTCATATGATTATACTCTGGGTTTGGTTTTCAGCAATCTTAGCTCCACAGTTATAGGAAATAAAAATTTCATTCAAATCATACATAGAAATTTTCAGGTCATTTATGAGGCACCTGAGTTTGGAATTTGAAGCCCTAAATTTATTCTTTTCTTCTCCTCTTTTTTTTACAGCACAACTAACAGCAACAGGCTAATCTCATTAAACTTGTTATTTGACAAAAATGTTTGGTTCAGAGGCATCAAATACATGACCACTAAGAACATTGCCTCTTATAAGGATTTGGAGTGTCCAATGGTAATATCTTGTGTAACTCTATCTTCACATTACACCACGGACTATCACTGTTTTTTACTACCGTAAATAGAGTCATTAGTGCCTTTAAATCTGATCATATTGGAGAATTGATTTCAGAAATCCTCAAAACCAATTCAGGAAGCTTATACTCAAAATTCTGCTCTCTGGAAACACTGTTGATACCAAAATCGATATCACCCAGAGTTGTCCAAAGAAACAGACACAGTAGTATATTGAACACACACACACATGTGCACACACACACACATTATTTATTTTAAGTAATTGGTTCACAGGATTGTGGGGGCTGATAAGAACAAAATTCATGAGCTAGGTTGGCAGGCTGGAATATCAGGCATGATTGCTATGTTACAGTCCTAAAGAAGAATTTCTTGTTCTCCCAGAAATCTCAGTTTTTGCTCATAAGGCCTTCAACAGATTGGAATGGGACTACCCATGCTATCAAGAATAATCTCCTCTACTGAAAGTCAACTGACTGTAAATGTTAATCACATCTACAAAACTTCTTTACATTAAAATCTAGACTAGTATTAACCAAACCATAACCTAGCCAATTTGACACATAAAATTACCATCACACTTATAATTTCTGTAATAAAAATGTATTGTTTTTTAAGTGAAAAATCAATGTTACTTAATTATTAAATGGTACTTGGCTTAATTATCTGTGTTAGTTACTCTGAATATAATGGATAATATGCCACTAAAATTATAAAACAGGTTTTCATGACATTGACCCACTGGTGCCATTGTGGGCTATCATAGGCTTAGACAGTTTTGATAGTCACTATTCTGGCCATAGTACCTACTAAATTTTTAAATATTTCCATACTGGAAGAAATGTCATAGAGATGGCAGAATAGGAGATATAAGTATTCATCATCCTACACAAAACAACAATTAGCTATCTATAAATGAAAGTAACCTTGGGAGGGCTCAAGGGTTTAATTAGAAATCTGTAGCAGATTGGAACAAGATGGCTGACCAGAGATGCCAGCTTCCAGAGCATCTCAGTAAGAAGGAAAAGTTTTAAAGGAAATAGAAAAAAATGAACAAATAGAGATCAGATATGGATCTGATGGAAGGGTGCCAGAACCTTCAGGAGACTCCATGGGAAGAAGTTGCAGAGCAGAACAGGAAGGAGCACGGTATCAGTAGAGATCAACCCCTGAGAGACTTGGAGTCCAGTGAGAAGGGTAGATGGAGCAGTTTTTTTCTCCCTCTCAAGCATCTCCGACAGTTGACGGGTTCCAAAGCTGCTGGAAAGACTTTCTGCCCATGTGAGCCCAGAAGCTGCTGCAGCCAGTGAGTTGATAGCTTCATGTGGAAAGGGCAGTAGGCTCCCAGCCCCCCAGGGCACCTCCTGTCTCCACAGACCCGAGCCATGATGGCAGGCAGCATATTGCTTCTCTACCCACCATGCACCCTTTGTCCTCCCAGGGGGTTTCACCTCCTCAGGCTTCATCTTGCTCACTCCCACACAGATATTTCCCAAGTCTGGCCCAGACTGCTGCAGTAGTCACAGGGGCCCAGTGGGTCCTGGGTGATCAGCATGACTCCAGTGTCTGGATATTCTAGGCAGGTGGGCTCCCAGAGTGAGGCACAGACATGACCACAGTGCTAGTTTTCCTCCATTCAGACTGTTGCTCTCCCCTTCCCCTCCCCCATCCATGACTGTTGAGAGAGACAATTAAGCCATCACACAGAGATTTCCACAGACAGTGGCTCAGACCTTTCCTCTTGGGGTCCTGCAATGTACTGAGGGGCGCACAGACTGTGAACTCTCTGCCCTCCAGCCCTCCCTGGTGCTGCTTGCCTGGTGAATCCATCAGAGCAGGGCACCCCCTGAGGTGGAAGGACATTGAACCTGCTTGGGCACCCTGTGGGCAACTTGGGACCAGCACACTTCTCTCTGGCATGGTCAGGGATTGATCTTCAGGGACCCGGGGACAGGCCCACAGGCCAGATCCCATACCCCCAGGTCTCGATTGCATTGCTTGGAGGCTAGGAGGGGAGATTTTTAAATTAGTCTCAGGAGGCAAAGGAGCCCACATGGGCAGATCAGGGGGAGAGTGCAGTGTGGGTCCTAGCTCCAGCATGCTCTTGGGGCACCCCTGCCCCTGCAGGAGTGCTGCACTCTCTTCTCAGGCTGGGATTCTGGACAGGGAACTTCCAGGCCTGCATGACAGTCGTGGAGGAGCTCAGCTGTCTTGAGCTCTTGCCTGCCGGCAGATGCCAGAGGGAAACCATGGACCAGGGGAAGGCGGAGAGGAGTGAGGCCCCCTCCAGACTGCCAGGTTGTGAATCTCAGATGACCCCACTTCCACAAGCAGACTTGCTGGTTGGGTGGGGCCACTTCAGCCCCTCCCTGGTGGCTTTGCCCAGAGGCTGGGAACAGACCTTCAGCCCCTGCTGAGACAGACACCTTGCCAGCTTTTTTGGAGGCTGAGGGCAAGCTCACCCAATCCATCCCTGCCTAGTCACACTCCCCCACCCACCTCTGCTGAGGTGGAGAATAAGTACTCAACTGAAGTTCCAGGGCCCCACCCACCACCTGGGACATTTGAGTGCTTCACATGAGGGACTAGAGCTGGTCACAGGTCTCAAAAACAACACTGCAGCTTGTTCCTTCCAGCAAGCACCACCTATTGACAGGGAGGTCAATTTGCACAGCCTTTTATAGCAGTTACTGACTCAATCATAGAGTGAAATTGATTCACACCCACAGATACCACCTACTGCCTCAGAGATGAAACTGGCCATGCCATTAAAACTCACATTGTTAAGAAGACCACAGGGCTGAGGAAAGAGAAAAGAATTCAAAGGCCTCCATCCTCCCTCATCAAAGAGAGGCATGGAATCTTCCCACTCACATAGCTCATCACTCCTACAGACAACAAACAACTAGCAACTGAGAAAACCACCACACTAAGGATATCTATAACCAGGGCATCCATCCAGAACCTAGATTGCCATCAAACACCCACAAGCAAAGCCAAAGGGTCTTACCAAACATATGCTCCAAACATACTTTTACGAGTGAGGTGAGGGAAAAAAGCCCTATCTAAACAAAAGAAAATCCAAAAATAAGAAGCAACTGCTGCCCCAGATGAGAAGGAACAAGTGAAAGAACTTCAGAACTATGAAGAATCAGAGCAAAAGGTCATCCCCAAAAGGGAACACAAGCTGTCTAGCAGTGGAAACTAACCAAAATCAGAATATTGAAATGACAGATAAAGAATTCCAAATAGGGATTATAATAAACTCAATAAAATACAAGATAAAATGGAAAACCAACAGAAAAAACAACAAAAAAACTTCAGGAAATGAATGAAAAATTCACTAAAGAAATCAAATTATTATAAGAAACTAAAATAAAACTTCTGGAGATGAAAAAATAATCCAAGGAAATAAAAAACACAGTGGAAAGTCTTAAGAATAGACTGGACTACTCTCACTGAATGGATGTGGGGAGCACAGTTTGGGAGACGACCACGATTGTGGCTCTGACACAGGCAGAACAGGGGCAATGTGTATGGCCAAAATGTTGTACCCCCATGATATTCTGAAATTAAAAAAATAAATAAAAAAAAAAAAAAAAAGAATTAAAAAAAAAAAAAAAAAAAAAAATAGACTGGACTAGGCAGAAGAAAGAATCTCAGAGCCTGGAGACAACATCTTCAAATTAAACAAGTCAGTAAAGATAAAGAACAGAGAATTATGAGGAAGGAACAAAGCATACAAGAAATATGGAATTATGTAAAGAAGCCAAACATAAGAATTATTAGGCATCCCTGAGAATGAAGAAGAAAACACAAAAGGGTTGGCAAACCTATTTGAGGGAATAATTGAGGAAAACTTCCCCAGTCTTGCTAGAAATTTGGATATCCAGGTACAAGAAACTCAACAAAAACCTGGGAGATTCATCACAAAAAGGCAATCACCACAACACATAGTCATCAGACTGGCCAAAGTTAACACAAAGGAGGAACTCCTGTGAGCCGTGAGGTGAAAATATCAGGTAACTTACAAAGGAAAACCCATCAAGCTAACTGCAGACTTCTCAACTGAGACCTTACAGGCCAGAAGGGATTGGGGGCCCCATTTTCAGCCTTCTTAAACAGAATAATGGCCAATCCAGAATTTTGTATCCTGCAATACTAAGTTTCTTATATGAAGGAGAAATAAAGACTTTTTCAGACAAGCAAACTCTGAGGGAATTTGTCAAGACCAGACCTGCCCTGCAGGATGTACTCAGATCTGCATTATACATCAATCAGCACAATAGAAACCCACCAGTGTAAAATCACCCAAAAGCTAAAGTTCAGAGCCCATATAAAATAATGTCTCAAGAGGTAAAATAAAGCAATAAGGTTCTATCTAACAGGGTGAACACAAATGCATCCCACTTATCAATTCTTTCAATAAATATGAACAGCTTGAATTCCCCACTCAAGAGACATAGGCTGGCCGAATGGATAAAAAAAAAATACAAGCCAAATATCTGTTGTCTCCAGGAAACACATCTTACCCACAAGGACTCATTTAGACTCAAGGTGAAAGGGAAAGAGAAGGTCAAACTATTGCTCTTTGCTAATGATATGATCTTATATCTAACAAAACCCCAAAGATTCCACCAAGAAACTCCTGGAACTGATAAGCAAATTCAACAAAGTCTCAGACTACAAAATCAATGTACACAAATGAGTAGCATTCCTATATACCAACAACAGTCAAGCTGAGAATCAAATCAAAGACTCAACAACTTTCACACTCACTAAAAACAGAATAAAATAACTAGGAATATATTTAACTAGGGAAGTGAAAGATCTCTACAAAGAGAACTACGAATCACTGAGGAAGGAGATTGCAGATGATGTAAACAAATGGAAGAATATATCATGCTCATGGATCGGCAGAATCAACAATGTTAAAAGGTCTATAATACCCAAGGTGATTTACATATTCAATGCAATCCCCATCAAAATACCAAGGCCATTTCTTGCAGATCCAGAAAAAATAATGCTATGCTTCATTTGGAACCAGAAAAGAGACAAAATAGCCAAAGAAACCTTAAGCAAAAGGAACAAATCTGGAGGCATCACTTTACCAGACTTTATCTATACTACAAGGCTATAGTAACCAAAACAGCATGGTACTGGCACAAAAATAGAGACATAGGCCAGTGGAACAGAACAGAGAACCCAGTTATAAAACCATCCACATATTGACATATGATCTTTGACAAAGTAGAAAGCAATATACACTGGTGAAAAGAATCCCTATTCAATAAATGGTGCTGGGAAAATTGGATAGCCACATGTAGAAGACTGAAACAGGATCCATATCTCTCAGCACTCACAAAAATTAATTCAAGATGGATAACAGACTCAAATCTAAGACATGAAACCATAAAAATTTTAGAAGAATCTTCTAGATTTTGGCCTAGGGAAAGAATTTATGAAGAAAACCCCAAGGGCAATAAAGCAACAACAAAAATAAATAATTGTGACTTGATTAAATTAAAAAGCTTCTGCACAGGCAAGGATTCAATCAACAGAGCAAATAGACAACCTACAGAATGGGAATAAATATTTGCATGCTATACATCTGATAAAGGGCTAATAACCAGAATGTACAAAGAACTCAATCAAATCAGTAAGAAAAAAATCAAACAACCCCATTAAAAAGTGGCCAAAGGCATAAACAGAACCTTTTCAAAAGAAGATAGACTAATGGCCAACAAACATGAAAAAATTCTCAACATCACTAATAATCAGAGAAATGTGAATCAAAACCACACTGTGATGTCACCTAACCCCAGTGAGAATGGATTTTATCAAAAAGTTCCAAAACAACAGATGCTGGCATGGCTGTGGGGAGAAAGGATCACTTATACACTGTTGGTGGGACTGCAAACTAGTGCAACCCCTGTGGAAAAGTTTATGGAGATTCCTCAAAGAACTGAAAGTTGACCTACCATTTGATCCAGGAATCCCACTACTGGATATTTACCCAAAGGAAAGGAAGTCATTTTATCAAAAAGACACTTGCACTATAATGTTTATTGCAGCAAAATTCACAATTGCAAACATGTGAAATCAACCCAAGTGCCCATCAATTCATGAGTGGATTAATAAAATGTGGTATATGTATACCATAGAGTACTACTTAGCCATAAACAAGAATGAATTAATATCTTTTGCAACAATCTGGGTGGAACTGAAGACCAGCCTCCTAAGTGAAGTATCACAAGATGGGAAAAACAAGCACCACATGTACTTACTATTAAATTGAAACTAACCGATCAGCACTCGTGTGCACAGATGGAAGTAAAATTCAATGGAAATCATGCAGGTGGGATGGGGGGAAGGGGGGATGAGTGAAATCATACCTAATGGGTTCACTGTACACTATCTGGGTGATCAGCACACTTATGACCTTGACTCAAACTGTACAAAAGCAATCCATGTAACCAAAACATTTGTACTCCCCTAATATTTTGAAATAATTGTTAAAAGTACCTGTAGCAACACAATGGAGAAAAACCAGATAATGACCTCATAGTAAGGATTACTGGGGTGACTAGCATACCTGAGATATCTGGAGATGGCTAAGAACAAAGAACAAGGGTGAAGGCTATAAGTGTGCCATATAGTGGGTGCCACCAAGGTACTCAGTGACCTGCTCTCCAGAGGACACAGGCAGCATTTATCACTGAGGAAACCCTCAGAGAAAGATTTGCTGCTGTGTTATCCCCCCTCAAGATGAAGCCACTGTTGTGCCACCCTCGGACCAGTATGTTTCCCATACCTCAACTGTAGCTGTTCTGGATATACCTATAGTATATACACAGGCTCCATGGCTGCACCATGCATGCCTGCAGCTCAGACATGGAAGTCACCACTGCTTCTGGCTAGCTATGCCACAGACCCTGGAGCCAATGTTGCTCTGTGCTCACCTGCACTCCAGACGCTGTTTCCATGGCCACTTAATGAGAACCATGTATCAGACACTAGTGCCATCATCATTGTAAGCATATCTGCAAGCTGGGCATGGTGCCTAAAGGGATTCCCTTGGCCATGATATCCCCCTTGGGAGAAGAAGAGATTAGGAATACCCCAAAAGGCTTTGCTATTGCTGTGGACACCCACAGCCTTAGTCACAGAGGACCACTTCAATCTTTGTAGACACTAATCTAAGCTGATAGAGCTGCACAAAAACTACACATTTACATTATAACCAGAGCCTAAATGCCACACCCCACCCAGGTGGAGCCATTGTACCTCCTCATAAGTTAAGGTATTTTCCCACTGAAATCAGTCCATAGAGTCTGGAAGAGGTAACTGCTCCATCAGATGCAAGGACATTCATGCAAGGCAACAGATGACATGGAAAACCAAGCACCCATGGCTCCATCAGAAGAACACAATAATTTTTCTGTAATCAACCTGAAAGAAAAAAAAAAAACTCTGTGAATTGCCTGATAAAGAATTCAAAATATTTGTTTTAAGAATACTCAGCAGGTTTCAAAACATTACAAATAGGCAACTCATTGAAATCAGGAAAATAATGCATGAACAAAATGAGAAGTTCAACAGTGAGATATGTGGTGAATACTCATAATTTTACTGTTGCTTCAACATCAATTTTAAATGCAGGTTTAACTTTGTATCAAAAGCAGCACTCAAGCACCCTTGAAACAGGTTTTGGTTCTACACCACAGCCAATGGCTCAAGCCAGTGGCCAGATATAAGAACTTAGAGACATCTTTTCCACCTAGCAAACAGGGCTCCCTGCTTTCCTTCCATGTCCTTTAAAAGGACCATTCAGCCATTTGCCCATGAACTTAAAGTGACCCACACCATATTGCCTTATAAATGCTGCTAGTTGTTATGTGCTTCTCTTTCCCTCTGCCTGTCCTTCATTCCTGCCTCACATGACCTGAGGATGGAGGACTGCCTTCCAAACTAATTATGCCGTCTTTACTGAGGGTCTGTAAGTAAAATCTTTGAACTTATTTTTTTATTGTGGTGGTATATTGAATTCGTGCCTTCCATCTGAAGAACTAGGGGCTGCCCCAGGATGAGTTTCCTCTGGGATGTCAGGAAGAACACAGGTTGGGTTTCCAGAACATAGTGATGGTCAAGCAAGCATAAATTAGACAAAGGTCAGACAAAAACCACAATGGTGTCTGCCAGTAGAAAGAATTTCCTACATGAGGGACCCCCAGTTGTAGGTAGAAAAACTAGGTATTAGGCTGTCTGCCAGGCAAAAGAATTATCATGTGAAAGGTACACTGTAAACATCCATGTCCAACTCCCCTTGACTTTCCTTCAGGGCAGGGTTGTTGGCTGCTCGGGTACTGTAACCCCAGTTTGGCTAAGGGCTCTCAAAACAAGATAGAAATTTTGAAAGTACCAAACAGAAATTGTGGAGCTGAAGAATACAATGAATTAAATGAAAACATGAAGTAGAGACTGTCAACAGCAGACTTCATCAAGCAGAAAAAAAGAATCTGGACTCAAAGGCAGGTCATCTGAAAATATCTGCCTAGAAGAGAAAAAAGAAAGAAAAGAATAAAAAGGAATGAAGAAAGTCTATGGGACTTATAGAAAACCATCAAGAAAGCTAACATTTACATTATAGGATTTAAAGAAGGAGAAAAGAGAGAGAAAGGGACAGAAAACGTACCTAAAAAAAAAAAAGACTGAAAATTTCCCAAATCTGGAGAAAGATATAAATATTCAGGTACATGAAACTCAGAGATATCTAATCAGATTCAACACAAGGAAGATTTCACCAATAAATACTATACACTTATCAAACAAACCAAAAATCAAAGTCAAGGAGAGAATTTTTAAAGCAGCAAGAGAAGAGAAGCTCCTCATATACAAGGACATATCTACAAGGCTATGGGTTGATTTTTTAGCAAAAACTTTGCAGGCTGGAAGACAGTGAGATGATATTTTCAAAGCACTGAGAGAAAAAAGAAAGAAACCCTATCAAACAAGAATATTTTACCAAACAAAGCTGTCCTTCAGAAATGAGAGATAAAGACTTTTCCAGAGAAACAAAAGCTGAGAGAGTTCATCACCATCAGACCTACATTACAAGAAATCCTAAAGGAAATTCTTCAAGCTGAAATTTTAAAAGAATACACAAATTAGTAACATAAAAACATATAAAAGTATAAAATACACTAGTAAAAGTAAGTATGTAGTAAAATTCAGAATATTCTAATACTGCAATGGTGGTGTGAGAATCAGTTATATCTCTAACATAAAAGTTAAAAGAAAAAACTATTAAAATGATTATAGCTACAATAATTTATAATGGAGGCAACATATAGAAAGACACAAATTGTGGCATCAAAAACATAAAATGGGAGAGGGGTTAATGAAAGTGTAGAATTTTTGTACATAACAGAATTTGAGTTATTATAACTATGTTATAATTATGATAGGTTATATGTAAGCATCATGATAACCACAAAGCAAAAACCCATAGTAGTAAGAATTTTAGGAGGAGCTTCAAGATGCCTGACTAGAAGCATTTCATGCTCACCTCCTTTACTTAGAAGAACCAAAATAATTTGTAGATAATCACACTTTGAACACATTGTTTAAGAGAGAACATTGGAATTTGACAGAAAAGTAACAGGAAACACTGAAAGAAAGGAAGAAGAAGAAAGAGAGGAAGCTTGCTTGGCCAGGACTGTCTGGGAGCTGGGAGTGATTCCCCAACAGGAAGAAAGCGTAAGTTAGAGACTTCCAGTGGCCCACATCCCCATAATGAAATCATGTAATACCGGCCACAAGAGAGCCCCTATACCTTCCCAATCCCTGAAACTAACATAAGGAGCTGCCAGAAGACCATGAGATGGAACTGCCCCAGTAAGATAGCTCACTCTGGGTCACTTTCTAAGACCTAAGTGGCTACAGCAAGGCATCATATTCAATTTTATCCTTTAACATACTTCACACTATCCTGTGCCCTAGTGGCACTGAGACTGAGGCATTAGGAAAACTCAGGCTGTTGCTGCTGGGACTGGGGCATAAGCTGGCAATGGGTTCCTGCAGGCAAAGCTGAGAGCTGAGCAAGGTGTGGGCTGTGGCTGCCAGTGCTGGGAAGCAAGGACCACCAGAACTGAGACTGGGATGCAAGCAAGGCATGAGTTGCTGCTGGTGCTTAGTCACAAGCTGGGAAAAGTTGGGGCAAAGGAGCAAAGTAAACACAGGCTACCACCATCAGGGGTAGGGAGATAGCCCTGCCAGAACTAGGGCATGAGAGAGATATGCATTTCCCACTTACCAGCCTGGACTGTGGCCACCAAGACGAGCCCCATCCTTTCCAATGGCAGTGCCTCACTGTGACTGCCGTTGCCCCTCACCTGAGCAATCCACCTGGGTCCTGAGGATTATCCCACCCCTTCCCACAATGGTTGGTGCCAGCACTCAACATTGGGAGTCCTGAGCACAAGCCTACCCAGCCCAGCTTTGCAGCTCTCTCTGGACGAGACTACTTAAGTCTGAGATGCCCATCCACTGGACTAAGCATTCCTGAGCATGGTTGGGCAACACTGGTGCTTCCACCTTAGCTGGCACTTGCACGCAAAGCATATCCACAGGCCTGGAGCCTGACTTGCTCAGAGGCCATCAATACCATACCACACAAAACACACTCGGACAAGACATCACCTGCCACGCTACTGCTATTATCCAGGCCACACTGGCTTCCCAGAGGCCTGAGGTCCTACCCACCAACCCAATCCACTGCTGCTACTACTGGCATCCAAGAAGGCTACCTGTAAGTCCATGAATTGATAATAACTACCAAACCTGATGTCAATGTACAATGCCCTGGGACATAAAGATAGCCATGTTCAGCCCACAGCTGCCACCCCTAAGGCCTGAAGACTGACTAACCTGGCATAAAAGGTACCCTAGTCATAATTTACAAGCTCCATAACTGATGCACACAAACACTGGGAATCAAGATATCCATGTTCAGCCCAAGAATCATAGCAACTACACTAACTAATGCACGATATGAGCAAAATCCCTACATAACTGCACATAAACCCTCCAGAATAAGTTCCCCTAACAAAGTAAATTCGAATTAGAAGAATGTCTAAAAAAATGAGCAGATATCAATGTAAGGACGACAGAAAACATGAAAAAATAAGGAAATATGACATCCCCAAGGGTCACATAAATTCCTCAGCAAAGATTAATCAAAAAGAATTTGAAATCAGAGAAGAATGTCAAAATATGATGTAAAGAAGCAGAGTGAGATACAAGAGGATTCTGAAAAAACACAGAAATAAATGAGAGAAACAATTTTGGATATGAATAGGAAATTTATCAGAGAAATAGATTTTTTTAAAATTTCAGAATATTATGGGGGTACAAACATTTAGGCAGATATTAATATTTTTTAAAAGAACCAAACAGAAATTCTGGAACTGAAGAACTCATTGAAGAAAATGCAAAATATATTTAAAAGCTTCAATGATATAATAGATCTAACAGAAGAAAGAATCTGAGCACTTTAAGGTAGTTCTTCTGAAACAATCCAGTGAGACAAAAATAGAAAAGAAAAAGAATAAGCAAAGACTTAATGATAATTAGGACAATGTAAAATGACTGTTTATTCAAATTATCTTTAAAGACAAAGAGAGAACAAAATAATTATAAAACTTATTTGACAAACTATTAGATGAAAATTTCCTGTGTCTAGCAAGAGATTCAGACATCCAGATGCAGAAGACTTAGTGATCCCCAAGCAGATATGAAGCAAAAAACTTTATCCATGGCACATTATAGTCGGACTGTCTAAAGCCAAAGATAAACAGCAAATCCTAAAAACAGCAAAAGAAAAGAATCCACTCACTTATATAGGAAACCTCATCAGACTAACAGCAGACTTTTCAGCAATAACCTTATAGCCCAGAAGAGAATGGAATGATATATTCAAAGTGCCGAAAGAAAAAGAAAAAAAAAAAACTGTCACCCATGAATACTATATCCAGCAAAACTATGCTTCATAAATGAGGGATAAATAAAGTCTTTCCCAGACAAGCAAATGCTGAGGGAATTTCTCATCACTAGACCAGCCTTACAAAAAATGCTCAAGGAGGCCCTAAACTTGGAAATGAAAGGACATTTACCATCATGAAAACACACAAAAGTATAAAACTCACAGGTAAAGTAATTACATAAAGGAGAAAGAGAAAGGATTGAAATGGTACTACAGAAATCCACCAAACCACAGTGACAACAAGAACAGAAAAATGAAAGAACAAAGAATATATATACTAAAAAAAAAAGGAAAACAACTAAGAATATGACAGGCACAAAACCTGACCTATCAATAATAACCCTGAACATAAAAAGATTAAATTCTCCACTTAGAAGAGATAGAGTGGCTGAATGAATTTAAAAAAAAAGATATGAACCAAATATATGTTGTTTACAAGAACTCACCTTCCCTGTAAAGACAAATAGAGATTGAACATAAAGGGATGTAAAAAGATATTCCAAGCACACAGAAACCAATAATGAGCAGGAGTAGCTATAATTTTATCAGAAAATACAGACTTTAAGTGGAAAATGTAAAACAAGAGATAAAGAAGTTGATTATATAATGCTAAAAGGATCAATCCAACAAGAAATATAACAACTCTAAATATATATGCACTTAACACTGGAGCACCCATATTTATGAAACAAATATTATTAGATCTAAAGTGAGAGACAAACTCCAATATAATAATAGTGTGGGACTGAAACACCCCACTCTCAGTGTTAGTCAGATCATCTAGACAGAAAATAAACAAATAAACTTTGGATTTAAACTGTACTTTAGGCTAAGTGGACTTAACAGACCATTCTATCCAAGAACTGCAGAATATACATTCTTTTAATCAGTACATAGAACATTCTCCAGGATAGACCATATGTTATGCCACATAAAATGTCTCAACAGATTTAATAAAATCAAAATTGTATCGAATATCTTCTCAGACCAAAATGGAATAAAACTAGAAATCAACACCAAGAGGAACTTTGGAAACTATACAAATACATGGAAATTAAGCAACATGCTCCTGAATGACTATTGGGTCAACAACAAAAAAATACAGAAATCAAAAACATTCTTGAAACAAATGAAAATAGAAAAACAACATAACAAAACTTGGAATACAAAAAAGGAAGGGAATTTAGCAATAAATGCCTACATCAAAAAAGGAGAAACATTACAAATTAATCAAACAATGTAGGCCAAAGAACAAGAAAACTAAGAACAAACCAAACTCAAAATTAGCAGGAGAAAAGAAATAATAAAGATCAGAGCAGAACTAAACAAAAGAGACCAAGAAATCAATACAAAAGATCAACAAAACAAAAGGTTCATTCTTCAAAAACAAACAAAATTGACAAACTGCTAGCTAGACTAACCAAGCAAAGAAGAAGAGAGGAACCAAACAAATTCAGAAATTATTATAAAAAGGAGACATTACAACTGATACCACAAAAACACTAAAGATCATCAGAGATTATGATAAACAACTATAAGCTAACAAACTGGAAATTGATAAATTCCTGGAAACATAACCTCCCAAGATTGAATCAGGAAGATATTAGAAAACCTGAACAGACCAATAATGAGTAGTGAGATTGAATCAGTAATAAAAACTTTCCCAACAGAGAAAAACCCAGGAATAGATGGATTCACAGCCAAATTCTGCCAAACCTACAAATAAGAACTGATACCAATCCTCTTGAAACTATTTCAAAAAATTGAAGAGCAGGGAATTCTCTCTAACTTATTCAATGAGGCCAGCATCACCCTGATGCCAAAACCGGATAAAGATACACCAAAAAAGAAAACTACAGGCCAAAATCCCTGGTGAACGTAGATGCAAAAATTGTAAACAATATACTAGCAAATGGAATCCAACAACACATCAAAAAGATAATAAGCCATGATTAAGTGGGATTTATACTAGGGATGCAAGGATGGTTCAATGTGCACAAATTGAAAAGCGTCATGAATTACATTAAACAAATGAAAGAAAAAAACATACAATCATCTCAATAGATGCAGAAAAAGCATTTGATAAAAGTTAACATCCTTTCATGATAAAAAATCCCTGCATGATAAGAGCCAACATGAAGTTACATTGTGGAAAGGATAACCCCTTCAGTAAATGGTGCAGGGAAAATTGGATAGCCACATGCATAAGAATGAAACTGAACCCCTATCTCTCAACATATACAAAAATCAACTGAAATGAATTAAAGACTTAAACATAACACCCAAAACTATAAAAATACTAGGAGAAAACCTATGAAAACTCATCTAGACATTTGGCTAGGCAAAGAATTTATGAATAACACCTCAAAAGCACAGGCAACTATAGTGGAAATACACAAATGGGACTTATTAAACTAAAAAGCTTCTGCATAGCAAAAGAAATAATCAACAGAGTGAAGAGACAACTTATAGAATGGAAGAAAACATTTGCAAACGGTTTATATGACAAAAGATTAATATCCATAATATACAAGGAACTCACATAACTCAAGAGGAAAAAATAAATAAATAATCTCATTAAAAAGTGGGCAAAGGACATGAACAGACATTTCTCAAAATAAGGCATATAAATGGCCAACAAGTGTATGAAAAAATGCTCAACACCACTAATTATCAGATAAATGTAAATCAAAACCACAAGGAGATGTCATATTACCCCAGTCAGAATGGCTATTATTAAAAGACAAAAAAAAAAAATCACACATGTTGACGAGGATGTGGAATAAATACTTTAAGATAGTAAATCAATAAATGTGATGTATCACATTAAAAGAATAAAGGAAAAAATATTAATGTCATTTCAATAGATGCATAAAATGCATTTGCCAAAATTCAACATTGTTTCATGGTAAAGCTTCTCAAAAAATTGGGTATAAAATGTATACCATTGTAATACCAACACAGTACGGGCCATAGAAGACACCCAAAAACTGACTTCATACTCAATGTTAAAAAGTTAAAATCTTTTCCTGTAAAGTCGGTAGCAAGACAAGGATGTCTACTCTCACCACTTCTATTTAATGTAATCTTAAATGTCCCAGCCACAGCAGTTAGGTAAGAAAGAGAAATAAAAGCCATTCAAATCAGAAAGGAAGAAGTAAAATTGTCTCTGTTTGTAGATGACACGATCTTATATATAGAAAATGCTAAAGACCTCACTAAAAAACTATTCAAATGAGTAAATAAATTCAGTAAAGTTGCAGGATACAAAGTAAACATACAAAAATCAGTTTCACTTATGAGTAAATTTGACTAAGTAGGGGAAATATTTGTATACTGAAAACTATAAATGTTGATGAAAGAAATTGAAGAAAATACAAACATTTGGAAAGATATCTTGTGTTCACAGATTGAAACAATTATTAATAACATTGTCAAAGCATCCATACTAACCCAAATGATCTACATATTCAATGCAATCCCTATCAAAATTATAATGTCATTTTCATATAAATCAAAGAAACAATCCTAAAATTTATATGGAACCACCATACATCCCAAAAAGCCAAAGCTATTTTGATAAAGAACAAAGCTGGTGGCATTGCAGTTTCTGATTTCATATTATATTACAAAGCTATAGTAATCAAAACAGTATGGTACTAACATAAAAACAGACACATAGACCAGTAAAACAGAGTAGAAAGCCCAGAAATAGAAAATTACGGTTTATTTTATTTTATTACTGTTTTTTATTTCAGAATATTATGGGGGTACAAACGTTTTGGTTACATGTTTTGCTTTTGTATCATTTGAGTCAAAGTTATAAGTGTGCCCATCCCCCAGATAGTGTGCATTGTACCCATTAGGTGTGAATTTACCCATCCCCCCTCCCCCCTCCCACTTGCTTGATTTCCAATGAATGTTATTTCTATATGTGCACCTGAGTGTTGATGGATTAGTTCCAATTTAATGGTGAGTACATGTGGTGTTTGTTTTTCCATTCTTGTGGTACTTCACTTAGAAGAATGATCTCCAGCTCCATCCAGGTTAATACAAGAGGTATTAATTCACCAATTTTTTATGGCTGAGTAGTACTCCATGGTATACATATACCACATTTTATTAATCCACTCATGTATTGATGGGCACTTGGGTTGTTTCCACATCTTTGCAATTGTGAATTTTGCTGCTATAAACATTTGAGTGCAGGTGTCTTTTTTATAGAATGTCTATGAACTTGCTTTGGTCACCAATTACATTTTATTTATCTGATGTACAAATTTGGGTGTTTTACTGCACATGGAGAAAACAGTTCCTTCTAAATTAACCAAGTTGGTTTAGATTCTGCTATGAACAAGTCATATTGCTTTAATTAGTGATTAAATCTGTTTAAAATCAATACAGTTGTGACAAGTGGAAAGAATAAATTAAAAATCTATAAATACTGAAAAAAAGCGAAGCAAGTAACTAAAGTAATTTTGCAGTGTTTTTGATAAAGGATTGCTCTTTACAGGTAGTCATATCTCCACTAGTAATTGACAAAACATCTTGAGGGAAATATCCATATTTTTAAATTAATTATTATTAAAAGCCCTAATGACACTAAATAAAGACCACTCTCGATAAAGTTTTGGGCATTGCAATTCCATCTTTATTACTGGAGCTTTCTACATCAGCGGTCTCCAAACTATGGCCTAGGACCAAATCCAACTGTTTCCTATATTTTAGGTAAAGTTTTATTAGAATACTAAAAAAAAGCCCCAAAATAAATATATGCACAGTGGGGTTGCATTAATTTTAAGAAATGTCACTGTTTCCAACCAAAAATAAAAAAGTATTCCATTACTGTTAAGATTTTTCATTAAGAATCTACTCTTGGTACAATACAATATTCTAAACTTAGTTTCCTATTGCTGTTGAAAGAAATTACCACAAATGTATATAAACACACACATCAATATTTTATCTTAGAGTTGCAGAGGTAAGAGGACCAAAATGGGTCTCACTAGGGTAAAATCATGGTGTCTGTAGGTCTGTGTTCCTTTTTGGAGTAGCCGGATAAAATACGAAACACCCAGTCAAATGTGAATTTGTGATAAATAATTGTATTATAAATATTTCCCAATTAATTCATGCAAATACTGCAATCAAGTCTGCAAATATTGCATACTTATACTGTAATAAAAAGTCATTTGTTTATTTTAAATTAAAAAAAATACATGCACATATGGTTAACTCATTCTCAATGAAGGTATCAGATCTTCAGTATTCTTACCACATACACACGAAATATGTTAATTAGCTTTATTGTGGAAATCATTTTACAATGTATATATATATCAAAACATCACATTATACATCTTGAATATATAAAATTTTTATTTATCAATTACACCTCAACAAAGCTGGGAAAAAATATTACCATACTGATTGGTAAACATCTGTGCTTTGAACATCAGGACATCTTCCAACTCAGTCCCCGCCACCCTAGCCTGTCTTCCAGATATTCCCCTCATTTTTCCACAATCCTGCAACTATAAATGAATAACAAGTCCAGTGTTAGCCTCACTAATAAATGGATTAGGAAATTCAAAGAAAGATATGGAAGAAGAGACAGAATAACTTAGGTAGTAAATTAGAATCTTTGCTGAGATTTTGACTCTGATCCCATTTCTTAGACATATGATAGGTAAGTCAGAAAAGAAAATTATTGAAAGTTAGTATATATAATATATTCCTATATTAATTTCTTTTTCAGCATCTCTTAATTGTCCAGTTCTTCATTAGTGTTCAGATGCAATTATTAACAATTCAGTGAACATATATGTTAATTATTCTTGGAGCCTTGAACCTGAGTAATTTGAATTGAGTCATTTCAATTTCTCAAACATTATTAAGGTTGATTTCTTTAAAATGCAAGTCTCCATTTTCTTAGATATTTATTACTTTTCAAAACATATCAACTTACTGTTTAAGAAAATTAACACAATTTGCAAGTTTCTTGCCTTGATCAGTCATTAATTAGCTGTGTTACTTTGGGCAAATATTTTCATTTCTACTAAACCTTATTCATCGAGTGAGGAAATTAGAGAAATTCTGTGGTTTTCAAAACTTAGTAAGAGTCAAAAATCTTTCTTTTAAAGAAAGTATCACTCAGAATCTGAGGATACAAGCCTCTCATTTTGATTATCAAACTTTTCCTATAGATATGTAATTTTCCTCAAATTAATTGAGAAAGTTATTTTTACTTTTAGGTTGTTTTTTGTTTTAATTTCTTTACTATACTTTATCTCTGTTAGTAAATTTATGTTAGAGTTTAACTCTGAGGGCTTACTTTCTATAATTTTGTGTAGATGCAGATGTATTGTCCCTAAACCCCCACTCCAATCCCCACTGACTAAGCAGAACATTAATTCTCTCATATTAACTCTCAATATGGTCTTACATTCATGGTCCACATGGTTGATCAATAATTTTCCTTCCAATAAATCATGCATTTTCCTTTCCTTAAAAACTTCAAAATACTTATCTCCTATATTCATTCACTCAACAAATATTCACTGAGCTCTTTTTATGTACCAGGCACAGTTCTAAGTGTTGGCATTATGCATAAAATTATAAGTACATACTCAAATGTATTTGTGTATGTATCATTAAACTCGTCAGTCCTCTGTAGATTAGTATTTAATTTGTCTCCATTTAAAAATATTTTAAAACTCTACAAAGAATTATGGCTTACCTCTATATTAAACTTGTTTGTGTAGGTGAATTTCAAGAAATGAGCATATTTGAGTATAAGGATATGTACATTCTACTTTCTCATATATTTCATCAAACTGCCTTAAGAAAAGAATGAATGGATTCTCACTCCCAAAATTAGAGAGAGAACAGATGTGTGTGTGTGTTTAGTCTACTTATAAGTAAGACTGTATACATGTTATCATTTCTTTTATTAGTAGTGAGGTTAGCATTTGGATGTTTGCTATGAATTATTGCTTTATATCCAGTGTTTATCTTCCTATTGCTTTATGACTAACATATAAAACATCTTTTATATCCTTTGTTGTCACGTATTTTGGAAAAAGCTTTCCAAAGGTTTTAGTTTGGATGTTATTCTTGTTTTCTGTGTTTTGCATTCATTTATTGTTAAGAGCAAATTAATATTTCTGTACAGAAAATGCTTTACCTTTTCTTGTATTCCCTGGTAAGTTATGTTGAATTACAATATAACTGCATCATCATAACCAGATTAAATATTTAAAATTAATATTATTTTGCCTAATTTATACTAAAAGCAACTAAAATTTTTAATTTTAACACAAATTACATATTTTTCCTATTTTAATGACATTGTAAAATGGCATAGAACAGCTAATAGTCTTTCAGAATTTCATTTTATATCAAATGTGTTATATATCTAGGAAATTTTATCCTTCATATAGATGGACTCAAGTGCTAATGAGAATTTAGCATATTTTTTTGGTGTGACCACAATTGTTTCACAATCCCAGGTGTAAATATGTTCAAATTTCTGTTTTATTCGTTTAATCTCTTGATCTAACAACTCCCTCTGTTTCTCTATATTTCCTGTGAATTATCTAAGAACCCTGAAACCTCGATAATTCACATGGGGAGAGGTCACAAGTCTTGTTTTCACATCAAAGAATGTGTTTAGAATCCAGTCATGCCCATCAAAACTTTACCAGTCACTGTCCTATATTATCATCTTGGATAAAGGGACCTACCTAGCACACATCTCAAGCAAAGATGACTGTATACGACTAATATAATTTGTTTTACAAGTTACTACATCATTTTGGTGGAAAAGGAGCACACACTTTCACTGTCCTACTCATTATGGATGTCTTTATTTTTTCCTTTCAGCTTCTCAAAATATCTGACTACTATCCCCTCCAGACAGAATAAAACTACTTGCCAATGTTTGTGTACTAAAATAAATAAATAAATAAATTAATTAATTAATTAATTAATTTAAAAAACCTGGGCACTCAACTTCAACCAATGCCCCTCAGTGCTTCTATTGTGAGTTCCCTTCCTAAAAATTTTAAAAATTACTTTTGACTCCTCTCTCTTTAGACAAAGAAGTAAACAAAGCAAAATCAAGCAAATAAATTTAACTTTATTATTTGCCAAATTTCTGTGATTGATAGTATTTAGAATTTTGTTAACATATTATTTAACTAATTCAGTCTTACAATATGTATTAAGTATATATTATTACACAATAGGTATTAAGTATATATTATTATACTAAATTCTAACTATTCTACCAAATATCACATTAATATATTGTCTAGTTTTAACTATGGCTAAAATATTTGAGGGTAATAAAGATTAGTTCATTTATTTTATTTTATTCTACTTATTAACTTTACAGCTACAACTATCATATTTATACAAATTTGATTTAAAAAATTTCCCCAAGTGAATAAATTACCAGAATATATAAGGAGCTCAAAGAATTCAATAGGAGAAAATGAAATAATACAATTAAAAATAGGCAAAAGCTGTGAATATACATTTCTCAAAAGAAGATATACAAATGGCCAACAGGTATATAAATAGAATGTTCAACATCATAAGTCATCAGGGAAATGCAAACCAAAACTACGAGATATCATTTCACCCCAGTCAAAATGGCTTTTTATCCCCAAAAGACAGGCAGTGTCGAATGCTGGTGAGGATGTGGAGAAAGGGAACCCTCGTACACTGTTGGTGGGAATGTAAATTAGTGCAAACACTATGGAGAACAGTATGAAGGTTCCTCAGAAAACTGAGAATAGAACCACCATATGATCCAGCAATCCCACTGCTAGGTATATATCCAAAAGAAAGGAAATCAGTATATCAAAGAGATATCTTCTATGCCATGTTTATGCAGCACTATTCACAATAACTAAGATTTGGAATCAACGTAAGTGTCCATCAATGGGTGAATAGAGAAAATGTGGTATATATACACAATGGAATATTATTCAGGCATTTAAAAATATGAAATCCTTTCATTTGCAACAACATGGATGGAACTGGAGAACCTTATGCTAAGTGAAATAAGCCATGCATAGAAAGACAAATTTTGCATATTCTCACTCATATTTGGGAGCTAAAAACTGAAACAATTGATCTCACTGAGATAGAGAGTAGAACAATGATTATCAGAAGCTGGGAAGGATAGTGCAGAGGGGCGGATAAAGTGGAGAAGGTTAATGAATTCAAAAATATAGTTAAATAGTTATATAGAATGAACTATATTTGATAGCACTACAAAGTATAGTCAACAATATGTTATAGTATACTATTTTTTGTTTCAATAGATTTAGGGGGTATAAGTGTTTTTTGTTACATGGATAAATTGTACAGGGCTGAGTTCAGGGCTTTTGGTGTACCCATCAATAGAATAGAGTACATTGCATTGGATAGGTAGATTTTTTATCCTGCCCTTTCTCTTTCTTGGTTTTCAATGTCCATTACATCACTTTATGACCATATTTACCTCTCGTTTAGCTCCCGCTAATAAGAGAGAACATGTGGTATTTGTTTTTCCATTCCTGAGATACTTCACTTAGGATAATGGTCTCCAGTTCCACCCAAGTTGCTGCAAAAGACATTATTTCACTCCTTCTTATGGCTGAGTAGTACTCCACGACATATATATTCTGAAAGACTGAAATTCTGAAAGACTATTAGCCTTTTACAATGTCATGAAAATAGGAAAAATATGTAGTTTACATTAAAATTAAAGATTTTAGTCACTTTTAGTATAAATTAGGCAAAATAATATTAATTTTAAATATTTATTCTAGTAACAATGACGCAGTTATATTGTAATTCAACATAATTTACCAGGAAATACAAGAAAAGGCAAAGCATTTTCTGTATAGAAATATTAATTTTCTCTTAACAATAAATGAATGTAAATGAATGTGAAATATATATATACCTCACATTTTCTTTATCCACTCATGGTATATGGGCACTTAGGTTTCCATATCTTTGCAATTGTGAATTGTGCTGTGATAAACATTTGGGTGCAGGTGCCTTTTTTGTAAAATTACTTCTTTTACTTTGGGTGCTTAAACAGTAGTGCGATTGCTGGATGGAATGGTAGTTCCACTTTTAGCTCTGAGGAATTTCCATACTGTTTTACATAGAGGTTATACTAGTTTACATTTCCACCAGAAGCGTATAAGCGTTCCACCCCTTTCACTGCATCTACACCAACAACTATTGTTTACTGATTTTTAATAATGGACATTTTGACAGGGGTAAGGTAGTATCTCATTGTGGTCTTAATTTGCATTTCCTTGATGATTAGTGATGTTGAGCATCTTGTCAAATATTTGTTGGCTATTTCTCTATCTTCTTTGGATAAAAATCTGTTCATCTCTTTCAATCACTTTTTGATGGGGTTCTGTTTTTCTTGCTGATTTGTTTGGGTTTTTTTGTAGATTCTGGATATTATTCCATTGTTGGGTGTGTAGTTTGAAAATATTTTCTCTAGTTTTGTAGGTTATCTATTTACTCTGTTGATTATTTCCTCTGATGTGCAGAAACTTTTTAGATTAATTAAATCCCATTTATTTATTTTTCTTATTCTTGTATTTGTTTTTGGTGTCTTAGTCATAAAGTCTTTGCCTAGGCCAATGTCTAGGAGAGTCATTTCTACATTTTCTTCTAGAATTTTTATGGTTTCAGGTCTTACACTTGAGTGTCTAATTCGTCTTGAATTAATGTTTGTATATGGTGAAAGATAGAGATCCAGTTTCATTCTTCTGCATGTGGCTATCCTATCCTCCCGGCACCACTTATCCAGTAGGGTGTCCTTTCCCCAGTGTATGTTTTGATCTGTTTTGTCAAAAATCAGTTGATTCTAGCTATATGGCTTTGTTTCTGGGTTCTCTATTCTGTTCCATTGGTCTATGTGTCCACATTTATACCAGTACCATGCTGTTGTGGTTACTACAGCCTTGTAGTATAATTTGAAGTCAGGTAATGTGATGACTCCAGATTTTCTCCTTTTGCTTAGGATTGTTTTGGCTATTAGGGCTCCTTTTTGGTTCCATATGAAATTTAGGATTATTTTTTCCAGATCTGTGAAAAATGACGCTTATATTTGGATGGGAAATGTTTTGCACATGTAAATCATTTCGGGCAGTATGTACATTTTAACAATGCTGATTCTTTCAATCCATGAGCATGGGATGTTTCTCCATTCATTTTGTGCCATCCATAATTTCTTTCATAAATGTTTTGTAGTTCTCCTTGTAGAGATCTTTCACCTCATTGTTTAAGTATATTTCTAGGTATTTTATTTCCTTTGCAGCTATTGTAAAAGGTATTGAGTTCTTGATTTGACTTTCAGCTTGACTGTATTTATTGTATAGAAATGCTACTGAATTGTGTACAATAATATTGTAACCTGAGACTTTGCTGAATTTATTTTTGAATTCTAGGACTATACTGGTGGAGTCATTAGGGTTTTCTAGATATAAGATTATATCCTTGGAAAACAGGGATAGCTTGACTCCTCTTTTCCAACTTGGTTGCGTTTTATTTCTTTCTTTTGCCTGATTGCTGACTTCTAGTGTTATGCTGAATAGAAGTGGTGACAGTGGACATCCTTGTCTTGCTCCAGTTCTAAGGAGAAATTATTTCAACTTTTCCACATTCAGTATGATGTTGGCTGTGGGTTTGTCATATATGGCTTTTATCAATTTGAGGTATGTTCCTTCCATCCCTAGTGTGTTGAGGGTTCTTATCATGAAAGGGTGCTAGAATTTATCAAAAGCTTTTTCTGCATCTACTGAGATGACCGTATGGTTTTTGCTTTTTATTCTGTTCATACGGTAAATCACATTTATTGATTCATGTATGTTGAAACATCTTTGCATCCCTGGAATGAAACCAACTTGATCATGGTGAATTATCTTTTTAACGCAATTTTGGATTCAGTTTCCTAGTATGTTTTTGAGGTTTTTTGCATTTATGTTTGTCAGGGATATTGGTCTGTAGTTTTCTTTTATTGTTGTGTCCTTTCCTGACTTTTGTATCAGGGTGATACTGGCTTTTTAGAATGAATTAGAAAGGTTTACCTCCTTCTCAGTTTTATAGAACAGTTTCAGTGCGATAGGTGTCAGTTCTTCAATGCAGGTCTGGTAGAATTTGTTTTCGAATCTGTCTGGTCTGGGGCTTTATTTTGGGAGGAGTTTTTTTGTTACTGTTTCAATATTGATATTCACTATTGGTCAGTTCATAATTTCTCCTTCTTTCTAATTCAAATTTGGGATATTGTGTGTTTCCAAAATTGTATTGATTTCCTCTAGATTTTCTAGATTTTATGCATACAGTTTTTCATAGTAGTCATGGATGATATTTTGTATTTCTGTGGTATCAGTTGTTATGTTTCCTTTTTAACTTCTGCTTGAGCTTATTTGAGTCCTTTCTCTTCTATCTCTGGTTAATCTAGCTAGTGAGCTATTTATTTTGTTTATCTTTTCAAAGAACAATGTTTTTGTTTCATTGATCCGTTTGTATTTGGGGGGTTCCATTTCATTTTTTTCTGTTGTGTTTTTTATTATTTCTTTTCTTCTTCTAGCTTGTGGTTTGGTTTGTTCTTCTTTTTCTGGGTTCTTGAGTGAGATACTAGGTCGTTAATTTGTGATCTTTCTGTCTTTTTGACATAGGCATTTAAGGCTATGAACTTCCCTGATATCACTGCTTTTCTTGTATCCCACAGATTTTGGAAGCTTGTGTCATCTTTGTTGTTCAACTTGAAAACTCCTTTGATTTTGACTTCCATCTTGATTTCATCATTTACCCGAGGATCATTCAGCAGGAGGTTGTTTAATTTCCACATGTTTTTGTTGTTTTTGCAGTTCCTCTCCGAATTGATTTCTAGTTTTATTCCACTCTGGTCTGAGAAGATACATGGTATGATTTTGATTTTTCTGAATTCACTGAGACTTGTTTTGTGGCTTAAAATATGATCTACCCTGGAAAATGTCCCATGTGCTGATGAGATGAATGTATATTCTGCATTTTTTGAGTACAGTGTTCTCTAAGTGTCTGTTAGGTCTATTTGTTCTAGGATCCAGTTTAAGTCCAATGTTTCTTTGGTGATCTTCTGCCTTGATGATCTGTCTAGTTCTGTCCATGGAGTGTTGAAGTCCCTGGCTATTATTATGTTGCTGTCTATTTACAAGCTTAGATCTAACACAATTTGTTTTATAAATCTTGGAGCTCCTTTGTTAGGTGTATATATATTAAGAATTGTTATATCTTCTTGTTGAATTGCTCTATTTATCATTATACAATGACCATCTTTTTTTTCACCATTGCTGATTTAAAGTCTATTTTATTTGATATGAGAGTAGCTATTCCAGCTCACTTTTGTTTTCTATTTGCATGGAATATTTTTCCACCACTTTACCTTGAGACTATGAAAATCTTTGTGAGTTAAATGGGTTTCTGGAAGACAGCAAATAAGTGGAGCATTAAGACCATTTACATTCAATGTTAGTATTGACATGTGAAATACGGTACTGTTCATCACTACCTTGTTGCTTTGTTTACTTCCTTGTGTTACTGTTCTATAAGAGCTGTGAGTTTTAACTTCTGGGCCTTTTTACATTGGTGGGTAATTGATTATTCTGTTCCATGTATAGGGCACTTTTAAGCATATCTTGTAGGGCAGGTCTAGTAGTGACAAATTCCTTTATTGTTTTCTTGTCTGGGAAAGACTTTATTACTCTTTCATTTACAAAACTTAATTTTTCAGGATACAAAATTCTTGGCTGGAAAAATGGGACCTCAATCCTCTCTGTATTGTAATGTTTCTGTTGAGACATCTGCCATTAGTCTGATGGGTTTTCCTTTTAAGTTACTTGATTCTCTTGTCTTGCAGTTTGTAGGATTTTCTCCTTCACTTAGACTTTGGCCAGACCAATGCCTATGTGCCTTTGTGATGTCCTATTTGCCATGAGTCTTCTGGGTCTTTAATCATCTTCTTGTATCTGAATGTCTAAATCTCTAGTGATAACAAGGAATTTTTCTACAGTTATTCACCAAATAGGTTTGCCATGCTCTTTGCTTTTTCTTTTTTTCCCTCAGGGATACCTATGTTTCTTATACTATTTTGCTTTACATAGTCTTATATTTCTTGGAGAGATTGTTCATTCTTCTTGATTCTTTTTTCTACATTTTGACTACATTTTACTTTGAAAGACTTGTCTTTAAGCTCTGAAATTCTTTTTTCTGTTTAATCTAGTCTGTTGTTAAAACTTTCTACTGTATTTTGAAATTCCCTAAATGACTCTCTCATTTCTAGAAATTCTGTTATATTCTCTCTTATATTATGTGTCTCCTTATTGAATTTTTCATTTATGTCCTGATTCTCTTTGTGTGTGTGTGTGTTGGTTTTCAACTTTCTCATCTTGATCTTTTTTGCTATCCATATTCTGAATTCCATATCTGACATTTCAAAATTTCCTTTTGGTTGGAGTCTGTTGCTGGAGAACTATTGTGATCCTTTGAGGGTGTCTTTTAGTGTTGCCTGTCTTTTAATGTTGCCAGAGTTATTATGCTGGTTCCTTCTCATCTGAAACCTCTTCTCTTATCTCAAGACAGATAGCTTTATAGTACACCTGTTTTCCTCTTCTGGGAATTCTGTGGCTCAGTGAAGAGATAGAGAGTTTCCTGGATAGTGCATTTGAGTCCTACTCTGAAAGATCAATCAAGTAGGAGAGGAGTGGATGCCCTATGAGCCTCTAGCACTGCTGCTCTCCTGCATCTCCCCACTCCCTTTTAGTTGTGGCAAGTGTTGGGCACATGAGGTATGAGCATTTGCCCCACCCAGGGCCATCAGTGGTGGTGTTACCCAGATGTCAGCAGTGGTAGCTGTACCACCCAGATGGTAGTGGCAGGTTCATGGAGCCTCAGGTGCTCTCTCTGTCCAGGTCTTGTGGTAAGTGTTGCTGGATGGGGCTTTCTAGGTAGCAGCAATGCACCAGATTTGTGTGTGTTCACTCTGCCTGAGTCCCCTGGCACTGATGGGGGAATGCAGCACCTTTCCACAGGGCATGCAAGTGCACCTGGCCTCCTTGTTCCTTCCTTGGCCTGGCAGTGATGATAAGGAGGCAGCAGCAATGGATCTGATCCCTGGGTAGATGCAATGTTCTTTGGCTGGGATCTCAAAATGACACCAGCCACAGCAATCAGAGTTCATAAGGCAGCAAGACCCCACTGTCCCTTCTCTGTGGAACAATGCTGCTACACAGTCTCTGGTCATCTCCCTGTGTCAGTCCAGAAGCCTGCTGCAGTGGAGGAACCCTCCCACAACTTCAATTACAGTTTCCACAGGAGAAATGTGGAGCTCTGGGGTTCCCTCCTCTGTCCATTCCCCATGTGGAGGCACGTTACCCCTGTAACTTCAGTCCTGCTGAGCAGGTAACCACACATCCCTTTCCTTCACTTTGGGAGCCTCCCATCACCTCTATGTTGATTCCCAATGCACTCTCTTAGATGATTAATCCAAAGGTGAATATGTACTCATCAGTTTAGATTCTTTCCATGAGAGCAGCATGTGCAAGATGCTTCTAGTCTTCCATCTTCCTCAATTCCCTTAGGATACTTTAAAATAACTAAAAGAGTATAATTAGCAAGTTCCTAACACAAAGAAATTATAAATGCTTGAGTTGATGGATACCCCAATTACCCTGATTTTATTATTACACATCATATTCCTGTATAAAAAAATCACATGTACCCCATAAATTAACACAACTATTATGTACACATGATAATACAAAATAAAAAAAATTAAAAATTTCCCCAGTGAGGCTGTTTGAATGTTTATTTCATTCTTGAAGTTGATATCACTTTCAGCTTTTTTATTGTCACAGTTAACTTTTAACCATCTGGCTATTTATAGTAAGAAGCAAAATTACTCTAATTTGGTCTGAGAAATAAGTTATTAGTAAATATAAAAATTTGGCAAACAACACAGAAAGCACGTAATAATTCTATCATAAATTTAAAAATCAATTAAGAACTTCCCAGTCTTTAAAATTAGCACTGAAACTGTCTAAACTATCTAACATATGATAAAATGTCATGAGGTTTTGTGACACAGATTTACATGTCACTATGTCACTAACTTTTATTTCAGTATGGGAGCATGACCTGAGCAGATGCACATGAGCGTTACATGCTGTAGGAATTTGATAGTTTGTTCAATCTTGCATAAGCAGAAGCACATGATCCTAGACACTAGGATGAACAGGAAAAACCTACAATCTTTCTATTCAAGACACTTACAAATATTTCAAACATGCACAGAGAAATGACAGGAGAGGCTCTACTATGAGGTATTTTTTATTTCAAAATATTAAGGCGGTACAAATGTTTTACGTTACATAGATCACTTTTGTAGTGCCTGAGTCCCAGCTATATATGGGCCCAGCACACAAATAGTGTTCATTGTACCCATTAGGTAGTTTTTTTTCCCTCTCCTCCTCCCGTGTCCTCCCTGGTTGGTTTCCACTGAGTTTTACTTCCCTCTGTGCACATGTGTGCTCATTGGTTAGTTCCAATTTAACAGCAAGTACATGCAGTGTTTGTTTTTCCATTCCTTAGATACTTCACTTAGGATAATGGCCACCAGTTACATCTACATTGTTGCAAAAGGTATTAATTCATCCTTTTTTATGGCTGAGTAGTACTGCATGGCATACATATACCACATTTTATCATGAATTGATGGGCACTTGGATTGATTCCAAATCTTTGCAATTGTGAATTGTGCTGCAATAAACATTCAAATACATGTGTCTTTTTGATGAAAAGTCATCTTTTCCTTTGAGTAGATACACAATAGTGGGATTGGTGGATTGAATGGTAGGTCTACTTTTAGTTCTTTGAGGAATCTCCATACTGTTTTTAATAAGGGTTGTATTAATACTAACTACAGTCCCACCAACAGTGTATAAGTATTCCTTTCTCTCTGCACCCATGCCAGCACCTGTTGTTTTTGTATTTTTTAATAAAAGCCATTCTAACTGTGGTAAGGTGATATCTCATTGTGGTTTTAATTTGCATTTCCCTAAGGATTAGTGAAGCTGAGCATTTTTTCATATGTTTATTGGCCATTAGTCTATCTTCTTTTGAAGAGCTTCTGTTCATGTGTTTTGCTCACTTTTTAATGGGCCTGTTTGGGATTTTTAGCTGATTTGTTTGCATTTTCTATAGATTATGGATATCAGTTCTTTGTTGGATGTATAGCTGGTGAATATTTTCTCCCATTCTGTAGGTTTTTAATTTGCTCTGGTGATTGGTTTCTCAGCTGTGCAGAAGCTTGTTAGCTTAATCAAATCCCATTTATCAATTTTTGCCATATTTGCCATTGAGGTCTTAGTCATAAATTCTATACCTAAGTTGATATCAAGAAGAGTTTTTCCAACATTTTTCTCTAGAATTCTTATGATTTCATGCCCTAGATTTAGGTTTTTTATCCATCTTGAATTAATTTTTGTGAGTGTGAAAGTTAGGGGTTCTATTTCATTCTTCAGCATGCGTCTATACAATTTTCCCAGCACCATTTATTGAATAGAGCTTCTTTTCCCCAGTGTACATTGTTGTCTGCTTTGTTGAAGATTGGTTGGTTGTAACTAGATGTTTTTATATCTCAGTTCTCTGTTCTGTTCCATTGGTCTATGTCTCTATTTTTGTACCAATGCCATGCTATTTGGTTACTATAGCCTTGTAGTACAGTTTGAAATCTGGTAATGTGATGCCTCCAAATTTGTTCTTTTTGCTTAAGATTGCTTTGGTTATTCTGGCTCTTTTCTGGTTCCAAACAGAGCATAGAATTATTTTTTCTAGATCTGTGAAGTATGACATTGGTAATTTGATGGGGATTGCATTGAATTTGTTAATCACTCTGGGTAGTATGGACTTTTTAACAATCTTGATTCTACCTATCCATGATCATGATATGCTTTTCTATTTGTGCTTATCCTCTGCGATTTCTTTCCTCAGGGTTTCATAGTTCTCCCGGTAAAAATCTTTCACATCTTTGGTTAAGTGTATTTCTAGGTATTTTATTTTCTTTGTGGCTATTGTGAATAGTATGGAGTCTTTGATTTGATCCTCACCTTGACTCTTCTTGGTATATAGAAATGATACTGATTTATGTATATTGATTGTGTAACCTGATGAATTGATTTATCAATTTCAGAAGACTTTTCATGGAGTCTTTGGGGTTTTCTAGATATAAGATGATATCTTCGGGGATGAGTAACAGTTTGACCTCCTCTTTCCTGATTCAGATATCCTTTATGTCTTTCTCTTGCCTGATTGCTTTGGCTAGGACTTTGAGCACTATGTTGAATAGAAGTGATGACAGGGGGCATCCTTGTCTTGTTCTAGTTCTTAGGGTGAATGCTTTCAACTTTTCCCTGTTCAGTGTGATGTTGGCTGTGGGTTTGTCATATATGACTTTTAAAAATCTGTGATATGTTCCTTCTATGCCTATTTCATTGAGGGTTTTTTTCATGAAAAGATGCTGGATTTTGTAAAATGCCTTTTCTGCATCTACTGAGATGATAATATGGTCTTTGATCTGCTTTTGCTTATGTGGTGAATCACATTTATTGATTTACATGTACTGAACCATCCTTGTATCCCTGGGATAAAGCCCACTTTGTTGTGGTGGATTATTTTTTTGATGTGCTTTTGAATTCATTTTGATAGTATTTTACCGAGGATGTTTGCATCTATATTCATAAGAGATATTGGTCTATGGTTTTCTTTTTTGTTGTTTCCTTTTCTGGCTTTGTTATCAAGGTGATACTGGCTTCACAGAATGAGTTGGGGAGCATCCCCTCCTTCTGAATTTTATGGCATAATTTCTGTATTGTGGGTAGCAGGTCTTCTTTGTAGGTTTGATAAAATTCAGCTGTGAATCCATCTGATCCAGGGCTATTTTTTTGTTAGGAGGTTTTATATTACTGTTTTGATCTCACTGTTCATTTTTGTTCTGTTCAGGATCCATATTTCTTCCTGATTGAGTCTTAGGAGGTTTTGTGTTTCCAGGAACTTGTCTATTTCCTCTACATTCTCTAGTTTATGTGCATAGAGATTTACATAGTATTCATGGGTGATGTTTTGTATTTCTGCAGTGTCAGTTGTAATGTCATCTTTTTCATTTCTAATTGAGCTTATTTTGGTCCTTTCTCTTCTTTCTGTTCTTGGTTAATCTAGTGAGAGGTCTGTTGATCTTGTTTATTTTTTCAAAGAACCAACATTTTGTTCTGTTAACCATTTGTATTTTTTGTTTGTTCTGCTCTGACCTTCATTATTTCTTTTCTTCTCTTGGCTTTGGGTTTGGTTTGTTCTTCCTTTTCTAGTTCCTTGAGGTGTGAGATTATGTTGTCAATTTGTGACCTTTCTGTCTTTTTGACGCAGGAATTTAAGGCTATGAATTTTCCTCTGAGGAATGCTTTTGCTGTGTCCCATGGACTGTGATAACTTGTGTCTCTTTTGTCATTCTGTTCAAATATTTTTTTGATTTCTATCTTATTTTCATTCTTGACCCAATAATCCTTCAGCAATAGGTAGTGTAATTTCCATGACTTTGTGTAGGTTTGAGTGTTCTTCTTGTGTTTGTTTACTAGTTTTATTCCACTGTGGGCTGAGAAGGTACATGGTGTTATTTTGATTTTTTTTGAATTTTTTGAGAACTGTTTTGTGGCCTTGGATATGATCAATCTTGGGGAATGTCTCATGTGCTGCTAAGAAGAATGAGTTTTCTGTAGTTTTTGGGTAGAATGTTCTGTAAATGTATGTTAGGTCCATTTGATTTAGAGTTTGGTTTAAGGCCACTGTTTCTTTATTATTTTCTGCTTTGATTATTTGTCAAGTTCTGATAGTGGGGTGTGGAGGTTCCCAGCAATTATGAAGGTGCAGTTCTTTGCTTGGCTCTAGTAAAATTTGCTTTATGTATCTGGGAGCTCCTGTGTTGGGCACATGTATATTTAGGATTGTTATGTCTTCTTATTGAATTTTCCCTATACCGTTATATAATGACCCTCTTTGTGTTTCTTTACCTTTGTTGGCTTAAAGTCAATTTTATCTGATATGAGACTGGCTACACCTGCTCTCTTTTGATTTCCATTTCTGTGAAATACTTTTTTCCATCCTTTCATGTTGAGTCTGTGTGTGTCCTTGAGGTTTGGATGTGTTTCCTGGAGACAGAAGACACTTGGGTTGTATTTTTTCATCCATACAGCCAGCCTATGTCTTTTGAGAGGAGCATTCAGTATGTTAACGTTAACTGATAGCATTAACATGTGGGATGTTTGTCTGTTCATCCAAGTGGGTAGTACCTTGTCACTTTGTTTTACCTCTAGTTCTATTGTTTTATGATAACTGTGAGTTTGGGGGGTTTTTTTAGGTGATTTTACACTGGTGGGTATCTGTTGTGCTTATTTGTTTATAATGCTGCTCTGAGTATTTCAAGCAGGGCAGGTCTGGTCATGGCAAATTCCTTCAGTGTTTGCTTGTCTGGAAAATACTTAATTTCTTTGTTGATTATGAAACTTACTTTTGCTGGATACAAAATTCTAGGCTGGCAGTTGTTCTGTTTAAGTCCATTGAAGATGGGGCCCCAAGCCCTTCTGCCTTGTAAGGTTTTGACTGAGAAATTGGCAGTTAGCCTGACTGGTTTTCCTTTGTAGTTTATTTGATGATTCGATCTTGCTGTTTTCAGAATTTTCTCCTTCACTTTGACTTTGGTCAGGTTGATTACTATGAATCTCAGAGATGATTTACTTGCTATGAATCTTCCTGGTGTTTGGTGTCCATCTTGTATCTGTATGTCTAAATTTCTGGTGATACCAGGGAAGTTTTCCTCAATAATTTCCTCAAATAGGTTTGCCATTTTTTTTAACTCTTTCTTCTTCTCCCTCAGGGATACCTATAATTTGAATGTTAGCTCTCTTCACATAGTCCTATATCTCTTTAGCAATTGCTTGGACTTTTTAATACTCTTCTCTGCCTCCTTGCATGGGTTATCTCAAGAGCCTTGTCTTCAAGGTCTGAAATTCCTTCCTCTCTTTGATTTAGCCTGTTTTTAAAGCTTTCTGCTGTGTTTCAAAATTCCCTAAATGACTCTTTCATTTCTTTAAGTGCTATTGTATCCTTTTTTATGTTGCCTAGTGACTTTTTCATTTTTTTGATCTATTTCCTGAAATTTTTTTTGGCTTCTTTTTGTTGGTTTTCAACTTTCTCTTCAGTTCCATTCATCTTATTTGCCATCCATATTCTGAATTCCATTTCTGTCAGTTGGGCAATTTCCTTGTGGGTGGTGGTCACTACTGTACCTCCATTGTGTTCTTTTGGGGGTGTCAAACTATTTTATTTTTTCATGTTGCCAAGGTTCTTTTTCTTCTGACACTTTATTAGTATCATACATTAGCCAAAATAACATTTAGCTTTGCTTGACCAAGACCCCATTGTCAGGCTAACTGTACTACTGCTTTTTTATTTTTAATATATTAATTTTTTTTATTTCAAAATTTTATGGGAGTAAAAACGTTTAGGTTACATATATTGCCTTTGCACCGCCCAAGTCAGAGAGCTCATATAGCCATCTTATTTTTGACAAAGCAAACAAGAACATACACTGGGGAAAAGAATCCCTATTCAATAAATGGTGCTGGGAAAATTGGGTAGCCGCATGTAGAACACTGAAACAGGATCCACACCTCTCACCTCTCACAAAAATCAACTTACGATGGATAACAGACCTAAACCTACTGGGTGTTGCCAGGGTTCTTTTGCTGGTTTTTTATCTGGCTCCTCTTCTCTTTGCTATGGGTTAATAGGATTGCAGGGCACCTGTTCTCCTTTGCTGGGGACTCTCTCAAACCACATCCAGGAGTGACAGCTACTCAGGGTTGGGGGGTCATGAATGAAGTGTTGGACCTCAGGGAGGTTCTGCCAGCCTGGCAGCAGTGGTGGGGACTCAGTGGTGGGGTCTTGGGATCCAGGAACAACTCTGGAGTCTCAGACCTAGCAGGGACCCTGGAGGTACAGGGGCAGAGCCTCAAACTTGGGCACAGTGAGAGTTTCAGAGCTGGCTCTGGAGAATTCAGGGGCAGAGCAGTCCCTATGGAGGGCTGTTCCACCAGTGTGGGGACTGTTGATGCCCAGTTGCACAGGCAGGATTAGTCTCAGTTGCTCAGGTCCTGCGTAGATGGGCCAGAGTTCCTGGTTGGGCAATCTTCTCCCCCCACACCTAGGACACACTGAAGCAGCTGCCCCAGGCTTCCCAAGTGGTGCCTGTGGTATCTGGGGATCCTCCTCTGTTCAGCTTCCATGTCTGGGAGGAGGTATATTTGGCCCCTAGTAACAGTGCATGACACACGGGAGTGTCTGTTCCTTCTCCATCCCAGCAGGTTTGATGTAAAGGCTACTGCTGAAAGGCTGGGTCCTGAGCATACCTGGCTCTGTATGCCAGAGTGATCAGGATGGTGTTGGTTGCAGAAATCTGGGATTGGCAGGCCCCAGATCTCTGCTGCACATGCTCTCCAGTAGAATATCTCTGCACGGACTCTAGGCAGCACACTGATCAGCTCATAGGTCTGCAGTGGAAGAGGGAGACCCCTCACAGATTGAGCTGCCTATAACTTTTGTTTCTCTCCTAAAAAGTAGTATTTCCTTGGGTTGCTTCTATCCTGC
Organism: Daubentonia madagascariensis; assembly: GCA_023783475.1. Lineage (NCBI taxonomy): Eukaryota > Metazoa > Chordata > Mammalia > Primates > Daubentoniidae > Daubentonia > Daubentonia madagascariensis. The sequence goes on from JAKFHU010000166.1 coordinate 2,787,503, forward strand.
TCTCTTCACCTCTTCCCAGTAGTGTGAATTGTATTGGCACCCCCAGCTTAATATCCGAGAAGGTCGGTGATGCTTGTGAGTAAGTATCAGCTACACCTTGTTTGATTGAGTTGGTTGATGCTGTAATGAGCTAAGAGTTGTCTCCCTGTCAGTGGTTTATGCTTACAGGAAAGAGTGAACTGCAGAAATGTTCTTTTGTGCCTGTAATAAGCTCTAGTCCCTCAGGAGGGGCACTTGAGTGCCCCAGGATTTGGGAAGGGCTCTGTATCTCCCAGGGGGTTGCTTGTTCTCCCCCACAGCAGAGATGGTTGGAGGAGCAAGGCTGGACATGGTCTGGTTGGGTGAGCTTGGAAGTCTTTGCAAAGCCTCAGGAGGGCTCCAACTTCATTTTCCTGGCAACTAGGGAAAGCTGCTGGGAGGAAAGTCTAGGCAGGCTCTCCAGACTGGGAAAGCTTTTCATGAGGAAGGGGCCACAATTCCCCAGCTGGCTGTCAGGAGTGAGCTCCACCCCCCTTGTGTTACCCCTGCCCTCCAGTGTCTGTTTGCAAGTGGGCATCTGACCACACCAAACTCAGTTGCTATGGTACCACAGGCTGGGACCTTACCTGCCAGGGGTCCCTCTCTAGTCTGACAGTGTGGCTTTGAGCCTTGGCAGTGTTCCAAGGTCATTTTCCTAGCCACTATAGAAAGCTTCTGGGAGGAGGGTGAAGGCAGGCTCACCCAACTGGGAAGACTGCTCATGAGGAAGGGGCTGCAATTCCCCAGCCGGCTGTCAGAACTTTGAAGTCTTTATACATTAATTATTTAGCATAAATGAATGAGACAATGGCCCCTCAGATGTTCAAATCTAATAGTCTTTGAGTATGTATATGTTTTTTAAAAGTTTGTAATATATTTATTGATATATTCCAGTGAAATTTTAATGATTAGTGGAAGTTGTGAAAATCTTCCAAGAATCATTATGCATTTCACAGCATAGTTTGAAAACCAATGTACTAAATGAAACATAAAACATATTTTTCTAGAACTTCAAATTTTCAAAATGGCTTTGCATACATTATTATTGTTGAGTATCACACTAATATTATTAGTTGGATATTATATTATTAATATTAGCAGTTTTAATTACACTTTTTTTTTTATTTGAGGAAACTAAAATCCAAGTAAATTAAATTCCTTAAGATCATACAGCTAAGAAGTGGTACAGTCAAAACTTAAATCACATCTGTATGTTCAAGTCTAGTGTTCTTTCCATTGCAATAAGTTGTTTAAGTTCCCTTCTACCACTAATATTGAGTCTGTGATGCAGTAACTTTATATATTTCCATGCCCTTATTAATAAGTTTGTGTGGTTTTATTTTTTTTTTCTTTCTGAAAGATTGGTAATTACTTAAGAACAGAATGTGCCAATAGAGATGTCTTTTATAAGGTGGGAACATAGATCCTGCTACGATCTAATTCCTAAGCAATAATCAAAATCATACAAGAGAACTACAAACTTCATAGAGACAGAAGATCAGTTTATATTATTCTAGTAATATGTCAATATACAGAGATGTTGAAATGAAAAGACTTCAAAATAAAACCCAATTTACAGCTGCTGTTTGATACAACCATATTTCAAATATTGAAACAAGTTATAACAAACACATCCAACCATTAAGTTATGGTTTTAAAATTAACTGCTGATTTTCCTTTAGGTATATTTTCACAACTTTGAAATCACTCATATTAGCATGGTGAGGAAGGAGCCTACAAATGAACAATAAAAACATTCAACCTGTAAAAAGCAAGTTCCCAAGATGAAAAAATTCAGAATGCAACAGATTTTACACCCCATGGAGAGCACAAATAAAGAGTAATTTTTGAAAATTATTTATTTGGTTGGACCAAAACTTCAACTGTTATAATGAAAATATGAAGAGTTTTGCATATGAGAAATGTAAAATCACATACAGACATGCTAGGAATTAGAGATTCATGTGTCTATTATGAAATAAAGAGCATATATCAGTAATGGTCATGAATATTATTTGCTATTTATAATAGGTTGACAAAATAAAATTGTTAAATAATTTAATTCATATTTTTAAAAATGTAGTTCTTTGCATTATTGGCATAAACTTTTAGTTAGATATTATGAAGGAAAAGTAGACAAGCTTTTTAGAGCAATTGATGCATGCCATTTCTTCAAAACTGTAAAAACAAGAAAAATACAGAGAAACAGATAGGAGGACTCATCAGCAGTTTTACATGACTATGAATAATCCAGCAACCAAATATATTACTCAAAAAAATAAGGACAGAAAATATTGGAAGTACTAGAAATTTATTAGAATTCTAGAAATTTCTAAAAATAATATGTGATTCCATAAAGGTTGCTGATAAAATTTCAGCAAGGATATAGGTGGTATGAGCACAATCAATAAACAGCACTTAATGAACATTTATTGAACACCCTATACAATAAAAGTATACATATTGTTTTTAAAGTGCCTATGGAGTCTTCATCAAGACATACCATGTCTTGTGCCATTAAAATCTGAAAAAAATTTAAATAATTGAAATCATACAGAGTATGTTCTGTGACCATAATGGAATCAAATAAGAAATAAATAACATAAAAATAACAATGAAATCATCAAACACAGAAATCAAAGAACTTACAAATGATCCAAAGCTAAAAGAGAAAGTCTAAAAGAAAACACACACACACACACACACACACCCCTAAAAGAAAATGAAAATACAACACATCAAGATATGTTGTCAAGCTGGACAACAGCTATAGCAATATTGGGAGGCAAATTTATAGCACTAAAGACTTACATGATAACTACAGAAAAGAACAAAATCAATAATCTAACTTCTTAGGGCAGTAAATTACAAAAAAAGAAACAAAATAATACAAAAACAAGAAGGCAGGAAATAATGAAGATAAGACAATAAATTAATGAAATTTAAAAATAGACATTACATAAAATCAACAAAAGAAAAACCTTGTTCTTTAAAAAGTCAATAAATTTCATAAACCTTAGTAAGATTGAAAAAAAATGAAAAGAGAAGAGACAGAAATCACCAGAATCAAGAATAAATAGTAAATATCACTAAAGATATTATAGACATTAAAGAGAAAATAAAAGGATATATATGAACAACTCTACATTAAAGAATATAACTCAAGAGAAATGGATCAATCCCTTGAAAACAACAAACTACCAAAACTCAACCAAATTTAGATACAGAATTTGAATAGTACTATAACCATAAAAGAAATTAAATTTGTAATAAAAATTTCCCCCCCAAAGAAATCTACAGGCCCAAATGATTTCACTGGACAATTCTACTAAAGGAGATTCTATTAGAAGAGAATTAACACCAAATTTGTACAATCTTTTTCAGGAAATAGAAGATAAGGAAACAATCCCCAACTATGATGGGTATAGGATGACTATGATACCAGAACTAGTGAAAGATACCACCAATAAAGAAAAGAAAGAAAGGAAGAAAGACAGAAAGAAAAAAAGAAAGAAATCAAGATAGAGACCACTATCTCTTATGAACTTAGAAAATTCCTAAACAAAATATTAGCAAAAAACAATACAATATATAAATGGAATTATGCACCATGATTAAGTACAATTTATTCCAAGTGTACAAATCTAGTTCAGCATGTGAAAATCCATAGCCTTCATATATGCTAATAACAATCAAGCCGAGAAACAAATTAAAGATGCTATACCTTTTGCAATAGCAACAAAGAAAATTAAATATTTAGGAATATATCTAACTAAGGAGATCAAAGACCTATATAGAGAGAATTATGAAACACTGAGAAAGGAAATTGCAGAGGATGTAAATAGATGGAAAACCTTACCATGCTCTTGGATAGGCAGAGTCAACATAGTAAAAATGGCTTTGCTACCTAAATTAATTTACAGAATCAATGCAATCCCTATCAAAATACCAACATCATTTTTTGCCGATCTAGAAAAAATAATTCTACGCTTCGTGTGGAACCAGAGAAGACCCCGTCTAGCCAAAGCAATCTTAAGCAAAAAGAACAAATTGGGAGGCATCTGTCTACCAGACTTCAAACTATACTACAAGGCTATAGTAACCAAAACTGCATGGTATTGGCACAAGAACAGACATGTAGACCAATGGAACAGGACTGAGAACCCAAATATAAACCAACCTCATACAGTCACCTGATCTTTGACAAATTCCAGAAAAACGTACACTGGGGAAAAGATTCCCTATTCAACAAATGGTGCTGGGAAAATTGGATGGCCATATGTAGAAGACTGAAACTGGAACCACACCTCTCACCTCTCACAAAAATCAATTCACAATGGATAACAGATCTAAACCTAAGACATGAAACCATAAGAATTCTCAAAGAAAATGTTGGAAAAACTCTTATGGACATTGGCCTAGGCAAAGAATTTATGAAGAAGACCCCCAAAGCAATCACAGCAGCAACAAAAATAAATCATGGGACCTGATCAAATTGAAAAGCTTCTGCTCAGCCAAGGAAACTATCACTAGAGTGAACAGACAACCTACAGAATGGGAGAAAATATTTGCATACTACACCTCTGATAAAGGGCTTATAACCAGAATCTATACAGAACTTAGGAAAATCAACAAGAAAAAATCAAACAACCCTATTAAAAAATGGGCAAAGGACATGAACAAAAACTTTTCCAAAGAAGACAGAATGATGGCCAGCAAACATATAAAAAAGTGCTCAACTTCTCTAATCATCAGGGAAATGCAAATCAAAACCACAATGAGATATCACTTAACTCCAGTGAGATTGGCTCATATCAAAAAATCCCCAAAAAACAAATGTTGGTGGGGATGTGGACAGGTAGGAACACTCATACACTGCGGTGGGACTGCAAATTAGTACAACCTCTATGGAAAAGAATATGGAGATATCTCAAGAATTAAAAGTCAGAATTACCATTTGACCCAGCAATCCCACTACTGGGTATTTATCCAAAGAAAAAAAGACATTTTATAATAAAGCATCTGCTCTGCGAAATGTCATAGCAGCACAATTCACAATGCAAAGTTGTGGAAAACAACCCAGGTGCCCATCAATACACAAGTGGATCAATAAATTGGTATATGTATACCATGGAGTATACTCAGCAATAGGAACAATAGTGAATTACACATTGGTATTATCCTGGTCGAGCTAGAACCCATTCTTCAAAGCGAGAGTGTCACAGGATTGGAAACACAGCATCATGGGTACTCACCATCAACTGGTACTAACTGATGAACACTTACATCAACGGGGCAATAACATTCAGAGGGCGGAGGGGCGGCACGGGGAGGAAGGGATGGGAAAATCTCACCTGAATGGATGTGGGGAGCACAGTTGAGAAGACGACCACGATGTGGCTCTGACACGGCAGAACAGGGGCAATGTGTATGGCCAAAATGTTGTACCCCCATGATATTCTGAAATTAAAAAAATAAATAAAAAAAAAAAAAAAAAAGAAAATCAATTAATATAATCCACCATATCAATAAGCTAAAAAAGAGTCAAACAACCTTATCAATTAATACGGAGAAACTATTTGACAAAATCAAACACCCACTCATGATAAAAACACTCAGAATATTAGAAATAGAAGGGAACTTACTCAACTTGATAAAAAGCATCTACCAAAAACAACCTATAGCTAATATCATAATTAATGAACTACAGAATACTTTTCCTCTTAATATTGGAAACAAGGTAAGGATGACTGGTCTCACCACTCTTATTTATCATAGGACTGGAAGTTCTAGCCACTGCAATAAGGCAAGAAAAAGAGGGGGAAGGTATACAGAAAGTAAATGAAAAAAAAATAGAATTTTCCCTATTTGTGAATGAAATAATTATCTACATAGAAAATACCAATGAATCTACCAAAACATTTCTAGAAATCACAAGTGAGTCCAGCAAGGTTCCAAGATACAAGAGCAGCACACACAAATCAAGAGAATTTCTATATAATAACAATAAACATGGAGAATCTGAAATTGAAAACACAGTATCATTTACAATTTTTCCAAAGAAAATTAGATTCACAGATACAAATCTAACAAAGTATATACAGAATATGTATACTGAAAAAATTCAAAATGCTGATTAAATAAATCAAAGAAGGCCTAAATAAAGGGAGGGACAAACTATGTTCATGGACAGGAAAACTCAACATAGTAAAGAATGTAAATTCTTTCCAAGTTGATGTATAGGTTTAATGCAATTTCTATCCAAATCCCACAAGGTTTTTCTAGACTTAGGTGAACTTATACTAAAATTTATATGAAAAAGTCATAGGCTAGAATAGCAAAATCAAACTTAAAAAATAGTAATATAGTGGAAGGAATCATTCCAGCTGATATTGGAACTTACTATATAGCTACAGTAATCAAGATAGTGTGATATTGGCAGAGGGATAGATACATAGATCAATGAAAAATAATACAGAAACCAGATATAAACCCACACAAATATGCCAAACTGGTTTTTGGCAAAGATGGAAAAAAAGATAGCCTTTTAAATAAATGGTACTGGAGCAATTGGGCACCTATAAACTACCACCACCAACAAAAAAAGGTAAACTTCAACTCTCATACCTTATACCAAAATTAACTCAAAGTGGATTATAGACTTGACTAAAAAATGTAAAACTATACAACTTTTAGAAAAAACATAGAGAAAAATTGTCAGGATCTGGGGCTAGATAAGCAGTTCTTAGACTTTACACCAAAAAGGTGACCCATAAAAGAAAAAAAAAAGATAAATTGGAAATCAGAATTAAAAATGTTTTCTTTGTGAAGTTCCCCTGAAGAGGATGAAAATAGAAGCTACAAAGAGAAAAATAATTGCAATCCACGTATCTGATAAAGAACTTATATCTAGAATATATAAAGAAATCTTTAAAAAACAGTACAAATGATTAAATAAAGCAATCCAATTAAAAAATGGGCAAAAGATGTGATGGGACAGCTCATTGAAATAATATACGAAAGTCAAATAGGAACATGAGTGATGTTGAACATCGTTAGCTATTAGGAAAACACAAATGAAAACCACAATGGATATTACTACAAACCTATTAGAATGTCTAAAACAAAAAAATACTGATAACACCGAATGCTGACAAGGATGTAGAGAAACTACATCCCATATACGTTGCTATTGGGATTGTAAACTTGAACACTCTTTAAAACAGTTTGGCAATTTCTTATAAAACTAAACATGCAATTACTGTATGATCCAACAATTGAACTACTGAACCTTAATCCAAGAGCATGAATACATTTTTGTCTTGAAAAACTTGTACACTAATTTTCAAGCATGTTTATTTATAATATTCAAAACTTGAGATACCATAGCTGTTATAAGATAGGTAATGAGTTAAATCATTCATATCATGGAATATTACTTAGCAATAAAAAGGAATGAGCTAGTGATGAACACAAAACTTATCACAAGGGCATTATCCTCTGTGAAAAGAGCCAATCTCAAAAGGTCACATACTGAATAATTCCCTTTACATAACAATCTTGGAAAGCCAAAATTAAGGAGATGGAGAACAGATTAGTGCTTGTGAAAGTTTAGGGAGGGGAGGTAGAAAGGTGGCTCTGGCCTTAAATTGGTAACACAAGGGATACTTGTGATGGAAATGTTCTATATTTCTATATATATGATGATCACACAAATCTGCATATGTTATGAAATTGCATAGAACTAAACACATTCACATAAAATAATGTATATAAAGTTGGTGAAACCTGAATAAGGTTGGTGGCTTCTATTAATGTTAGTTTCCTGGTTGTGACACTGTACTATATCAAGAAGCTATGATCCGTGACCCTTGAAACTGGGTGGTGATTATTATATGGGATCTCTCTGTACTGTTTCTTACAACTGCATGAAAACCTATAATTACCTCAAAATTAAGACTATACATCGTTAGCATCTTTCTTTAATAATTATATACACATATGTGTGTACTCTCACATGCAGTCACTTGTATTTAAGTATATTTGTAATGAGCATTGCTTTTTCCCATTAATGAAGTTTCATCGGTTAAAAGTCCATAAATAAGGCAGCATTATTTATCAAAATACTAGATTGTCCATGTCATATCAGTCAAATAGTCATTTTGCATACCATATTGCATTTCCAACACAATTCAGGTTATGCCATAATTTACCACCTCTTTTCCCCTGGTAAAATGGTTACTTTAGTAAAAATAATGTAGATTTTAAAAGTTAAGTTTTCTAGCTATCTTTTCTCAATTCCAAATCTAATATTGAACTAGAATATTTGGCAGTTCAATGTTTTCTGATCTCTTGTCACCCATTACCCATTCAATTCCATGCACTTGATATCAATTCACCTATGTGACCAACTGGGAAATAAAAGTGAGATTGAATGAAACTGCAAGATAATTGAACAGTTGTCCTATCACTCTGACAGAATATTTAAACGTTAAAATATTTCAGACAAATTTTTCCCTTAATCTCAGATCTTCCATCCAAAACCCTATTTTGTATGATTTCTAATAAATTAAAATTTGTATTACTTACATCATACACAACTACATGCATTTATTAATTTATATTTTATTCCAAAACAAACAAAAATTTCACTTTCCTTACTATACCTACTGTATCACCTTACTATTTTCTAATCACGGTGAAATGCACTACTTCTGAGAATCATCCTAAACTATGATGAATAAATCTGTGAGTGATATAAAGGAGAAAGTACAAAAACATAATGATAAATCAACGGTAAAGAATGCAATTATTCTCTTCCAAAACTAATGACATAAAAAACTAGAGTCAGGATATAAAACCACCTATGTGATACGATAGAGAGACATTCCAATGGTTCTCAAATATTTCCTCCCTATCAAATATATACTGTAAACTAAACCCTTAAAATGTCCACAGTGCTCACTAATGAGGAGCAGATTTTCAAAATGTATTCCAAGGAACACTAGCTTTATAACATGTTAGTAAGTATTCTGCATATATATATAATTTACTATATATATTAATATATAACACATACTTATATACATACGCATCTATATATGCATATATCTGATAAAATATATGTATATGTCTCATTCCTCACAGAAACATTAAATAAAAATCTACAGGGTGGAGCCCTGGAAATCAATCAACAATCAAAAACAATCAAACTAATTCCCCTGAAAAAGCTGTCATTAAAATAGGAAATTTCATGGCTGTAATAATTTTCACCGGATGCTGTAGCAAAATGCCACAGACTGAGTGGCTTAAGCAACAGAAACTTATTTTCTCATATTTATGGAGGTTGTGGAGTCCAAGATTAAGGTGCCAGCAGGGCTGGTGTCTGGTGAGAGGTCTTGACTTGGGTTGCAGATGGCCACTTTCTTGTTGTATGCTCACATGGTTTTTTCTCAGTGCATGCAGGCAGACTGGGAGATTATATATATATATATATATATCTCAATATTGGGGCTTATCAAATATTGGGGCTTATTTCTTCTATCTAGCTCACTCTCTCTATAGAGAGAGAGCTAGTTTTCTGGTATCTACTTCTATAAGGATACTAAGCCTTTTGTACTATATATGAAATGAAAGAACACTAGAAAGTAACTCAAAGCCATCTAAAAACAGAAAGTTCTTCAGTAAAGGTAAAGGCATATAAAAATCAATATTCTTTTAATTTTTGTTTGTAACTCCACTTTTTATTCTTGTACAGGATATTTTTTGTCTTCTTTCAATTCTTTTTTTTAATTTATTTATTTTAATTTTTTTTTATTTCAGAATATTATGGGGGTACAAAAGTTTGGCTATATATATTGCCCATGCACTGCCCGTGTCAGAGCTACAATCGTGGCCATGCCCCAAACTGTGCTCCCTGCATCCATTCAGTGAGAGTTTTCCCATCCCCTCCACCCCCTCCCGCCTGCCCGCCCCCTGATGAATATTATTGCCCTGTGTGATGTAAGTGTTGATCAGTTAGTACCAATTTGATGGTGAGTACCAATGGTGCTTGTTTTTCCATTCTTGTGACACTTCGCTTCGAAGAATGGGCTCTAGCTCCAACCAGGATAATACCAGATGTGTTAATTCACTATTGTTCCTTATTGCTGAGTAATACTCCATGGTATACGTATACCACATTTTATTAATCCACTCGTGTATTGATGGGCACCTGGGTTGTTTCCACATCTTTGCAATTGTGAATTGTGCTGCTATAAACATTCATGTGCAGATGTCTTTATTGTAGAATGTCTTTTTTTCCTTTGGGTAAATATCCAGTAGTGGGATTGCTGGATCAAATCGTAATTCTACTTTTAATTCTTTGAGGTACCTCCATATTACTTTCCATAGAGGTTGTACTAATTTGCGGTCCCACCAGCAGTGTATGAGTGTTCCTATCTGTCCGCATCCCCGCCAACATTTGTTGTTTGGGGATTTTTTTATATGAGCCAATCTCACTGGAGTTAAGTGATATCTCATTGTGGTTTTGATTTGCATTTCCCTGATGATTAGAGAAGTTGAGCACTTTTTTATATGTTTGCTGGCCATTATTCTGTCTTCTTTTGAAAAGTTTCTGATCATGTCCTTTGCCCATTTTTTAATAGGGTTGTTTGATTTTTTCTTGTTGATTTTCCTAATTTCTGTATAGATTCTGGTTATCAGCCCCTCATCATATGTGTAGCATGCAAATATTTTCTCCCATTCTGTAGGTTGTCTGTTCACTCTAGTGATAGTTCCTTGGCTGTGCAGGATATTAAAGATAAAAATAGAAAAATATTTGTGAATCTGTGTTAGTGGGTACACAGTATACAAAGATATAACTTGTGAAATGAATAGCATAAGCATTAACATTCATAATCATCAATCAATAACATAAAATACAAAGGAATAGAGTTTTTATATACATTTGAATTTAGGCTAGTATCAATTTAAAATGGGTCATTATAACTTTGGAATGTTATATGTAACCCCCATGGTAACCACAAAGAAAATATTTATAGAATATAAAAAAAAGTCAGTGAGAAGGTAATCAGAATGTGTCATTACACAAAAAAACCCCAATTAAATGTAAAAGAAGTCAATAATGGAGGAAATAAGGAACAGAAAAATAAGGCATACAGATAACAAAATAGCAAAAGTAAGTAGGGAATATCAGTAATTATATTTTCCCTTTTTTTTAATACAAAATATTTTACATATTTATGGGGGACATGTGAGTGTTTGTTACATGTATAGAATGTGTAATGATCAAGTCAGGGTATTTGGGGTATCTACCACCATGAGTATTTATCATTTCTATGTATTGTTAATATTTCAAGACCTCTCTTCTAGCTTCTTCAAAATATATACTACATTGTTGCTAACTATAGTCACCATACTCTTCTATCAAATATCGGAGTTTATTTCTTCCATCTAACTGCATGTTTGTACCCACTAACTGACCTCTCTTTGTACACCCCTCCCACCCAAACACCCATTCAGCTTCTGGTATCTATCATTCTGTTCTCTGTCTCCATAAGATCAATTATTTTTGAGCTCCCACATATGAGTGAGAACATATGGTATCTGTCTTTGTGTGCATGGCTTTTTTCACTTAACATGTTGACCTGCAGTTCCATCCATGTTGCTGCAAATGACATTTAATTCTTTTTATGGCCGAATAGTATTTTGCTGTGTATATATACTACATTTTCTTTATACATTTGCTTTATTCATTCATCCATTGATGAACATATAGGTTGATGCCATAGCTTTGCTACTGTGAATAGTGCTGTGATAAACATGTGAGTACTGATATCCCTTCAGTATACAGATTTCTTTGCTTTTGAATAAATGCACAGTAGTAGAACTTCTGGATCATGTGGTAGTACTACTTTTAGATTTTTGAAAAATCTCCATATTGATTTTCATAGTGGTAGTACTAATTTATATTCACACCAATGGTGTATAAGAGTTCCCTTTTCTCCACATCCTTGCCTGCATCTGTTATTTTATGTCTTTTTGTAATAGCCATTCTAACTGGGGTAATATTATATCTCATTGTGGTTTTGATTTGCATTTTCCTGATGACTAGTGATGTTGAATTTTTTTTTTATATATCTGTTGGTTATTTGTATGTCTTCTTTTGAGAATGTCAACTTATGTCCTTTGCCCACTTTTTAATGGGATTATTTGCTTTTCCCTGTTGAGTTGTTTGAGTTCCTTACATATTCTGGATATTAATAATCTGCCAGATAAGTAGTTTGCAAATATTTTCTCCTATTCAAAAGATTGTCTCATCATGATGTTGATTGTTTCCTTTGATGTGCAGAAGTTTTTAAGTTTAACATAGTCTCATTTGTCTATTTTTGTTATAGTTGCCTGTGCTTTTGAGATTTTAGCCATAAAATCTTTCCCTAGACCAATGTCTTGAAGTGTTTTCCTTATTTTTTTCTAGTAGTTTTATAGTTTAAGGTCTTACATTTATGTCTTTAATCCATCTTGCACTGATTTTTGTTTATGGGGAGAGATAAGAGTCCATTTTCATTCTTCTGCATATGGATATCCAATTTTCCCAGCACGATTTATTGAAGGGGGTGCCTTTTCCCCATTGTACATCTTGGTGATTTTACCAAAAATCAGTTGCTTGTAGATAGGTAGATTTGTTCCTAGATTCTCTATTCTGTTCCATTGGTATATATTTCTGTTTTTACACCAATATCGTGCTGTTTTGGTTACTATAACCTTGTAATGTATTTTGAGGTCAGGTAATGTGATGCCTATAGCTTGGTTCTATCTGCTTAGAATTGCTTTGGCTATTTGGACTTTTTTTCAGTTTTATACAAATTTTAAGATTTTTTTTCTAATTCTGTGAAAAATGATGATAGCATTTTGATAGGGTTTGCATTGAATCTGTAGAGTGCTTTGGGCAGTATAGTAATTTTAATGATATTAATGCTTCCAATTCATGAGAATGGAATGTCTTTCTATTTGTGTCCTCTTCAATTTCTTTAATCAGTGTTTTTTTTTTTTTTTTGTATTTTTCCTTCCAGAGATCTTTCAGCTCCTTTGTTAAATTTATTTTTAGGTTTTTTTATAGCTACTGCAAACTGGATTGCCTTCTTGATTTTTTTCTCATCTAGTTCTTTATTGGTGTATAGAAACACTACCGATTTTTGTGTGTTGATTTTGTATCCTGCAACTTTACTGAATTATTTATCAAATCATAGATTTTTTTGGTAGAGTCTAGGTTTTTCTAGATATAAGATCATATCATCAGCAAAGAGAGGCAAAATGACTTCCTTTTTTCCAATTTGAATGCCTTTTCTTTCTTTCTCTTGTCTAATTGCTCTGGCCAGGGCTTCCAGTATTAGGTAGAAGAGGAGTGGGGAAGGTGGGTGTTCTTGTCTAATTCCACATCTGTTTTATACAGCCTTTCAGCTTTTCCCATCCAGTATGATGTCAGCCATGGTTTTGTCTTATATGGCCTTTATTATTTTGAGGTATATTCCTCCTATTCTTAGTTTGTTGAGAGTTTTTATCATGAAGAGATGTTGAATTTTATCAAGTGTTTTCTCTGCAACTATTGAGATAATCATATGGTTTTTGTCCTTCTTTCTGTTGATGTGATGTATTACATGTATAGATTTGTGTATGTTGAATCATCCTTGCATCCCTTGTATAAATCCCACTTGATCATGGTGTGTTATCTTTTTGATGTGCTGTTGAACTCAGATTGTTAGTATTTTGTTGAGCATTTTGGAGCCTACATTCGACAGAGTTATTGTCCTGTAGTTTTTGTTGTTGTTGTTGTTGTTATTGTTGTCCTTGTCTGTTTTGGTATCATGGTAATGCTGGCCTCATAGAATGAGTTATGGAGAGTTCCTTCCTCTTCAATTTTTTGGAATAGTTTGAGGAGGATTGGTATTAGTTCTTACTTACACATTTGGTAGAACTTGGCTCTGAATTCATCTGCTCCTGGCCTTTTATTGTTGGGAGACGTTTTATTACTGATTCAGTTTCATTAATCATTATTGGTCTGTTCTTAAGATTTCTATTTTTTTTCCTGATTCAGTCTTCATAGGTCATATATTTCCAGAACTTTATCCATTTCCTCTAGGTTTTCCAGTTTGTTAGTCATTTATAATAATCTCTGATAAGCTTTTGTATATCTGTGGTATCAGCTTCAATATCTTTTTTCACTTCTGATTTTGTTTATTGGATTCTTCTCCCTTCTTTTCTTCATTAGATTAGCTAGAGGCTTATCAATTTTGTTTATCTTTTCAAAGAACCAACTTTTTGTTTCATTGATCTTTTGCATTGTTTTTGTTAGTCTCAATTTCATTTAGTTCTCCTCTGATCTTTATTATTTCTTTTCTTCTGCTAACTTTGGGTTTGGTTTGTTCTTGCTTTTCTAGTTCTTTGAGGTGTAGCATTACGTTGATTATTTGAAGCTCTGTACTTTTTTGATGTAGGCATTTATTGCTATATATGTCCCTCTTAACACTCTTTCTGCTATATTCCATCGGTTTGGGTATAGTGTGCTTCCATTTTCATTTGCATCAAGATAGCTTTTATTTCCTTCTTAATTTCTTCATTGACCCAGTGGTCATTCAGGTGCATATTGTTTAATTTCCAGATATTTACATAGTTTCCAAGGTTCCTCTTGGTGTTGATTTTTGGTTTTATTCTATTATGGTTTGAGAAGATATTTGATATGATTTGATTTTTAAAAATTTTTTGAGAATTGTCTTGTGGCCTAATATGTGGTTTATCCTAGAGATTGTTCCATGTACTGATGAAAAGAATGTATATTTGGAAGTTATTGGATAGAATGTTCTGTAAATATCTGATAGGTTCATTTGGTATAGAGTCCAAATGTTTCTTTGTTGACTTTCTGTCTAGGTGATCTTTCTAATGCTTGCAGTGGCATGTTGAAGGCCCATACTATTATTTTACTGGAGTTTATCTCTCTATTTAGATACAGTCGTATTTGTTTTATGAATATGCATACTCCAGGATTGAGTGCATATATATTTAGAATTGTTATATCCTCTTGCTAGATTGATTCTTTATTACTACACAGTGACCCAATTTGTGGTTTGTTTGTTTTACTGTATTTGACTTAAAATCTATTTTATCTGATATAAGTATAGCTACTCCTGCTCACTTTTGGGTTCTGTTTGTGTGGAATATGTTTTCCATACCTTTACTTTGAGTTTATATACGACTTTACAGGTAAAGTGCATTTCTTATAGGCAGCATATAGTTGCATCATTTTTCTTTATCCATTCAACCTGTTCATATCTTTTAAGTGGAGAATTTCATCTGTTTGTGTTCAAGGTTATTATTTATATGTGAGGTATTATTCCTGTCCTATTGTTAATTGTTTTCTGGTTGTTTTGTATATTCTTTGTTCCTTTCTTTTTCTCTTATCGTTTGTCCTTGTGGTTTGTTGTGTTTTTGTAGTGATAGCATTTGAGTCCTTTCTCTTCCTCCTTTGTATGTTTGCTTTACCAACTGGTTTTGTACTTTCACATGTTTTCCTGATGGTAAAAGTCATCTTTTCCCTTCAAGGATTAGGACTCCCTTGAGCATTTATTTTAAGGCCAGTCTTGTGATGGTGAATTCCCTCAATGTTTGTTTATCTGAAAATGACTTTATCCTCCATTTATTAAGGATAATTTTGCTGGATAGAATATTCTTGGATAGTGGGTTTTTTTTCAGCACTTTGAATATATCATCCCCTTCTCTCCTGCTGTATAACATTTCTCCAGAAAAATCTGCTGTTAGTCATATGAAAGTCTCTTTATGGTTGACTGGACACTTTACTCTTACTGTTTTTACGATCCTCTTTGTCTTTGACTTTAGACAGTTTGACTACAATGTGCTGTAGGGAAGACCTTTCTGCATTGTGTCTCTTTGGGGGTCTTTGAGCTTCCTGTATGTGGATGGCCAAGTTTCTTGTCAAACTTGGAAAATTTTCATCTAATATTTTATGAAATAAGTTTACTAACCCTTTTGTTCTCTTTGTCTTCAGGGACACTGATAATTTGAGTATTAAGTCACTTTATGTTGTCCCAAATGTAATGAATGGTTTGCTCATTCTTTTTTATTCTTTTTTCTTTGTTTTTGTCTGACTGGATTATTTCAAAAGATCTGTTTTCAAGTCCTGAGTTTCTTTCTTCTGCTTGATCTAGTCTATTATTAAGGTTTTCAATTGTGTTTTGTATTTCTTTCAATGAATTCTTCAGTTCCAGAATTTCTATTTGTTTCTTTTAAAAAATACCTATCTCTTTAGTAAATTTCTTATTCATATCCTGAATTTTTTTTCTGATTTCTCTGTATTGTTTTTCATATCTCATTGATCATCTATAAAATCAGTTTTTTGAATCTTTACCCAGGATTTCATGAATTTCTTTTTAATTGGGATCTGTTGCTGATGAATTATTGTGTGCCTTCAGAGGTGTCATATTTCCTTGCTTTTTCATGTTTCTCATGTTCTTACATTGATATCTTTGTATTTGCTGTAACAGTCACTTCTAATTTTTTGAATTTGCTTTCATAGGGGAGGACTTTTTTCTGAACATGTATATATGTTATCAGTTCAGTAGTGTGCTTTGGTTTTGATTTTGGGTGAATTCAGTAGTGTAGTCTCTGTATGATTTCCTTGCCTATAAACAATGTCAGTGGTATCTGTGATTTCCTTGGTGGCTTATGGTGCAGTTATTAGTGGAAGCTGTGATGAAGTTTTGCTGGGGACTAGGATGACATGTGTGCCCATCTTTGGGCCCCTGTGGTGGCATCAGTGGGCTGAGCATGCTTGTTCTTGAGCCCCAGGGTATGCTGGCTCTGGTGATAGCAGGTCCAGATGGGCTTATTCTTGGGCCTCCTAGTGACTTGCTCAGATGCTGGTATTGTTAGTGGTGGTCTGGACATGTAGGCAGGTTCTGGACCCCTGGATAGTGGGTGTTATATGGGTTATGTGGTCAATGACAGTAGCAGTGGTGATGGAACCCAATGGAACAGAAGCAGTCTGTGCTGTTGTTGGGACTGGCTGTGACAAGTTGGGTAGGTCAGTACCCTGGCCCACTGGTGGTGTATGCAGCCAGGTGCCAGCTGTGATGGTATTGGCCTCTTGGGTCAGTCTGACCTCAGACCCTGGTAGAAGTGTTCAGATGCCAACAGAGGTGGAGTGTCTGGGTGATCCCCAGGTCCTTTGTCAGTATGCCCTAGTACTGGGCATGGGCTGGCAGACTTGTCCTCAAGCACCCTGGCTATGATAAGCAGGGGTAGGGTGGTCTCCAAGCTGCCAGCACAATGCTTATGTGGGGGAAGTGTTCGTTGCCTGTGCTGCAGGCCTGCCACAGGGAAGATAGGGCAACTCTCAGTGGGATCATCATAGGCAGGCAGATGTTGGATGCATTGTCTCCTTGAGCCTCAGTTCCATAGCAGCCTGCAGAGCAGCAATGGGATTTATCCACATGAAAGTGTCCATTCTCCCCTCTCCCTCTGTGGCCTACCAGCAGCAGTAGTGGCACTGGCCCTGGCTTCAAGGCAGGACACAGATCTTTGGAGGCTGGGCCCTCAGAGTGGCACCAGCTGTGGGCCTGCCACCAAGGAGAGCAGTCCACCCTCAGTGGAAGCAGCATAGGCAAGTTGCTGTGGGGAATGCAGTTTGCCTGTGCCTCTGGGTCCTGCAGCATTCCATAGCAGTGGCATTAGGATTTGTCCTCAGGGCATGTGATAGAGCCTATCCTCCCCTCTCCCTCCTTAGCCTGGCAGTAGTAGTGACAATGTCTACTCCAGAGCAGGATGCAGTCCTTTGGAGGCTTGACTCTCAGAATGGCTCCAAACTGCAGCTTCTCAGGGATTGGGAGCTTGTGGGACTCAGCATGATTTCCCCCTCTGGATCAATGCCTCTGTACAACTTGTAAGCAGCTCTCTATGTTAATTTCAAGGCCTACAAGTGTTGAGGGGCTGTTCTGTAGCTTGGATTGTAAAAGTCTGTGGTGGTAATGTGGAGCCCTGGGGGTCTCTCTCTTACCCTTTCCCCATATCTGGAAGCGTCTTCTGGCTCCCAGCTGATCCTGGATGAGCAGGCTTCCTCACTTTTCTCCCCTTCTTTGATTTCAGAGCTTCCTATCACTTTTCCATTGAAATTCAGTGTTCTATTTTACAGTGTCTCTTTTTAGACAATTCTATTGAAAGTGTGAATATCTACTTAGTATTTTGTTTCCTCTCCATGGAAGAGGCACATACTAGCTGCATCTAGTCATCCATCTTGAACCAACCTCTACAATTTTTGTTTGATACTTATATCTAACAGTAATTACTTGAAATGTAAATATATTAAACTCCCTATACAAAAATATAGATGCATGATTGGATAAAAAAGCAAAGTAAAACAAACAAATAACAAAAAGGTTTAACTACATGCTGTCTACAAGAAACTCACCTTATATATAAGCACATATAGTTTGAAAGTAAAAGGATAGAAAAAGATATTCCATTAAAACAGTAAAAGAGAGCAGAGGTGATTACAGTAATATCATACAAAATAGGCTTTACATTAAAAAATGTTACAAGAGACAAAGAAGAACATAACATAATGATAAAAAGGTCAGCTCGCCAAAAAGATATTACAATTTATAAACACACATGCACCAATATTTGATCTCTAAATACATGAAACAAACATTGACAGAATTAGCATGTTAAGTACACAGCTCTATAATAATAAGGGACCTTAATACTCCACTTTCAATAATGGATAGAACAACCAGACAGAAGTTCAATATGAAAAAAGAGGACAAGAACAACACTATATACTAATTGGATCTAATATGCATACACAGAATACTCTACATAACAATAGCAGAATAATTATTCTTATCAAGTGCACATAGAATATTCTCCAGAATAGAACACGTTAGGACACAAAAGTAGTCTTGATAAATTAAAAAGACTGCAATCATACAATGTATCACAATGGACTGAAACAAGAAATTAATAGTAGATGGAAAACTAGAGAATCCATAAATATATGGAAATTAAACAACACACTCTAGAAAAACCAATAGGTCAGAGAAAAAATTATAAGGGGAATTAGAAAATATCTTGAGACAAAAGACAATGAAATCACAACATACCAAAACCAATGGGATGTAGCAAAAACAGTGCAAAGAGGAAAATTTATAGCTCTAAACTATTATTTTAAAAAGGAAAAAAGTTCTCCAACTAAAAATATAACTTTATAACTTAAGGAAGTAAAAAAAGAACACAATTAACTTAAAGCTAGTAGAAGCAAAGAAATAATAAAGATTATAGAAAAGATAAATAGCATAGTGAATAAAAAATCAGTAGAGAAAATTAACAAAACCAAGAGTTGGTTTTTGGAAAAGATGAGCAGAATTTACAAACTGATTATATCAGTTACAAAATTGATTAAGAAAGGAGACAAGACTCAAATAACTAAAGTCATAAATTAAAGAGAGAATATTATCACCTTTTTACAGAAAAAAAAGATGATAAGAGACTACTATGAACAATAGCGCACCAACAAATT
Organism: Daubentonia madagascariensis; assembly: GCA_023783475.1. Classification (NCBI taxonomy): domain Eukaryota; kingdom Metazoa; phylum Chordata; class Mammalia; order Primates; family Daubentoniidae; genus Daubentonia; species Daubentonia madagascariensis. Next base: position 2,807,109 of record JAKFHU010000166.1, read on the forward strand.
GGACAGCCTAAATGAAACGGACAGATTCCTAGAAACACACAATATATGAAGAAATAGAAATATAACTATAATTAATATGGACATTATTAGCAAATATTAAGTTATTAGGCAATATTAGATATAATGTCAATTAGTAATAAAAACCTCCCAACAAAGAAAAGCTAAGGACAAGATGGCTTCCTTGCTGAATTTTGACAAACATTTACAACATAATTAATGGCAAGCCTTCTAAATTTTTCCCAAACAATGAAGAGAAGGGAAAACTTTCTAACTCATTCTATGAGGCAAGTATTACCCTGATAACACAGATAGACAGACAATAGAAGAAAAGAAAACTACAGACCAATACTCCTTATGAATATCAATGTAAAAATCCTGAGCAAAACAATAGCTAAATGAATTCAACAGCATATTTAAATAATTATACACCAAGAACAAGTGGAATTTATTTTTGGAATGCAAGGATGATTCAACATACAAGAAGTAATCATTGTAACAAAACACCACATAAATAGCATAAAGAAAAAAAAAGCCACAATCATCTAAATTGCAGAAAAAGCAACAGCTTGCATAGTAAAAACACTTAATGAACTAGGAATAGAAGGAAACTACCTCAAAATAATAAATGCCACATATGAAAAACCCATAGCTAATATCATGTATAATGATGAATAAGTGAAAGTGTTTCCTCTAAGATCAGGAATAGTACAAGGATATTCACTTTCACCAATTGTATTAATACAGTACTAGAAGTCCTAACCAGAATAACTAGTCAAGAAAAGATTTAAAAGGCAACAATTAAATTGGAAAGAAACATGTAAAATTATATCTTTTTTTAGACAACATGGTCTTATATGTAGAAGACCTCAAAGTTTTCTCACACACACACACACACACAAACTGTTTAGAACTAATAAATGAATTCAGTAAATTTCCAGAATGCAAAACCAACAGAAAAAATCAGTTACTTTTCCATACATTACCAATGAACAATCCTAAAAGAAAATTGAAAATAATATTACACTAGCAACAGCATCAAAAATAATAAAATACTTAGCAATGAACTCAACCAAGAAGACTTGCACACTGATACCTGATACCTATTAAATGTAGATGAAAGAAACTAAAGAAAACATAAATAAATGGAAAGACATCCTGAATTTATGAATTGAAAGGTGTAATATTGTTAAGATATCAATACTTCTTAAAGCGATTTACAGATTCATTGGAATCCCTATAAAAATTCCAATGACTTCTTCTCAGAAATAGAAAATTCTACCCTAAATTTCAAATGGAATCTTGAGGAACCCCAAATAACAAAAACAGTCTTGAAAATAATGAACAAAGCTGAAGTTATAAAATTTCTTGATTTTCAAAACTTACTATAAAGCTTCAGTAATCAAAACAGTGTGGTACTACCATAAAAACGTATCGATGAATGAAACAGAAAACTCAGAAACAAACCTTCTATTATACTCAAATGATTTTCACCATGGGTGCCTAAGCCATTCAGTGGTGGAAAGGACAGTTTTTATTTCAATAAATAGTATTGAGGAAACTATTAATAGATATCCACATGCAAAATAATGAAGTTGAACTATTACCTTATAAAATAAAAAAATTAACTCAAAATGAATCAAAGACCAAACTTTAAAACCCTTAGAAAGAAAACAAAGGGGAATTGATAAGCTGGACTTCATTAAAATTTAAAAATTTCTCAGCTAAAGACCCTGTCAAGAGAATAAGAACACAATCCACAGACTGAGAGAAACAGATTCTTTGCAAAATCATACCTAATAATGGAACTATTGTCCAAAATATACAAAGAACTCTTGAAACCCAACAGTAAGAAAATAAACAATCTGATTAAAAAATTTGCAAAAAACATGAACAGATATCTCACCAAAGAAGAAATATAGATGCCAAATGGACATATGGAAAGATGCTCAACATCATATATCATTATAGAACTGCAATTAACACAACAATGAAATACCACTATACATTTATTAGAATGGCCAAAATCTAGAACTCTGAGATCACCAAATTCTGGCAAGGATGTGGAACAACAGGAACTCTCATTTATGGTGGGTGGGAATGCAAAATGGTGCAGCCACTTTGGAAGAAAATTTGGCAGTTTCTTACAAAACTAAATATACTTTTAACCTATGATCCAGCAATCATGCCCCTTGGTATTTCAACAAAAGCGTTGAAAACTTATGCCCACACAAAAACCTGCACACAGATGCTTATAGCAGTTTTATTCATAGTTGCCAAAACTTACATGCAACCAAGATCGTCCTTCAGTAGGTGAATGGGTAAAGAAACTGTGGTACATCCAGACAATGGAATATTATTTAGTGCTAAAAAGAAATAAGCCATCATGTAATGAAAAGATGTGAATGAATCTTAAATGAATATTGCCAAGTCTGAAAAGGCTACATACTATATGATTCCAACTATATGACATTTTGGAAGAGGAAAAATTACGGAGACAGTCAAAAGATCAGTGATTGCCAAGGATTGAGGGGAAGGAAGGAGTGATAAAAAGGCAGAACATAGAGGAATTTTAGGACATTGAAAATATTCTGTATGGTACTATAATGGTGGATATATTAATATATTTTTCAAAACCCACAGAATGTATAACACCAACAGTGAATCCCAATGTAAATTATGGACATTGGGTGATAATAATATAGGTTCATTAATTGTAACAATCATAATGCTCTGGTGCAAGATGTTGAAAGTGGGGGAGCTTGTGCATTGTTGGGGAAGAGGATATATGAGAACTCTTTGTACTTTCTGCCTAATTTTACTATTAACCTAAAACTGCTCTAAAAATACAGTTTATTCATTTTGCAAAAAGTCAGTAGACAAAGAATACGTTTGTAAGAAATATTTACTGCACATAAAAAAGACATAGGTAAAGTATAATATTCAAAAAGCCCTCATGAGGTGAAAAGAAGGAACAAAACAATAGGAAAAAAACCCGGAACCTATAAAGAGCTGTTAATTTCTCTGCCCATTAGTGGTCAGATCAATATTTGCTATCTTTGAATGCAAGGCATCTTAATTGCTGTGTTCTGCTGAGCACTAGAAATTATCTATCCTCAAATTGTAAATGATCAGGTCTAGGTAGACATCTTCATATAGTCTGCCCTAAATTCCATTCTGAATTTAGTCATGAAAAGGAAAATTTTAAAAGGGGCCTAAGATCTATTTCTCTTCTATTCCAGAGGGAAGGTGCCGAAAAAAAAAAATGGAGGCAGGTTGCCAGAACTGATTTCTTATAAAAGCTATGATATGATATAAGACACAAATAATTGAGCAGAAATTAGTTAAGTGCCTTTAGTGGAATTTCTAGGTAGAAATAATGTTAGTTGTTTAATAAATGGCTTACTCCAAAACTCAGCAGTTCTCTTGGTTTATTCTACTTTGACTTGTAGAGATGCAGGGCTTTTTGGAATGATGAACTTGACACTAAAAATAAAATACAATTACACACAAACACATACACACACACGAACAAACATACATCATATATGCTATGGATTATGTACACAGATACACACACATACATATACATGTTTGTGAGTCTGTGTATGTGACAGATAATTTGAAACTCTTGATCATCCAATTATTTTAAAATTTGGAAATTAAAAAATGATTAATATTTTCATTAAATAAGTGTTCAGTAGATATGAGGTGATGTTTTCTTTTGCTTTAATTGTTATTCTATATCCAATTGTAGTCTAAATTTCACAACTAATACATACTTTCTCAACAATTTTTTGCCCATATTTCATATTTTTGAGCTTTACCAATTTTTTAAGACATTGTCTGTCTTATAACTTCCCACACATTACTCTTATTTTTACTTTAGTATATTTTCTTGTATTTCACAATTTTCTTTCTCATTGTTTTATGATATATCCTTTAATACAATACACACTTGGAACTACCTACCTCTGATCACTTAGTCAGATAACTGTTCTTCCTCAAAGCGTACCAGAATGAGGTTTGTGAACGGACTTGAGCACCTAAATATTAGTGGATGCAGAATCTCCCCTGAAGAAATAAATGCTTATAAAATGAAAGCTGATACTAGAAATGTAAAATCCAAGACTAGCACATTTTACAAGAAAAAAATAAAATCATATTTAATATTCAGCTGCATAATACATATTTCCAGTTCTTTCAGTGGTTTTGATTTGAGATTAAATGATGATTTTATTTTTTAAGTGTGATAGCTGGAAGTGACAATTACACACATAGCAATGATGATACTATAGGTTACTTAGCTAGGAAACATAAAATAGCAGAGAATGAAGTTGTTCATTCATATCAAGATCATTCTAACTCCTTACAGAAAGGGTTTATTTTTTTGTCAAGCTTACCTCATTTATATACAGCACTGAATGTTTATCTAATTAAAATGAGTTAATATGCCATTTATATTCATTAGAAGAAATTCCTAACCAAAACCTATCTTCAAGAGACAATTCTTCCTACCAAATTCAGCCGCTAAGGAGAAAAACATGAAGCATTTTTTTTCACTCCTTTGAGCTTTCAGAAGTGACAGAGTTGTGAGGTATATGATTGACAAAGAGCATCAAATTGGGTTCTGAAATAATTCTAGCTGTTTCCTGGAATATAAATAAATTAGTGTTTGACACTAGACAGAATAGGTTTGATAATGAAAGGCATTCCAAAAATGATAACACTGAAAACAGTTATTCATGACGCCAATCAAATTTTGCAAATACGATTGCACATCCTCCTTGAAATACATTCAGTTCACAGTTGTACTTAAAATATAGCAAATAGTTTTCCTTGATTGAAGTAAGGTGCCAAACTGAAATAGCAAGATGCAGAATGCGAGTGTCTAGCAATACAGCAGTGGAAATAAAGGGAATGAGGACATAATCCAAAGAGAGGGTTGGTGAAATTTACAGACTAACCAAAAATGACAACATTTAGTCTTTGGAAATCACATATAAATTCATTCAAACAGCTCTATTATGAGACACATTCTTTTTGCTAAAGCCCAAGGTAAAAATATTTCCCTAATAAACAATATATTGATATAACATTTTATATTCAAAGAGAAGGCCATTTTCAACAATATTTTTGCAAAAATACCATTTTTTTCTTTCCAAGTAAAACATAGTCATGTAGTTGTATTAACATGCTATATTTCTCAAATATGAAGAATAAAAAAGCATCCCATAAAAATCCAGAAACAGAAAAAAAATTAACCACCAAGGATGAAGTAACAGACTGATCTAATTGGCTTGAAACCACTGCAAAAAAGAAAGTTGCCAGATAAATTTGGACAGAATTTTGAGGAATTTTGTGATGTAAAATGAAAAACCTGAGCAAGTTGAAAATGTGACTACAGTTGTAGGATTTATCAATGATGGGATTTTAAGTATTTACTTCATTCAGCTGAGAGATAAAAATTTAAAAATTAAAAATATATGGAGTTTTGACCTCAAACAAGAAAGAGGAGTACAAATTAAACACAAAGTAAATAGAAGAAAGGAAGTAATATGGATCATTATGGAAACCAATAAAATTGAAAACAGAAAATCAATGTAGAAAATCAATAAAATAAAAAGCTGTTTGTAAGAAGATCAATAAATTTGATCAACCAAAACAAGACTAATCAGAAAAAAATACATACAACATAATTTACCTGTATTAGTAAGAGAAATAACACCCTATAGATTCTAGGGATATTAGATATATAAGAGTATATGATGAACAAATTTCTGCCAAAAATGACGACTTACATGTAACAGGAAAATTATTTGAAAGACACAAGCTAACAAGGCAACTCATGAAGAATGAGATAAACTGAATAGCACTATATTTATAAAATAAATTGAATTTTTAGTTAAAAACCTTCCAAAATACTTCTGCTTTCAGCTCACAGATGAAGAGAGAACTACAAAAATATGCACAAACTGTAAGTTTGTGATTTTTTTTGAAGCCTTTAGAAAACTGTGTTTGCAGAGGAAACAGCTAACCCGCAATCTACAGAAGGAGTTTCCTGGAGAAAGAAAAAGGACTTGAGAATTTTCTTACCTGAGGCAGGCACCGTCACATGCCACATAAGCCAGGAAGATTTGGACAAACATTTTTAATGATTAGACCCACTTGTGTGCTACCGTGAATGTGTAAAGCCCATGAAGACTTCAGATAAAGCAGCAATTGCGTTCTCTTGTAGGTTTTTCCTCCAAGATTCCTACAAGTCATTCATAGCAAAGATCAGGGAGAATCCTGTGAAAGTTTACATTATGGTGCTGTCTGGGGAAGGGGAGGAGCAGCCCTGGCTGAACCTCTGCCAAGATCCATGTCTCCTATCTCCCTTATATGTAAAAAAGCATTAATCTACAGAGAGAAGAGAAACAAAAAGTGTCACATTAGGGCACTGGTGGGAACCAATTGCAGCTGGGAAAAGAAAGAGGGATTCGAACAAACACACACACACACACACAACACCCCTCTATTCCTGGGAGAAGTGCATAAACTGTGTGTTTTAACCTTTTGTAAAATAAAATCTGTATTATGATACATCTGGGGCCTTGCTGACCAGGGATCAACTGCCCTTCTCAGTGTTAGCTAATTCCTTGAGATAGCAAAGGACAGGCCTGTGAGTGCACCTTTCTAAACAAACTAACTGATCCAGAGCCCATATCCCCATTTGCCTTTTTTATAGGGCTCTCACATTTCAGGCCACTATTCCCCTGCCTTAATTACCTCATGACCAGGTACCAGACAAATAGGGACAGCCAGCTCCTAAATCCTAGATCCCCATGGAAATTATTCAAACTAGCCAATCCTAAATCAGCTTTCCCTGCTTACCTTGCCTCACCTATTCTTTTCCATGAAAACCACAATATAGACTCCTGCCCGCATTTTCTGTTTCTCCTGCCTCCTGACTGACACATGTGTCCTCCCTCATGGTATGGCACACCCCCTTCTCTTGGGATCTGTGTGTATAACAAGCTATCTTTTCAATGGCAATTGTATACTATTCTATTGACTTCACCATCCCTGAATAATAATAAAACCTACCTTTTAAAACAATATACTCGTCTCAGTACTAAAGCTGAAGGAGGGGCAGGAGGACTTTTGAAGGACAAAGTCCTGAAACTCAGGTAGGCAATACTAGCCTAAAACTGATGCATAATAAGAACATGTGAGAAAATACCCCATCATTCCATGCCCCCCACCACTTGACTAATGAAAATTGGGTGAAAATGATAATTGAATACAGCTGACAGAGCTTTAAGAGACAAATATTTTCAGGTGCAGCTAAAAGAAAGCCCAGAAGCCAGTAGTAGGGCAGAAAATGGTAAAATAATCTCTGTTCTACCAAGTCATACCCTAAGCATGAAGTATCACTACAGAAAAATGGCCCACTGAAGGTAGCCATAAGAAGCAACAGTGAAACCTGAAATCCAGTGCAAGTCTTGACTAAAGTAACACAAATCACCACACTAAAGGCAAGGCCTAGCAGAACGAAGGTGCTTCTCTAGCTATCTAATATCTTATCACTATCAGCTTCTGACGAAAATCTATGAAGTATACAAAAAGACAAGAAAAAAACACATTCTGTAGAGAAAAAAAAGTCTTCAGAATATAACAAAGATGTTAGAACTATTGGGGAATTTAAAATAATAATGTTAAAAATTCTAATACATAAGACAGACAATATGTAAGATCACGTAGATAATTTTAAGCAAATAAAGAAAGTTGAAAAATTCTCTCAATGTGTTCCTCAGTAGATTTAAAACAGCCAAAGAAAAAATTAGTGAATTTGGTAAGTCAATAAAAATTACTCAAACTGAAGGATGAAAAAGAGTGAAGAATAAAACAGTGTATCCAAAAATCTGTGGAACAATGTAAAATAGTCTAATATATGCATAATTTGAATCCCAGAAGAAAGAGAGATAAAGAAATAGAAGAAACATTTGAAGAAATAATGGCTAAGAATTTAACAAAATTAATGACAAACAGATGCCAAACTACATATCTGAGGAGCTCAGGGACTGCCAACCAGGATAAACAAAATAAAAACAATAATTAATCTGGGGATATAATGTTTAAACTGATAAAAACAAAAGAAAAATAGAAAATATTGACAGTAACCAGAGGGCAGAGAAATACATGTTACAAACACAGGGACAAGGAGGGTAAGAATTACAGTGGACTTCTCACTGAATCCACGCAAACAAGAAGAAACTAGTGATATCTTTAAAGTGAGGAAAGAAAAAGCATTGTCTACCCAGAATTATTTTCTTCCTTTAAAAGCTTCATTTAAGTCTAAACCACATACCATAAAATTCACCTTAAAATTGTACAGTTAAATGATTTTTAGCAACTTTGCAGAGTTGTACAAACATAAACATAAACCAGTTTTAAAAGATTTTCATCACCCAAAAAAGATCCCTTGTGACCATTTGCAGCCAATTCCCATTTCTACATCCAGCCCTGGGCAACTATTAATCTACTTAATCTTAGTGTCTCTATAGATTTGCCTCTTCTGTAAATTTCATAAAAAATGAAATCATACAATGTTTAATCTTTTGCATCTAACTTCTTTCACTTAACACCATGCATTTGTCAATATTCTCTTCCTTCTTATTGTGGATTAGTATTACATTGTATAGACGCACCAGATTTTTGTTTAACCACTCATTCGTTCATGGACTTTTTGATTATTTGCACTTTTTTGGATATTATAATTAATGTTGTTTATGGACATACATATACAAGTTATTGTTGGTACATATGTTTTCATTTTACTTGGGTAGATATATAGGAGTACAATTGTTGGGTCATATAGTAAACTTACATTTAATTTTATAAAAAACTAACTGCCAAACTATATTCCAGAGTGGTAGATTTTTATTTTACATGCTAACCAGTCATGCAGGATAACGTTTATTTTTCCCCATCCACATCTACACTTTTAATTGCCTGAATTTTTTATTATGACAATTCTGAGGGGTGAGAAGTATGATTGCATTGTTGTTATAATTTGCAATTCCATTAGACATAATTAATTTGAACATCTTTAGCTGTGCTTGACAGTCATTTGAATATTTTCTTTGGTGAAATCTTCATTGAAATATTTTGCCCATTTTTTATTGAGATATAATTCACATACTACAAAATTTATCATTTTAAGGTGTATAATTTATTTTTTTCTTTATTCAGAAGTATGTGCAACCATTAACAACTATTTTATGCAAGAACATTTTCATCACCACCCATAACCCCCTCCAAAAACTAAAAAGAAAAAAACTCCATTCCCATTAGCAGCCACTCCCTATTGTTCATTTCCCCCAGGCTCTGAGAACCACTAATCTGCTTTCTATCTTTATGCCTATTCCAGACATTCATAAATTTATAAATGGAATCATGCAGTACGTGGTATTCTGTGTCTGCCTTCTTTCACTTAGCAAAATGTTTTCAAGGTTCACCCATGTTGTAGCACATATTAATACAAATATGCATCACTTAACAATGGGAATAAGTTCTGAGAAATACATCATTAGGCAATTTCGCCCTTGTATGAACATCATAGAGTGTACTTACACAAACCTAGATGGTATAACCCACTACACACCTAGGCCATATGATACAGCCTATTGTTCCTAGGCTACCAACCTGCACAGCATGTTACTATGCTGAATACCATAGGCAATCGTAACATAGTGGTAAGTATTTGTGTTTCTAAACATATCTAAACCTAGAAGAAAGTAATATGTCATGCTATGACATTGCAACATCACTAGGTGAAAGGATTTGTTCAGTTTCATTATAGTCTTATGGGACCACTATCCTATATGTGATCCATCATTGCAGCACATGACTTTACTTCATTTTTATGCCTGAATAAAATTCCATTGTATGGCCATAGCACATTTTATTTAACCATTCATCAATTGGTGAACATTAGGGTGTTTTGTTCGCTTTTTGGCTATTATAAATAATGCTGCTATAAACATTCATATGCAAGGTTTTGTGTAAACATGTTTTTTTGAGTTTATTTAACTTTAGTTGGTTTGTGAATCATTAAATAATACACATTTAAAAATTTCCACCATAACATATGTTTTTAATTCTCCAATATATATACCTAGGAGTAGAATTGCTGGGTCCTATGGTAACTCTATGTTAAACTTTTTGAAAAACTGTCAAAATTTTTTCCAAAGTGATTGCATCATTTTACGTTCTCACCAACAATGTATGAGAATGCCAATTAAATCCTTGCCAACATTTGTTATTGTCCATCGTTTCTATTACAGCCATCCCAGTGAACGTGATGTGTTATCTCATTATGGTTTTCATTTGCATTTTCCTAATGACTAATAATGCCAAGTATATTTTCAGATTCTTATTGACATGTGCATATCATTTTCAAAGAAATGTGCATTCAAAACATATGTCCATGTTTAATTGGGTTGTCTTTTTATTATTGAATTGTAAAAATTCTTTACATATTAAGGATAAGAGACTTTATCAGACATATAACTGAAAATACTATTTTTTCCATTGTGTTAGTCGTATATCACTTCCTTAATAGTGTCTGTGACAGTTAATTTTATTTGTCAACTTGACTGGAGCACGGGTTGCCCAAATATTTAGTCAGGCATTATTCTTGGTGTTTCTGTGAGAATGTTTTTGGATAATATTAACACTTAAATTGGTACACTGAATGAAGCAGATGGTCCTCCCCAATGTGGGTGGGCCTCATCCAATCAGTTGAAGGCTTGAATAAAACAAAAGGGCTGGACCCTTCCCCAAGTAAGGGAAAATCCTCCCTACCTGATGTCCTTTGAACTGGTACATTGATATTTTCTCCTGTTTTTGGACTCAATCTAAAACATCAGCTCTTCCTGGGTCATGAGCCTCCCAACCATCAGACTGGAATTATACCATTAGCTTTCCTACATGTCCAGCTCACCAATTCACCTTGCAGATCTTTGGATTTGCTAGCCTCCATAATCACATGAGCTGATTTCTTTGAATAAATAAATAAATAAATAAATAAATAAATAAATATTCTATTCGTTTTGTTTCTTTAGAGAACCATGACTAATAACAGTAACCTTTGAAGCATAATTTTTTTTTTAAATTCTGGTGGTGTTCAGTTTTTCTGTTTTCTTATTGCTGAGTGTGCCCTAGATGTAATGTCTAAGAAACTGTTGCTTTACCTATGGTCATGCAGATGTACATCTTTGTTTTCTTCTAGGAGATTTAGCTCATAAATTTAGATATTTCATAAATTTTTAGTTGATTTTTGTATAAGGTAAAAGGCAGAGGTTCAAATTTATACCATTGCATGTGGATATACAGTTTTTCCAGCATCATTTGTTGAAAAGATATTTTTTTTTCCCATTAAATCCTGGAGACTTTATCAAAAACCAATTGACTATAGGTGTGTGGGTCAATATTTAGATTTCCAACTCCATTATCTTGACCTATGTGTCGATGATTATGCCAGTACTAAATAGTCTTGATTATTGTTGCTTTGTAGTGCATCTTGAAATAAGGAATGTGAGTCTTTCAACTTTTTCCTCTTTTCAATATTTTTGTGGCTATTCTGTGTCTTTTGTATTTTCATATTAATTTTAAGATCAGCTTGTTAATTTACTGAAAAAATTCAGCTAGAATTTTGAAATTGATCCCATTGAATTTATAGATCAACCTGGGAAATATTGCCATTTTAACAATATTCAGTCTTCTCATTTATGAATACAGGATATCCTCAAATTTATAATTTAGGTTTTTAATTTCTTTCAACACTCTGTTGTAGCTTTCAGAGTACAAGTCTTGCATGCTTTGCTTAAATTTATTTGTAAGTATTTTATTCTTTTTTATTCTATTATAAATGGAATTATTTTAATTTTATTTCTGGACTGTTTATGGCTAGCATATAAAATTATAAGTGATTATTGTCTATTGATCTTGTATCTTGAAACCTTGATGAACACATTATTAGCTCTGATACTTTATTGTGTGTATTGCTTAGGGTGATTTATATACAAGATCATGACATCTACAAAGAGAGAGTTTTACCTCTTCTTTTATAATCTGGAGGACTTTTATTTCTTTTCTTACCTAAATATTCTGCCTAGAACCTGCAGTACAATGCTGAATAGAAGTGGTGAGAATGGATATTATCTTCCTGTTCCTAAATTTAAGAGGAAAGCTTTCAGCTTTTTACCATTAATATAATGTTAATTGTGCACTTTTCATAGATGTCACTTATCAAATTGAGGAAGAGTCAATCTATTCCCAGTGTGTTGAATGATTTTTATCATGAAAGATGTTGAATTTTGTCAACTGCTTTTTTCTGCCTATATTGAGACATCATGTGGGATTTTCCCCTTTATTACATTAATATGGTGTATTACTTTAGCTAATTTTCATATTTTTAGGCAATCTTGCATTCCTAGCCCAGTTGTCATGGTGTATCATTCTTTTAATATGGTGCTCAATTTATATATTTGCTTATATTTTCTTGCAAATTTTTTATCCACTTTCATGAATAATGGCTTGTAGTTTTCCTGTGAGGTCTTTGTCTGGTTTTGGTTTCAGTTTAATACCAGCCTCATAGAATGGGTTGATAAGTATTCCTTCCTATTTTTTGGACAATATTATGAAGATTGGTACTTTTTTTTCTTTTTCCTTTTTTCTTTTTTCTTTTTTTTTTTTAAGAATTCACCAGTGAAGCCATCTGGTTCCAAGGGTCTTTTTGGTAGGAAGTATTTTTTTGATTAATAATTCAATATTTTATTTGTTATACATCAGTTAAGATTTTCTATTTTTTTGTATTAGTTTCAGCAATGTGTGTCTTCAAAAATCTTTTTACAGTATCTAAATTATCCAATTTTGGGGAATAAAATTGCTTATAGTTGTCCCTTAAAATAATTTTCATTTCTTTTTGGTCTATAATAATGTCTCTCTTTCATTTATAATTTTAGTAATTTGAGTATTCTCTTTTTTCCTTGGTCAATCTTGCTAAAAATTTTTCAATTTGGTTGATCTCAGAGAACACTTTTTGGTTTCTCTGATTTATTCCTGTTGTTTTCTGTTCCTTATTTCATTAATCTTTGATCTAATTTGAAACATTGTACAAATTGCACAACACTCCTCATCTACCCTTCCCCTCAACACCTGGTCACCACCATTTTACTCTCTGCTTTTATGAGTTTGACTATTTTAGATACCTCATATAACTGGGATCATGCAGTATTTGTCATTCTGTGAGTGGCTGTTTTTGCTCACATAATGTCTTCCATGTTCATTCATGTAGTCATATATGACAGGATTTCCTTCTTTTTTAAGGCTGAATAAAACTCTATTGTATATACACACACATGCACACACATATACATACCACATTTTCTTTATCCATTTATCCATTGGTGAGCTTTTAGATTGTTTCCGTATCTCAATTATTGTGAATAATGCTGCAAAGAATGTGGGAGTGCAGATGTTCTCTTTGGAATCCTGATTTCAATTCCTTTGGATATGACAGAAGTGGGATTGCCAGATCATATGGAAGTTCTATTTTTAACTTTTTCAGGAATTTTCATACTGTTTTTGATAACAGCTTCACCATGTTACATCCCAACTAAGAGTGTACAAGGATTCCAATTTCTCCACAACTTCACCAACACTTGTTATCTTTTATTTTAATAACAGTCATTGTGCCAGGTGTGAAATGATATCTCATTTTGGTTTTAATTTGCATTTACCTGATGGTTGGTTATGTTGAACATTGTTTTATATACTTGTTGGCTGTTTGTATGTCTTCTTTGGACAAATGTCTATTCTAGTTTTGAATCCATTTTTTAATAAGGTTATTGGGGATTTTGTTAGTTTGTTTAGATTTTTTATTTATTTTTACTATTGAGTTGTAGGAGTTTCACATATATTTTAGAGATAAACCTTTTTTTCAGATACGTGATTTGCAAATATTTTCTTCCATTTTGTAATTTGCCTTTTTATGGAGTTAAGTGTTTTCCTTGATCTGCATAATCTTTTTAGTTTGATGTGGTCCCAATCAGCTACTTGTGCTTTTGCTGTCATACCCAAGAAATGATTGCCAAAAACCAATGTCATGAAGCATTTCTCCTAGGTGTTCTTATAGGAGTTTTATGGCTTTAGGCTTTACATTTTAGTCTTTGATTCATTTCAGCTGATTTTTGTGTATGGTGTGTGATAAGGGTCTGATTTCATTCTTTTGCATGTGGATATCCAGATATCCCAACACCATTTCTTGAAGGGACTATCATTTCCTTATTACATATTATTATCAGTCTTATGGAAGATCAGCTGACCTTTTATGTATGGGTTTACTTCTGGGCTCTCAGGGCTATTTCATTAGTCTACATGTCTTTCTTTATGCCAGTACAATACTGTTTTAATTACTATAGATTCAGAATACATTTGAATTCTGGAAGTGTGATATTAGTAGCTTAGCTCTTCTTTCTCAAAATTGCTATGGCTGTTCTAGATATTTTGTGGTTCCATATGAATTTGAGATTGTTTTTGTTTTCCATTTCTGTAAAAAATGGCATTGGGATTCTCACAGGGTTTGCATTGAAACTATCAATTATTTTGGGCTGTATAGATATTTTCAAAACTTTAAATCTATTGTTAGCTAGGATAAGAAAAAAAGAGAGACACTCAAATAAAATCAAATAGGAAAGAGGAGAAATTAAAACTGATACCACAGAAATACAAAGGATCATAAAAGATTACTGTGAATAATTACACAGCAACAAATTGGATAACCTAGAAGAAATGGGTAAACTTATAGACACATACAACCTACCAAGACTGAATCATGAATAAATATAAAATCTGAACAGACCAATGATGTGTAAAGAGATTGAATCAGTAATAAAAATCCTCCCATCAAAGAAAAGCCCAGGAATTGACAGTTTCATGGCTGAATTCTACCAAACACTTAATGAAAAACAAGCACTAATCTTTTTTAAACTTTTCCAAAAAATTGAAGAGGAGGGAATATTTCCAAACTGCTTTTATGCGCCTAGCATTACCCTGATACCAAAGCCAGACAAGGGCATTATAAGGAAAGAAAAGTACAGGGAAATATTCCTGATGAACATTGATGCAACAATTCTCTACAAAATACTAGCAAAAAAATTCAACAGTACATTAAAAGAATCATTCACCATGATAAAGTGGATTTATCCTAGGGATACAAGAATGGCTCAACATATGAAAATCTATAAAATCTATGAAAAGCCACATTAATAGAATGAAAGATAAAAACCATATAATCATCTCATTAAATGTGGAAAAAACATTTGACAAAATTTAAACCTCCCTTCATAACAAAAAACTCTTAATGGATTTGATATAGAAAAAATATACCTCAACATAATAAAAGCCATTTATGACAAGCTGACAGCTAACATTATACTCAACAATGAAAAGGTGAACTTCTTTCCTCTAAGATCAGGAAGAAAACAAGTATGCCCATTCTTGTTACTTCTATTAAACATAGTACTGGAAATCCTAGTCAGAGCATTAGACAAGAAAAAAAAAAGTCATCCAAATAGGACGGAAGGAGTAAAATTGTCACTTTTTACTGATGACATGATCTTATATACAGAAAACCCTAAAGACTCCACCCAGAAACTGTTAGAACTAATAAACAAATACAGTATGGTTACAAAATACAAAATCAACACACAAAAATCAGTTAACGTCTCTATACACTAACGCCAATGTATTTGAAAAAGAAATCAAGAAAACAATTCTATTTACAATAGCTATAAAAACTACAAAATACTTAGGAATAATTTTAATTGATAAGGTGAAAGATCTGTACACTGGAGATTATGAAACTTTGAACAAAGAAATTTAAGAAGGCACAAATTAATGAAAAGACATTCTATGTTCATGGACTGGAAGAATTAGTATTGTTAAAAGTCCTATACTACTCAAAGCAATGCACAGATTCAATGCAAACATTATCAAAATTCCAAAGTTATATTTTTACAGAAATAGGAAAAAACAATCCGAAAATTCATATTGAACCTCAGAAAATCCTGAATATCCAAGGCAATAATTAGCAAAATGAACAAAGTTGGAGACATCATGCTACCCACCTTCCAACTATATTATAATACAAAGCTTTAGTAATTAAAACAGCATGGTACTAGCATAAAAATAGACACATAAACCAGTGGAACAGAAGAGAGAATCCAAAACCTACCCATGCGTTTTTGTTCCATGGATTTTTCATAAAGATGCCAAAAACACACAATGATTTGAAAAGGACAATCTCTCAATAAAGGATGTTGGGAAAACTAAATATGTACATGGAGAAGAATGAATTTAGACCCTTATCTAACACCATATATAAAAATTAATATAAAATGGATTAAATACTTAAATATAAGACTGAAACTCTAAAATTATTGAAATAAAACATGGGCAAAAAACTGTACAATATTTGTCTAGTAATTTTTTTATTTGAACCCAAAAGCTCATAGACAAAAACAAAAATAGACAGATGGGATTACATCAAACTAAAAAGCTTCTGCACTTCAAAGGAAACAATTATCAGAGTGAAGAAGCAACCTATAGAATGGGAGAACATATTTGCAAGCCATACATCTGATAAGGAGTTTTCTATGGTTTGAATGTTTGTCCATTCTAAATTTCATGTTGAGGTTTAATTGTCATTGTAACACTATTAACAGCCAGGACCTTTAAGAAGTGATTAGGCCATGGGCACTCCACCTTCATGGGTGAGATTGGTGCTGTTATAAATGAGTTAGTTCAATTCCCTCTTGCTCTCTCTTGCAGTTCCACCTTCTGCCATGGATGATACATCAATAAGTCTCTCACTAGATGCCAACCATATGATCTTAGACTTCCTAGATTCCAGAACTGTGAGCCAATAGATTTCTGTTTATTATAAATTACCGAGTCTCAGGTATTCTGTTATAGCAGCAAAAAAAGAACTAAGACAGGGTTAATATCCAAAATATGTATGGAACTCAAAGCACTCAATAACAAGAAAACAAGTAACCCAATTAAAAAATTGACAAAGGACCTGGATAAATATTTCTCAAAAGAAGACATAGAAATGGCCAACAGACACATGATCTTTAGGGACACTAATCGTTAGGGAAATACAAATTAAAACCATAATGAGATATCACCTCACACCTGTCAGAATGGCTATTACCAAAAAGATGAAAGATAATAGGTGTTGGTAAGAATATGGAGAAAAATAAACTCTGGGGCACTGTTGGTGGGGAAGTAAATTATTAATAATGCAAATATTATGAAAAACAGTATGGAGGTTCCTCAAAAACTAAAAATAGAACTACCATGTGATCCAGTAATACCCCTTCTGCATATATATCCAAATAATTTGAAATCAGTATGTTGAAGTGATATCAGATATCCACACTCCTCTGTTTATTGCAGCATTATTCACAATCACCAAGTCATGGAATCAAACTAAGTGTCTATCAATGGGTGAGTGGATAAAGAAAATGTGGTATATACACACAATAGGATACTATTCAGTCTTTAAAAAGAGGGAAATTATGTCATTTTCAACAACATGGATGACCCTGGAGGACATTATGCTAAGTGAAATAAGCTAGGCATAGAAAGTCAAATACTTCATGTTCTCAATTACATGTGAAATCTAAAAAATTGAACACGTAGAAGGAGAAAGCAGAATGGTGATTATCAGAGGCTGGGAAGTGGGAAGAATGGGAAGGTATTGGTCATAAGGAATCATGTTTTAGTTAGATAGGAGGAATAAGTGTTTGAAGTGCTGGATATGTTAATTAGTTTGAGTCAATCATTCCACATTGTATACCTATATCATAGCATCACTTTGTACCATGTAAATATATACAGTTATAATTTGTCAACATCCAATAGAAAAATACAAAATAAATTTTAAAAAATTCTTCCAATCATGAACTCAGGATGACTTTTTATTTATTTCCTTCTTCTTTAATTTCTTTCATTGATGTTTTGTTGTTTTCAGGATTTAAGTCTTTCACCTACTCAGTTAAAATTTTTCCCAAGTATTTTATTCTGTTTGGTGTTTTGGTGCCATTATAAAGAGGATTGCTTCCCCAATTACCTTTTCAGATAGTTCATTGTTAGTGTACAGAAACACATCTAATTTTTGTATACTGATTTTTTATCCTGCACCTTTACTGAATTTGTTAGTTCTAACAGTTTTCTTTTGTAAAGTCATTAGGGTTTTCTACATAAAAGATTATATCATATGCAAACAGAGACAATTTAAATAGCTATGACTTGCTGTACTTTTTTGAACAGATGTGCAAATAGTTGTCTTGTTTCTAATCTTAGAGTTAACGCTATCAGTTCTTCACCATTGAGGATGATGTTAGCTGTGGGCTTTTCATATTTGACCTTTGCTATACTGATGTACATTCATTCTATGCCTAATTTGTGGAGAATTTTTATCATAAAAGGATGTTGAATTTTGTCAAAGGATTTTTGTATCTATTAAGATATTCACATGATTTTTATTCTTTTTGTTTATGTGGTGTATAATATTTATTTATTTGCATAGGTTGAACCAACTTTCCATCCCAGAGATAACATCCACTTGATTCTGGAGTATGATCCTTTTAATGTGAAGGCATGGAAAAATATATTTGATGTAAATGGTAACCAAAAGAGGATGGGGTACCTGTATCAGATAAAATAGATTTTAAGTCAAAAATTGTCATGAGAGTTAAAGAAGGACATTTTATCATGATAAAAGGACCAATACACCCAGAAGATATATCAATTATAAACCTATATGTATCCAACATTAGAGCCACTAACATATCAGGCAATCATTGACAGATATAAGGGAGAAATAGACAGTACTACATTAGATGAAACTAGAATCAATAACAGGAGGAAAATTGAAAAGTTCTCAAATATGTGGAAATTAAACACCATACTCTGAACAACTAATGGGTCAAAAAAGAAATCAAAAGAGAAATTCAAAAATACTTTGAGACAATTTAAAATTGAAATACAGCATACCAAAACTTAAGGGATGCAATAAAATCAGTTCTAAGATGGAAATGTATAGTGATAAATGGCTATACTAAGAAAAAAGAAATATCTCAAATAAACAACCTGATATTACACCTCCAGGAACCAGAAAAGGATAAACAAACTAAGCTCAATTTAGCAGAAGGAATAAAATGATAAAGATTAAAGCAAAAATAAAATATAGACTATTAAAAGCAGCAGAAAAGATCAACAAAATTGAGCTATTTTTTAAAAGAAAAATAAAATTGAAAAATCTTTAGCTAAACTAAATTTTTTAAAAGAATCAAATAGATGAAATCAGAAATGGAAGTGAAGACATTACAACTGATTTCACAGAAATAAAAAGGATCATAAAAACTACTACAATTATATGCCAACAAATTGAATAACCTAGAAGAAATTGATAAGCTCCTAGAACATAAAACCTATGACTGAATCATGAAGAAATGGAAAACGTGAAAAGACCAACAACAAGTAAGGAGATTGGATAAGTGATCAAAAAACTCCCAATAAAGAAAAGCCCAGGAACAGATGGCTTCACAAATGAATTCTACCAGTTATTTTATAAAAGATTTAATGTCAATCCTTTCAAATATGTGGAAATTAAACACCATCCTGAATATAGAGAATAGACAGTGGGACTACATCAAAGCAAAAGCCTTTGTCCAGCAAAGCAAACAATCAACAGAATAAAAAAGCAACCTATGGAATGGGAGAAAATATTTGCAAACCATATACACAAGAAGAATTTAGTATTCAAAATATATAAAGGACTTCTAGAACTCAATAGGAAAAAAAATAAATAGCCTAATTAAAAATTAGCAAAGGACTTGAATAGGCATGTTTTCCAAAGAGGACATGCAAATGACCAAGTACATGAAAAAGTGCTCAATATCAATAATTATCAGGGGAATGCAAATAAAAACCACAATAGAATATCACCTTACACTTGTTATAGTAGGGAGCAAAGGCTCTTGACCCCATAAGATTCATTGAAAAAATCACTGACTTCACTGACAATGAGGTAGATTGATTAATTGGAGAAAAAGATAGAAATTTATTTAATGTGTACACATGGTGTCAGGTAGAGGGAGAAAAAGAAAGAGACAGAAAAGCGGCTTCGGCGGGCAAGACAGGTTTTAATGATGAAGCCTGAGGAGGGCCTTTGTCTGAAACAGACAAAAACCCCTTCTCTTACAGGCTGAGGATTTTTAAGGGCTTTTGGAGGGACATTACAGGGCTTGAGGGGGTAGAGACCTTTGGCCGTTTTGCCATTCTCAGTGGAGAAGGTGGTTATCTTGACAGGAGCAGATGTTTTATCTTGCAGAGGAATTTGTTAGATTTAAGGACTTCACCTTACAAGAGGGGAGTGCTAGGGGGAGTGCGGATTAATGTCTGTGTGTGGGAAGAGGTCAGGAGGCGGTCTTGCATTCCATCCTCTCACATGGGAGCCCTTAGAATGATGATTCAACTCCCCAACAGGATTTGGAAGCTTATATGCCTTTCTGGTAAAATGGGTTATGGGAGGAAGGATATTAAAAGATATTCTGTTGAGGGCCAATAAAGAATTACTAGGGAGGATTACTGGATGGGGAACAAAGATATTAACTGGTAAGTAGTTCTGTTGGAATTTGAATGAGTCTGAGTGATGGGACCTTATCTTGTTAAAGGATCTGTTTAGGTGCAGTCACCTTCCTGGTCTTATAGGGAAGAGAAAAATGTAACAATTGTTTTCCTGGGTGGGTTTGTACATTATAGAAGATAAAGAAACTTTAACTTTTATGGGGAAGTGCTGATGCTGGATGGGGGAGGTCAGAGAGACCTTGAGGCTTTTTTAGTCAGTCCAGTATGTCAAAATACCATATTTGGGGTAAAATATTTCTAATTTTCTCCAGTCCCCACTTTCAAACTAAAAAGTTTCTCATATTAAAAACCAAGCTGATAGCTTTGGAAAAAATTGGGTTAGATAGAGATAGAAAACAGAGTGAAAAAAACAAACAAAAACTAAATTGCAAAAACCTGAATAAAGTAAATTTAAACATACTGTCCCATATCTTCTTTAGTCAGTCTCTTAGTCCTGTGAATAGATTAGTTCATTTTGTCAACAGAAAAGAAGCCAGATTCTGTAAAATAATTTTAAAGAGGTTTATTCTGAGCCAAATTTGAGGACCATGACCTGGAGCCACACCCAAGAATCCTTGAGCAAGTGGATTTGCTGTGGTTGGGTTACTGTTTGGTTTTATACATTTCAGGGAGACAGGGATTTCAGGTAAAGTCATAAATCAATACATGGAAATCATACATTGGTTTGGCCCGAAAAGGCGGGCCATCTCAAAGCTGGGGGGAGGGGCTTACAGGTCATAGGTGGGTTTATAGACTCCTTGACTTATAATTGGTTAAAAAATGAAGCTTTGTCTAAATGTTTTTGTCTGAATGTTTTTAGATAAGGAAGAGACAAGTCACTGAACTTATATTTGTTGTGTAAATTGAGGACCTGCAGGTTTGTCTTGCATAGCCTTAGGCCTGTTGATGAGTTACAAAGCATATCTCCAAGAAAGGCATGGTGAGGCATGTCTGACCTCCCTCCTTGTGGCAGACAATTTAGTTTTAGGATATCCTCTTGGCCAGGAGGGGGTCTATTCAGTCAGCAGGTGGGGGAGAAGTCTTTTATTTTATTTTAGTTCACAAGTTAAACAGCTATGCCTCATTCAATAACCTGGCATTGCAGATGAGTTTACAAATAGAAGAAAAATAAAAGTTAATATCTGGAACATTTCTTAAACTAGTTTCCATAGAGTCTGGAGGGTGTCCAGCTGAGATGTGTAAATATTAAACTCAAAGCATCTTTAGTTAAAGTGAAAGTAGGCAGGGCAATCTGACAGATTTTTTTCACCTGGAGTTTGTATGTCACAAAGTATGCTTGTAGGGACTCAGGAAAAAGGTAGCAGCAATTTTACTGAGGCCAAGTCACAAAAATGGAAGAAAAATTTGAAAAGGTTATTTGGAGACTTGTAGCCAGCAAAGAACTCCGGCTTCAGTCTAAATTGTAAGCAAATAACATAAACTCAAAAAAAAAAAAATGGACAAGGTTAGGATCTAAAAATGGGTTTACTGTAATTTTTTTTGAAACAGTTTTTTTTCCTCTCTGGTTTCCCATTTCTACTAAAGACAAATCATAGTAGGACGAATTTACTTCCAAAATAAAATTTAGTCTCATTGTACTTGGCCTGATTAATTATATAAAATGTAACAAGAATAGTTATTGACCATATTTTTTTTTAATTGGCTTTGTTGGAATTTTTTGTAAGGACTCTCAGGTTAGACTTAAAAGCCTCTCAAGTCAAGCCAAGGGTTTATCTGTGTCTGTAGATACCTATATGAATTGGTAAAATTCCTCTTTTCTTGAGGTCCCAAAGTAACTTGTCATTCCTGGATCTGTCAGAAAGTGACATTCTTTTCTTGTCACAGAACTGGAAATGTCAGAGATGAGGTACCAGATCAGTTTTTTAAAGAGCTACTTATTGGCCCTCTAAGTCAACCTTAATTCCTCAAAAAAGTCTGGGAATACCTGAAAATATGCTACTATAGTCAAAGCCTTGGTTACATGAACAGTGTCTCCAATTATGTTCTGTTAAAAAAGAAAGCAGGTTTTTATTGAACTTATGTAAATACCTATATTCTCATAAATTAATTTATTATTTATTAAAAATAAATGCTCAAAATTTTGCTCAGAGAAATATACTTTACCAATTTCTTATAAGCTATAAATAGCTCAAAAGAAGGAAAAAAGTTTCCTTTTTTATGTTTATGTATTTTATTTTTTAATTCTATTCTTTTATATATATGTTTTTGGTAATTATAGTAAAGATGCTGGTAAAAATTAATTTGTTTATTGTCACAGTTCAGTCCATGGCTGAACTTTGAAGTGCTGCCCCGGTTCTTGGGCTCCTGGCTTGGAAGAATCTCAAGCCGGGCCCACATGACGGAGAGAGATGACAGCCACTCAGCAGTATGCGTGAAGGATTTATTGGAAGTAGTGAAGTTACAAGATAGCATAGGAGAGGAAAGCAAAGACGTTTCCTAAGGGTAAATGGGTCTGTCTCTGCGAGTGGAGAAGACCCCGTTTAGTTCCATATTTTCCTTTTTATATGCGTTATGTTTAGGTAACGATTAGTTATAATTAGGACTGAATTCCTTTCTATGTTTGGACATGACTTAAAGGTTATGTTATACGTACTGTGGGGAAAGTTCCATTTCCGTTCTCTGACAGGTGGTCAGTGTTCCATGGCCTGATTGCCCCATTCTTTAAGACTGAAATAACTGTTTCCCCTGGTTATTTTTCTGTAACCATTTCCTCCTTATTGTTTTTCTATAACTGCTTTCTCCTTCTTGTTTTTCTGATTTCTATTACCTCTCACTTGTTTTTCTGTCCCTAATATTTATTATTTCATAAGGCATACAAAAGTAAAAACACTGCGAAAATGTTTTCTTCTGAAAACAAAACGTAAAAAGAATTTGCAATGTTTCAAGCAAAAAGTCATAAAAAATTAGTTCAGTTCCATGTAATTAATTTTTGTTCTGCTTGAGGTTGTGTTAGCAATCCTCCTGAATACATCACCTTTTTAATTAAAGTCTTGGAATTTTTTCTAGTTCAAACGGTATGATCTCCAAAGTTATCAGTTCCACTTGTATTTTAAAGTACTTATCAGAGTCTTTTCCATAAATTTTCTTGAAGAAGTAAATGTTGGACTGTATCCAGTTAGAAACTACTTTTTTGAGAAGAATCAAAGTAAGATAGATAGTAACTGCCTGTGGATGACAAAATGTCTTAGAATGCCCATGGTTAAAAGAGATAATAGACAAATTTGGCAATTTTGAGGCATACCAATTAACATAATAACAATAATTATTCCTGATAACATATGCCAAGACATACCAGAATGTTAGGAATCTCATACAATTTTGGAATGCATAGTAATAAAGTGTTTATACAAATATAACCCAAAGAAAGTTAAACACCATTTCACATCTGACAATGCTTCCTGTATACTTTTAACATTCCAAATAAGGATAATATGTCTGTCTTAGACTTTCAGTGGCTCTAATACTAAAAAAGCTAGTTTGAGGTAAAAAAGACTGAATTTAGAATTTTGATTTTGGAAAGTTTGCCAAATATCAAAGGCTTAAAAACATTTGTTGTTATAAAACAGCATCACAGGTTAATATAATATAATAGTCATTTATTTAGCCAAAGTGATAATTTAAAGATATTAAAAGGCAAACACTTCACTCTTCAATAGAGAGGCATCTCAGTTTCTCAAAAAAATCATGAGACCTAATAAAGACCAACTGAAAGCAAACTAATAAAGAGGCAAACTGAATATGTCTCTCTCTCCTCTTTTTTTTTGCAGTTTACACCAAAGGTGAGCAAAAAGGTTTTTTTTATCATCTCTATTATTATATGACAATCTTGTTTAAAAGAAAGAAACAAATTTTATCTTTGCATTGTTGCATTATTAATGATAAAGTTAATTTTAATAAAACTTTGTAAACAAATCTATTTAATCTTAATTTATTTGACCATAAGGTAAGAGTTCTATAAATCTATTACAATTTTTACCATTTTTCACAATTTTCTATCTATTTACTTTTATATATTATTTTTAAATTTAATTAATTTAAAATAATCTCTAAAACCTTTAAGCTAGGAAAATTTTTAAAACAAAAAGCACATTCTTATGTCTTATAACCCCCCTTTTTAACTAAAAAAATTCTTTTTTAATACATGTTGTAAATAGAATTGTTTCTCTTATAGAGAGTAGTTTTAATTACCTTTATTAACCATTATTTTAACTCTTAGTAACTCCCATTTTTAGTGAAAAACCCAGGAATTAAAAGTAATTTTTGAACCATTTAATTAGTCCCCAATATATCTAAATATATTTAGTCTTTTATATCATGTCAAAGTAAGATGCAAAAGTATATAAACTTATGTTTAATAGTTATTTCAGTATTTTAACTTACTTAGAAATAACTCAGACATTTTATGACTATCTGATATTTGATTTAATATAACATGACTTTAAAGCCTTACCTTGGCCATCTATCTGTTCAAAGCCTAGAATTTAATGGCTCTAAGACAAAAGGTCACAGGTTAATTACCAAAAATATCACAGAAGATATGACATATAAAACCACATAGACATATGGACACACAGAAACAGATCTTATAGATTTATAAGATTTTTTATTTGCCAGTTTTCAAATAGTTTTTTATCCTACTTTATATTATTAATCTTTTGATTACTTGTTTCATTGCCCTAAACTGTTGATAAGCAACTCTAAATTTTTATTTTTTAGACATGAAACCAGGTACAAAATTTATATTTCAAGGCACAGAACTTACACCTAAACAAAGGTAAGGTTTGTTATGTAAACTTTGAGCCATTGTCCCTTTGATCCTAAAAGTCTTTAGTGATTTAGGCACAGAGAAGGAGATGTCCTTATAAATGGAGAATTTTTTCTACAGAGGTGAGATTTCTTTTATAAAGTGTTTTAATATAACCAGCTAACTGTAAACTGACTTACGTCGATAGATGGCCTTTTTAATTTAGCTTGTTTCTTAATTAAATTATTGGCTTTATGGTGGAGCCCTTTAAAGATCAGGGCCAACCAAGAAAGCATGCAGATTTTAGGACCAGCACAGCTGGAAGGCAGAATACTTAGATCCCATAAAATCAAGAACTTTATTTTTATCCTGATTCTTAGGTCTCCCCAAAAGTGGGAAATGTTATGGGACTAGACAGTGTGATACTTTCACAGTATACCTCACTGTAAAGACATAACCCAATGCTAATCAGCCCATTTTGGTATCAGCTCATCCCCCGTTGGAGTCATTGCTCAGTGGTGAGTCTCCAGACCTTAGCCCCTAGGTGCCCAAACCACGCTTTTTTATCTAAACAAAAAGAGCAGCCCTTGTAATAATAACTATTAAACAACTATACTCAGCTGCTCTAACATTGTCATTTTTGCCTAGCCTTTATACACATCATTTTTTTTAACAATACAACGTAATATCTTGTATTCCCAAAGCCAAAGAGGTAAAACAATACAAAAGAGAGCAGAGTTTTATACCTGGGAGGAATCTGTCTATGATTCTTTAGCATCCACTAGGAAAAGAGAGACCCCCAAAAAGGGGTGAATGGTGCCTTTTTTTCGGTGTTTCTGAAGGTGTCTGAGTCATTAGACGTTCCCTCTGGGTTTCTTCATGTGGTACTGAAGATGGCAAGGAGAAAGGAGGACTAGGGAGGAGTAAAAGTAAATGGAAGAATATTTTAGCTGGGACAAACAGCTGATATTTCTGACTTTCGAACTTTTTACCTGAAGTTGCCCTTTTCAGTGAAATTAATAAGCCTTAACAAACATCATAACTTAACAAGGACACATGTGGTGTCTCTAAACAGGTGGAAAACAGTTTTTACAAGATCTAGAACCACCCCAAAGACAACTCTAAGAAGGAAAGTTTTGCTAGATGCAAACGGAAAAGCCCAAGAACCTTATATGCTCCCACAGATGGAAGAATACAGGAAATCAAAAGTTGCCCATTAAAAAGAAAAGGATCAACAAATGGCAAAAATCACATAAATATCAACTAATTCCCTCACTGGGAATCAAACCCAGGCTGCTGCAGTGAAAGCACAGAATTTTAAACAATAGACCACAAGGTGAATACAACTTTGTTGTCATTCCCACAAGGGCAGTGTACAAAGGATTTTTATATTTGTTTTAGATCAAAGTTTTGCTCTATAATTTTGTCAAGATAATTTTTAAGGCTAGCCACAAGAATATGTGTCCTTCTTTTAATCTAATTATTCTATTAATAAAAATAGGCAGTTGCTTAAAGTAAGAGACCTCTAAAATTCATTTTCAAAAATGTAGGAGTCTTTCTAATTTAAAGGATATATCTTTTGGTCATTAAATTTCAATGACGTACTTATTCTAAAATGATTTAATCCAACAGGATCTTCAGAGAAAAAGCAATCTCAAAGATCCCTTCATTCTCTCAGAAATAGGCTAAGATGCAAAGGTTGAGACAACAAAAGCCCCTTATGAGACTTTTTATGATAAGCACTCCTGAGAGCTTGCCACATTTGGAATAGAAATAATCTCAGGTTCTCAGTCATTTTTGTGCTGACCAACAAAAGCAACTCAAATTGTTTCCCTTGGATGGTAGAGACCAAGAGAGAGGGCTCCCACATGGTCACAAAACAAACTCTCAAGGACATAATACAAGACAAGAGGGAACTTTGCCCAGTTACCCCTCTTTATGACAGAAGAACACAGAAAGACAACGTAACAAAAGAAAACAATATTTCTGGGAGGAAAGGGATCAAACAATATGAATTCATATCACAAAGTATCAAAAGTATTGTTAAGGACGGAAAAACAAGTGAGAGGTAATGGAAATCAGAAAAGCAGAAAGGAGAAAGCATTTGTAGAAAAACAATAAGGAGGAAATGGCTACAGAAAAATAACCAGGAGAAACAGTTCTTTCAGTCTTAAAGAATGGGGTAATTAATCATGGAACACTGACCACCAGTCAGAAAATAGAAAAACACCCTAAACGGTGACTTTCTCCATCACACGTACAATTCAGTCCCCAAACCTTGTGACATATAGTCATAGGTGATTATGACTAACCTTGTGACTAACCTTTACATCAACATAAATTGCTAACATATAAAAGGAGGAAGTTTAGAGTTAATTAGCGTCTTCTCCATTCGCGGAGACAGACCTGTTTCCCCTTAGGAAACGTCTGTGCTTTCTTCCCTATACTATCTTATAACTTCACTATTTCCAATAAATCCTTCACGCATACTTGCTGAGTGTCTGTCATCTCTCTCCGTCGTGTGGGCCCGGCTTGCGATTCTTCCAAGCCAAGAGCCCAAGAACTGGGGCAAAAATTCAAAGTCCAGCGTGGACACCAGACTTTGACAGTATACAAGAGGTGCTGTACCAACACTAGTCACACGAATCTTTTTCTCTTATTAATCAAAACAGACAGTGATATTTACATTGGATCAACTGCATTTTAAAGAGAAAGAATCCAGGAGCCTGGCTGGTAAGAACTTCTTACTCTTTTGTCCAGCTTTGTCAGGTTCCTGGTTTCTCTTCATTGCAGCTTCCCAGAAGAAGAGAGCGGCTTTGGTCATCCTGCTCACAGGGCCAAACTGTAGGGAGCAAAGCCTCTTGGCTCTCTAAGGTTTACTGACAAATCATTGACATGAGGATTTGTTAATTGGAACATGTATACACAGGAATCCTCAAAATGAAGATTCAACTTAACAGGGTTTGGAAACTTGCATGCCTTTCTGGTAAAATGGGTTATGGGGGGGGACATGAGGAATTCTGTTGAGAGGCAATAAAGAATTGCTAGGGAGGATGAATAGATGGAGAACAAAGACTAACTGGTAAATAGTTCTCTTTGGAATTTGCGTAAGTCTGACAGACTGGACATTGTCTTCTTAAAGAGTCTGTTCAGGTAAGGTCACATTCCTGGTCTTACGGGGAAAGTAAATAACAATTGTTCTTCTAGGTGGGTCTGGATCTTAAGAAGATAAAGAAACTTTAACTTTTTTAGGGAGTGTTGATGGTGTGGGGGGAAGGTCAGAAAGACTTTGAGGCTTCTTCAATTAGTCCAGCATATCAAAATGCCATGTTTTGGGCTAAAATATTTCTAACTTCCTTCATTAGGATAGCTATTATCAGGAAAATAAAAGATAAGAAACGCTGGCAAGTAAATGGAGACATTGGTGCCCTTGTACACTCTTAGGATGTAAAATGGTGCAGCTATTATGGAAAACAGTATGGAAATTCCTCAAAAAATTAAAAGTTGAACTATCATGTGATCTGGCAATCCCACTTCTGAGTATATGTTTAAAAGAATTGAAATCAGGATCTTCAAGGACATCCATCTGCACTCCCACATTTATTGCAACATTATTCCCAATAAATAAGATGTGAAAACAACCCAAATGTTTATCAATAGATGAATCAATCAAACTATATGTTATATACTTCAAACACCCTTTAATCATAATGACATAGGTGGACTGAAAGTGGGGCCAGGGAAAATCTTCACCCTTCCCCCTCTGAAAATTGGTTGCAAATCATCTTTAAAAAGGCAGATTAATAGGTGAAAAAGCATACAAATTTATTAACATGCATGAGAGGGTGGCAAAATATAAGAACTCAAAGAAATGACCAAATGGTTGAAATTTTTATGTTATCTTGAGGTTACAGAAAAAATGGGGCCTTGGAGGGTGGCAAAACAAAATTTTGTGGTAAATCAGGTTATTGTGGCAAGGCAGGTATTGGGAAAGAGAGAAAAGGAGGCCTGGCTAGCAAACGTGGTCTTGTTATATAGATGAAACGTCAGGGTAGCAACCCTCCAAGAGAAAAGATGGTGAATGTTTCTTTCAGACCTTTAAAGACAGCAGACTCCCAGTTAATCTTTCCTATGTTGGACAAGGGAGGGCCTCAGGGAAAGCCTAGATGCATCAGGAAGATCTTCTCTACAAATGCAAATGTCCCCGGCAAAAGACAGCTTTGCAGGACTACTTCTTTTTGCAAGCTCTCTGAAGAGGCATCTCAAAATACATGCTTAAAGGTTGTTTGAAGTATATAGCATATAGTTTGATCAATATTTTTAATCTACTTTTCCAGTCTCTGCTTTTAATTGGTCTATTTGGACTATTTTCATGTAAAATAATTATTGATATATTAGGGTTTAAGTCTGCCAACTTAACATTTGTTTTCTCTTTATTCTCTCTTTTTAATTTCAATGTTTTTTACTTGACTTTCTGTGGGTTACTTGAACATTTACTAGAATTACATTTTTATTTATAGATGATGTTTTAGAGTATATTGCATTGTGTGGTCTTAGTTTTTGGTCTTGTGTTGTCATATACATATTGCTTATTACAGTCCTCTGTTGATGTTTTACTGCTATGGGTGAAATGTAAAAACCTTACTTTCATTTAGTTCCCTTTACACTCCACACTGTTTGTATAAAATGGTTTTAAGTAATTCTTCTACCTCATCATTTGGTGTTATAACTTCTGCTTCAACCAAAAAAAAAAAAATGACTAATGAAACTTGTAAGGTCAAGAATATTCTGTTATATTTATTTATTTTTGTTCACTTTGTATTTTTTCTTTCCTTTCTGAAGATTCCAGCTTCCTTCTGTTGACGGAAAAGAAGACGAACTCTGTAAAATAATTTTAAAGGGGTTTATTCTGAGCCAAATTTGAGGACCATGACCCAGAGCCACACCCAAGAAGCCTTGAGCAAGTGGACTCGCTGTGGGTGGGCCACAGTTTGGTTTTATACATTTTAGGGAGATAGGGATTACAGGTAAAGTCATAAATCAATACATGGAAAGCATACATTGGTTTGGCCCGAAAAGGTGGACATCTTGAAGCTGGGGGGGGGCTTACAGGTTATAGGTGGGTTTGAAGACTCCTTGACTTGTAATTGGTTAAATAATGAAGCTTTGTCTAAATGCTTGGAATGTTTTAGATAGGAGACAAGTCACTGGACATATATTTGTTGTGTAAATTGGGGACCTGCAGGTTTGTCTTGCATAGCCTTAGGCCTGTAAATGAGTTACAAAGGATATCTCCAAGAAGGGAGGGGGGCACGGTGAGGCATGTCTGACCTTCTCCTCTTGGCAGACAATTTAGTTTTAGGATATCCTCTTGGCCAGGAGGAGGTCCATTCAGTCAGCTGGTGGGAGGGAAGATTTTTATTTAATTTTAGTTCACGCTTCTATTATTATTTTACTCCTGTTTGGAAGGCTTCCATTAGCCATTCTGTAAGGGTAGGTCCAGTAGCAACAAATTCCCTTTGTTTTACTTTATACCCCCAGTGGCTCCCTGACTTGTGGAGTGAGGACTATTGTAGTAGGAAAGGCAAAGCAGAAGCCACTAGAATGGCCTCTATGTAGAAAAAAAAATAGTAAACCAAATATAAAACCATATTCCTAGAGGGATTGCAGAAATTATTGCCACAACCAAAGATCTGAAAAATGCAAGGGTGGTGATTCTTGTCACATTTTTATTCAACTTTCCCATTTGACCTGTAGAGAAAAGAGATGGATCTTGGAGAAGGACAGTGGGTTATTATAATCTTAACCAGGTGGTGACTCCAATTGCAGCTGCTGGTCCAGATGTAATTTTATTGGTTGAGCAAATTAACACATTCCCTGGTACATAGCTTGCAGTTATTGATCAGGTAAATACTTTTATTTTCCTCAATATATGTTAGTAAAGAAAATTAGAAATAGTTCATTTTCAGCTGACAAGGCCAGTAATACACCTTCACTGCCTTACTTCAGAAATATATCAACTCTCCAGCCCTATATAATAATTTGGTCCACAGGGACCTTGATTACCTTTCTCTTCTGCAAGACATTATACTGGTCCATTACGTTGATAATATTTTGCTTATTGAACCTTGTGAACAAGTAGCATCCACTCTAGAAATATCACTATGACATTTACATGTCAGAGGATGGAAATAAATATGACAAAAATGCAGAGACTTTCCACCTTTGTAAAATTTCTAGGGGTCCAGTGATGCTGAGCATATCAAGACACTCTTTTAAGGCAAAGGATAAGTTGTTGTATCTGTCCCTTCCTACAACCAAAAAGGAGGCACAATGCCTAGTGAGCCTCTTTAGATTTTGTAGGCAGCATATTCCTCATCTGGGTCTGCTACTTCAGCTCATTTACTTAGGGACCTGAAAAGCTGCTAGTTTTGAGTGGGGCTCAAAATAAAAGGACATTGTGCAACAGAGTCAAGCTACTGTGCAAGCTGCTACACCACTTGGAACATATGAATGATCCAGCAGACCCAATAGTACTAAAAATGTCAGTGTTAGAGGTGCTGTTTTGAGACTTTGAACCCACTATAAATGAATCATAGTTCAGATCCTTAGGATTTTGTAGAAATCCTCTGCTGTCCTCTGAAGATAATTATTTTGAGAAACAACTTTTGGCTTGCTATTGTACCTTAGTAGAAACTGAACGTGTTAACTATGTGTCATCAAGTTATCATGCCAACCCTAGTTGCCCAACATGAAGAGGGTGTTGTATGACTTACCAAAAACATAGCATTTGATGTGCACGGCAGCACTCCATTATCAAATAGAATTTGTATATATGAGATAGGTCATAAGTAGGCTCTGAAAGCACAGGTAATTTACATGGGGAAGTGGCCCAAATCTCAATGACCTCTCCCCCTGCTACATCAACTTCTCTCTTTCAGGTCACACATATGGCCTCATGTGTATTTCCCTATATCCAGTGATTGAGGAAAAAAAATCTCATGGCAGTTTACAGATGCAAGCACTACCTGAAAGTGGAAACCTGCAGCATTACAACCCCTTTCTGGGACATCCATGAAGAACAGTTGTGAAGGAAAATCCTTCCAGTGGGCAGAACTTAGAGAAGTACACCTGATTGCTTATTTTGCTTGGAAGGAGAAATGACCAGAGGTATAAGTCTATAGCAATTTATTGGCCATGGCCAGTGATTTGTCTGGATGATCAGAGAGTTGGAAAGAACATGCTTAGAAAGTTGATGGCAAGGTGGTTGGTGGAAAAATGTATGTGCATAGACCTCTTTGAATAGGAGAACAATGTGAAGATATTTGTGTACCAAGTGGTTACTCATCAAAGGGTAGCCCTCAGCAAAGGAGTATTTTAATAACAAAATAAATAGGATAACCCATTCTTTGAATACCAGCCAGCCTCTTTCCCTAGTCACTGCCTTCATTGCTTAATGGGCTCATGAACATAGTGACCAAGATAGCAGAGATGGAGGTTATGTATAGGCTCAAAACATGTAACCCCACTTACCAAAGCTGAACTGGTTACCACCACTGCTGAGTGCTCAATAAGCCAGCACCAGAGACATATACTGAGTACCCAACATGGCTTCATTGCCTGGGGTAATCAGCCAACTAACTAGTGGCAGATCCATTATATTGGACTGCTTCCATCATGGAAGGGCAGTGATTCGTTCTCCCTGGAATATGCAGTTACTTTGGGTGTGGATTTGCTTTCTCTGCACAAAATATTTCTGCCTAATCAACCATCCATGAATTTCTCAAATTCCTTATCAGCTGTCATTGTATTTCACACAGCATTGCTTCTGATTAAGGAACTTACTTCACAGCAAATAAAGGTTGACAATGGACCCATGCCCACGGAATTCACTGGTCTTACCATGTTCACCCTCATCTGTCAGTAGCTGGCTTGATGGAACTGTGAAATGATCTTTTGAAGATCCAGTTTCAGTGGCAGGTAGGTAGCAATATTTTGCAGGGCTGGGGAAATGTTCTCCACGAAGCTGTGTATGCTATAAATTATCATCAAATATGTGATGTTGTTCTCCTGTAGCCAGGATTCTAGGACTCAGGATTCAAAGTATGGAAATAGAAGTGGCTCACTCATTATTGCTCCTAGTGATCCTCTACCAAAAATCTGGTTTCTTTCCCCACAACTTTATGTTCTATTGGTCTAGAAGTTGTATTTCCAAAAGGAGGAATGTTTCTACTGGTGGACACATGACAAATCCATTGAACTGGAAGTTAAAACTGGCAGCTGGCCATTATGGTCTCCTCAAGGCTCTGAATCAACAGCAAAGAAGACAGTTACTGTACTTACTTGAGAGAATGATCTTGATTGCCAAGGGGAAATTGGACCACGACTACACAATAGAGTTAAGGAAGAGTGTCTGAAATACAACAGGTCACTGAGGGTGTTTCTTTGTACTACCACTCTCTGTGATTGTCAATGGAAAACTATAACTTAATTCAGGAAAAGGTTCTAACATTCCAGAAATTTTATGAATAAAGATTTGGATTATCTCACTAAGCAAAAAACCAAAACCAGCCGAGGGCTTGCTGAGGTGCTTGCTGAGAGCAAAGGGAATATGGTGTGGGTAGCAAAAGAAGGTAGTTATAAATACCAGCCTACAACCACACAACCAGTTTCAGAAATGAGGCTTGTAATTGTTATGAGTATGCATTCCTTATTTTGTTAGAAATATCTTTTTATATAAAGTATTATTGTTTTCTTCACTCTTCTATCCCTTTATCATCTAACATAAAATGTATTTATAATAGTTGATTTTACATCACAATATTTAAGTTACAGGATATCAAGGAGAACAATGAACATTATCCAATGGCTTTGCCTCCTCTTCATGGGAGGGCATAAGCACACTGTTGTACACAGGATAGTTATATCATGCCAGGAACCACTAGAAGGTGGAAGAGGCAAGGAAGAATTCTCCTCTGGAGTCTTTGGAGGGAGCGTGGCCTTGATGATAGACTTCTGGCCTCCTGAACTGAGAAACAATAAATTTTTGTTGTTTTAAGATACTATATTAATGGCAGGCCTAGGGAAGGAATAAAAGGAGGTAGAGGAAAGGAGTCTGGGGAGATATTCGTTAATCCCTGCTGTCCCTTTCTTCCAGTCACAACATGAGAAACTTTCTCGGGATTTTAAACTCCCTTGTGAGTATGTGATAGAGATACTGGAGGAAAAGATGGTACAAATTCTCCTATGTCTGTGGAGCTCGAGGGCCTCGTACTGCCATGATAACCCACACTCAAAATTTAGCAATACAATTTCTAGCTGAATCTTCTCACTGGCTTTTATTACATTGGGAACATCTTCCCTAGGTTGAAAAATACTTAGAGCCTGTTACAGGCATGCCTCTCTAGATTTCAAGTAAATATTTTGTCCCAAGACCCCAGTTCTTTTAAAGGTTGAACGAAAGGCATTACTTTGCAGTTTGTCCAGCATTTCACTTGCTTTGAGGGTATGGTTAATGTTTTTTCCACCTTTCTAGTGTTCAAAGCTAGAACCAAAATTGCCATGGGATTTAATATGTAATATTTTCATTCTTGTTCATTTCAAAATGTTTTCTAATGTCCAATTTTTTATATTCTTTACTTCAATATTGTTTAGTGGTGTATGTCATATTCAAAGCATATGGGAATTGTTTATATATGATACATCAATGAAGTTGATTTTTTAAAAATTTCAATAGATTTAAGGGTACAAGTTGTTTTTGGTTGCATGAATGAGCTATATAGTGATAAAGTCTGGGTTTTTAGTGTACCCACCAACTGAATGGTGTGTGTTGCACCTAATAGGTAATTTTTCTTCCCTCACCTGCTACCACCCTCCCTCCTTCTGGGTCTTCAATGTCAATTATACCACTCTGTATGCCCCTGCTTACACATAGCTTAACTCCCACTTATAAGGGAGAATATGTGGTATTTGGTTATTCTTGAGATATTTCACTTAGGATAGTAACCTCCAGTTTCATTCAAGTTGCAGCAAAATACATTATTTCATTCTTTTATATGGGTGAGTAGTACTCCATGGTATACACACACCACATTTTCTTTATCACCTCATGAGTTGGTGGGCACTTAGGTTGATTCCATATCTTTGCAATTGTGAATTGTGCTGAGATAAACATACAAGTTCAAGTGTCTTTTTGATATAATGACTTCTGTTCCTTTGGGTAGATACCAAGTAGTGGGATTGATGGATCAAATGGTAGGTCTACTTTTAGTTCTTTGAGAAATCCCCATACTGATTTCCATAGAGGTTGTACTAATTTACATGCCCATCCATCAACAGTATATATGCATTCCCTTTTCACTGCATCTGTGCCAACATCTATTGTTTTGTGACTTTTTAATAGTGGCTGTTCTGACAAGGGAAAGGTGGTATCTCATGGTAGTTTTACTTTGCATTTCCCTGATGATTAATGATGTTGAGCATTTTTTTCATGTTTGCTAACCATTTGTATATATTCTTTTGAAAACTATCTGTTCATGTCATTTGCTCACTTTTTAATGGGCTTATTTTGGTTTTTTTTTTCTTGATAATTTGTTTGAGCTTTTTGTAGATCTGGATATTAGTCCTTTGTCAGATGTATAGTTTGTAAATATTTTCTCCCATTCTATAAGTTGTCTATTTACTTTATTAATTATTTCTTTGGCTGTGCAAAAGTATTTTAGTTTAATTAAGTCCCATTTGTCTATTTTTGTTTTGGTTGTATTTGCTTTTGGGGTCTTAGTCATAAATTCCTTCCTAGGCCTATGTCCTGAAGAGTTTTTCCTGTTTTATTTTTCTGGAATTTTTATGGGTTTAGCTCTTACATTTAAGTCTTTAGTCTATCTTGAGTTAATTTTTGTATATGGTGAGAGATAGGGATCAAGTCACATTCTTCTGCATGTGGATATCCAATTTTCCCAGCACTATTTATTGATTAGAGTGTCCTTTCCCCAGTGTATTTCTGTTGGCTTTGTCAAAGATCTGTTTATTGTAGGTATTTGGCTTTATTTCTGGGTTCTCTATTCAGTTCCATTGGTCTATGTGTCTACTTTTATTTCAGTACCGTGCTCTTTTGATTATTATACCCTCATAGTATAATTTGAAGTTGGTAATGTGG
Organism: Daubentonia madagascariensis; assembly: GCA_023783475.1. Lineage (NCBI taxonomy): Eukaryota > Metazoa > Chordata > Mammalia > Primates > Daubentoniidae > Daubentonia > Daubentonia madagascariensis. The sequence goes on from JAKFHU010000166.1 coordinate 2,843,774, forward strand.
TGCCTCCAGACTTGCTCTTTTTGCTTAGGATTGCTTTGGCTATTTGGGCTCTTTTGTGGTTCCATATAAATTTTAGGCTTATTTTTTCCAATTCTGTGAAAAATGACTTTGGTATTTTGATAGGAATTGCATTGTATCTTTAGATTGCTTTTGGTAGTATGGTCATATTCACAATATTGATTCTTCCAATCCATAAGCATGGGATATTTTTCCATTTGTTTGTGCTATCTATGATTTCCTTCATCAGTGTTTTTTAGTTTTTCATGTGGAGATTTCACCTCTTTGGTTAAGTATATCCCTAGGTTTTTTTTTTTTTTTTTGCAGCTATTGTAAATGGATTTAAGTTCTTGATATGATTCTAAGTCAGTCATTATTGGTATATAGGAGTGCTACTGATTTGCATACATTGATTTTGTAACCTGAGAGTTTACTGAATTAATTTATCAAATCTAGGAGTCTTTTGGAGGAGTCTTTAAGGTTTTCTAGGTATGAGATTACATTATTGGCAAAGAGAGATAGTTTGACTTCCTCTTTTCCAATTTGTATGCCCTTTATTTCTTTCTCTTGCCTGATTGCTCTGGCTAGGACTTCCAGTACCTTGTTGAATAGAAGTGATGACAGTGGGCATCTTTGTCTTGTTGCAGTTCTTAGGGGGAATGCTTTCAACTTTTCCACATTCAGTATGATGTTGGCTGTGGGTTTGTCATACATGGCACTTATTATTTTAAGGTATGTTCCTTCTATACCTTGTTTGTTGAGGGTTTTTATAATGATGCAATGCTGGATTTTATCAAATGTTTTTTCTGCATCTATTGAGATGATCATATGGTTTTTGTTTTTAATTATCTTTATGTGGTGAATCACACTTATTGACTTGTGTATGTTGAACGATCCTTGCATGCCTGGGATAAACCCAGCTTGATCATGGTGAATTATATTTTTGATATGCTGTTAGATTTGGTTTGACAGTATTTTGTTGAGGATTTTGCATCTATCTTGATCAGGGATATTGGTCTGTAGTTTTCTGGTTTGTTGTTATTGTGTCCTTTGCTGGCTTTGGCATCTGGGTGATACTGGCTTTGTAGAATGAGTTAGGGAGGATTCCCTCCTTCTCAGTGTTTTGAATAGCTACAGTAGGATTAGTATGAGATCTTCTATGAACATATGGTAAAATTTTGCTGTGAATTCATCTGGTCCTGGGCTTTTTTGTGCTGGAAGATTTTTTATTACTGATTCAATCTTACTACTCATTATTTGTCTGTTCAGGATTTCTATTTCTTTCTTATTTAGACTTGTTTCCAGAAATTTATCCATTTCCTCTAGGTTTTCTAGTTTGTTTGCAAAGAAGTGTTGACAGTAGTCTTGAATGATCTTTTCCATTTCTGTGGCATCAGTTGTAATGTCTCTATTTTCATTTCTAATTGAGCTTATTTGAGTCCTCTCTCTTCTTTTATTGGTTAATTGAGGTAGTGGTCTATCAATTGTGCTTATATTTTCAAAGAACTAACTTTTTGTTTCATTGATTTTTTTATTGTTTTGTGTTTTTTTGTTTGCTTATTTCAATTTCATTTAGTTCTGCTCTAATCTTTGTTATTTTTTTTTCTTCTGCTAGCTTTGGATTTGGTTTGTTCTTGTTTTTCTAGTTCCTTGAGGTGTAACATTAGGTTGTTAATTTGTGATCTTTCTACTTTTTTGATGTAGGCACTTAGTGCTATGAACTTCCCAGTTAACACCGCTTTTGTTGTATCCCAGAGATTTTGATAACTTGTGTCACTGTTCGCATACATTTTGATTTTTCTTATTTTCCATCTTGATTTCATCATTGATGCAAAGATAATTCATGAACAGATTATTTAATATACATGTATCTTTATTGTTTTGAGACTTTCTTTTCATTGATTTCTATTCTCATTCTGCTGTGGTCAGAGAAGATACTTTATATGATTTTGATTTTTAAAATTTATTGAGATTGTTTTGTGGTCTATCATATGGTCTGTCTTGGAAAATGTTCCATGTTCTGATGAGAAGAATGTATATTCTGCAGATTTTGGGTAGAATGTTCTGTAAATTTCTGAGTCCATTTTTTCTAGAGTCCAGTTTATATCCAGTGTTTCTTTGTTGACTTTTGCCCTTGATGATCAGTCTAGTACTGTTAGTGGAGGGGTGAAGTCCCCCACTGCTATCTATCTTTTTTCTTAGGTCTAGTAGTGTTTGTTTTATGAATCTGGGAGCTCCAATGTTAGGTGCATATATATTTAGGAATGTTATATCTTCTTGTTGAATTGACCCCCTTATCATTATATGAAGACCTTCTTTGTCTTTTTTTTGTTGTTGTTGATTTATAGTCTATTTTATTTGACATAAGAATAGATATTCCTGCTCACTTTTGGTTTCCATTTGTGTGGAAATTTTTTTCTACCCATTTACCTTGAGTATGTAAAAATCTCTACAAGATAAGTGGGATTGTTTAAGGCAGCAGATATTTGGATTGTGTTCCTTTATCCATTCTGTCAATCTATATCTTTTAATTGGAGCATTTAGACCATTTACAATCAATGTTAATACTCATATGTGAGATACTCCTCCAGTCATCATGTTGATTGTTACCTGGTTGATTTGTATTCTCCATTATATTACTGTTTTGTAAGCCCTGTGAGTTTTATACATTCGAATGTTTTTATACTGGTGAGTATTGACTTTTCATTTAGATGTTTAGAACTTCTTTGAGCATTTCTTGTAGGGGTCAGTCTGTGGTGACAAATTCCCTTAGCATTTTCTTTACTTGGAAAAAAACTATTTCTCCTTCATTTATGAAACTCAGTCTTGAAGGATGCAAAATTCTTGACTGACAGTTATTCTTTTTAAGAAGACTAAGGATGAAATCCCAATCCCTTCTGGCTTCAAAATTTTCTTCTGAGAAGTCTGCTGTTATTCTTACAGGTTTTCCTTTATAAGTTATTTGATGATTTTTTCTCAGAGCTCTTAGAATTCTTTTCTTCACACTGACTTTAGATAGCCTTAGGACTATATCCCTTTGTGATGTCTATTTTGCAATTAATCTCCCAAGAGTTCTCTGAACTTCTTGTATCTGGTTGTCTAAATCTCTAGCAAGACCAGGGAAGTTTTCCTCAATTATTCTCTCAAATAGATTTTCCAAACCTTTTGCTTTTTCTTCTTCTCCCTCAGGAATCCCTATGATCCTTAGCTTTGGATATTCTCCATAATCCCATATTTCTAAAAGACTTTGTTCATTTTTTTAATGCTTTTTTTAAAATTTTTGTCTGATGGGGTTAATTTAAAAACCTCCATGCTCTGAAATTCTATTTTGTACTTGATCTAGTCTATTGTTAGAAATTTCCACTGCATTTTGTAATTTCCTGAATAAGCCTTTCATTTCCAGAGTTTTGTTTCTTTTTTTAAAGTATTTATTTCTTTAGAAATTTTTTCATGCATATCTTGAATTTTTTTAAAATGTCTTTATGCTGGTTTTCAAATTGCTCTTGGATCTCACTGAATAACTATAATTAATATTTAAAATTCTTTGTCTAGTATTTCAAAGATTTCATTTTGCTTTCGATCCATTGCTGGAGAGTTAGTGTGATGCTTTGGGGGTGTTGTGAAACTCTGTTTTTCCATATTGACAGAATTATTTTTCTGGTTCCTTCTTATCTGGATAGACTATATTTTCTTATTATTTTTGAATTTATTTTTTATTTGACTGGGTTTTCTTTCATACTTCAGGATGTGACCATAATGTGTATAGTTTGTGATCACCTAGCTTTGGCTTTGGGTGCTTTCAGTGGCAAATACCCTGTGTGAGTTCCTTGGTTATAGAAAATTTTTGTGTGATAGCTTCCTCAGATGCTGCTTATAGTAGTGATGCACTGGCTGTGTGAGCAGGTTCATTATCTCCTGTGGGGCTGAAATGGCAAAGGTCCCATGAGGCTTATCTCGTTCCCCAGTGGTGTGCAGTTTTTTTCCAGTGTTTTTTCAATTGTTTGAACCGTTCAGCCTTCAGGCCAGTGGGAGGTGTCCATGGGTAAGAACCAACTACAGCTGAAACAGATGAATATATACAATACCCCAATGGTGGGCAAAAGACCCAGTCTTGATAAAGAAGGCTGGGTGAGCTCCTCATAAAAAGCACTGTGGTCTTTGTAGGAGGAAGGGAAGGAGCTGTCTCAGCTCTACTATCTGGCTGGCAATTCACCTCCCTCTCACAGTCTTGTCCCAGAGTTCCAGATATTCAGATTAGACAGTCACCTGTGTTCTTCTGAAGGAATGCTAGCATTCCTCATAGAAAGGGAGTTTGACTCTACCTCTTCTGCAAGCCTGAGCCTGGGGAACACAATCCCTGTGGGGATACAGTCATCCTGAAATGTCTCAGAAAGGCCATCTGCAGGTACAATCATGATGAGCTCTCATGGGGGAAGCCCAGGCTATGTTTTCTGTGGTGGGCTAGGGAGAGTAGAAATCCCCTTCTTCAAGTCTCTTCATGAGCACTAGGGCTGCTCAACTACTGGGTCAGAACCATGGTCTTCCCTTACTGAGCCCAGCACAGTGCCTGTGCCTCTGCTGGCAGAGTTGCAGCTGCTCCTTGCCCACAAGTGGGAAGTTCTGGCACACAGAAAAGCCCACACTCTGGTTTATTTTGTCCCAAAGCGCTCTCCTTTGGTGTGGTGCACTCCCCCTTCCCCTAAGAGTGATATTCCCTAGTGCCAGATCACTGTGAGTCCCGCTGCTCTTCTGGGTCTAGCCACACTGTGAAGCTTCCAAAATCCTGGCTGGTGCTGGGGAATGTCTGTAGGGAATCCGGTGATGTGAAGACACAAGAATTGAAGGTCCCTGAGCAGATCAAAGTCCCACAATGGATGTGCAACCAATATGGTACTCTTTATTACAGCTCAGGTCCGGGGGAAAAGGAAGGGACCCTGCGTGAGCCCAGTGTAATTCCCTCAGGAAATCCCCAAATTTGCAGCCCACTCTAGTACTTAGGCTCATGAGGGCAAAGAAGTGCTCCTTGAGTTTAAATAACAGCAGTTTGTCACAAGAGCTAGAGAAGCCAAAAACACTCCCACCTACCTTGTCCTTGGAATACTAAGTCCCTTGGGGTTTGATCTCTGCCAGTTCTTGTTACTTTCTTTTTTGTGTGTAGTAGATTCTTCCAGTGAACTCTCTAATAGGCTACAGCACTCTCCCCTTAACACTCCATTTGAGTTATCATTATTCACCTGTAATTTTGGTTATTCCTTCTAAGAAGAATTGGTCTTTGACGTTTCTAGTCAGCCATCTTGAGAAGCTCTCTGATGCCTCGAGTCATGGACGGGTCTGTGGGACATGCAGTGGCTTGGGCTCCACTTAGCTCCAGAGTAGGTGATGTTGGATGGAGTTGGACTGGGCTGACCTGTCCTCAGGTCCCCTAGTGGCAGGTATAAGCACCATCTCTAATGAGGGTAGCAAGGGTAGTAGATTTTGTAAGATTTCCTTGGTTATAAATAGCCTTGGTGTGGTGGCTTTCTCAATTGCCAGCTGTAGTAGTAAAGCACCGGGCACGTGAACAGGCTAAAGGTCTCCTGAATAGCTGGGGTGATGTGAACAATGGTGTTAGCTGAGGTTGTGCAAAAGTTTCCTCCTTCCCAAGCACTGTCTTATTGTAGACGTTATATTAATAATAGGCTGTGTCAGTTTACCTCTAGCCGGTAGGTGGTACTTGCAGGAGAGAGCCAGAGGCATGACGGCAATGGTATTTATGCTTGGCCTTTGTTACCCAGGGGAAGTGCTCAGATGTCTCAGGTAATGGGTGGGGCCATGGAACTCCCAAAGGCCCCTGCCCATATTTTGCTACCAAGGCCTCTGGTGGAGGGGCAAAGTTGGGTGTGGGCTGGGTCAGGCGAGTCCATGATTTGGCTCCCCAAGTGTGGCATGAGCTGCAGCCATGATGGGCATCAGAGGAAAGCTCCCTGGCTTCTGGGGTTATGTTCCAGGGATGAGTGCAACTGCCTCTGCTGCACAAAAGAGTCCACATGGGAAGAGAGAGGCAGTGTGCATCAGTGAGACTTGTCCAGCTCACATGCCCTTGACACAACAGGTCTCACTCACACCCCGCAAACTTCTGCTGGCAGAAAGCTGAAATAGCCAGCTGGGTCCTAAGCCGACTGCTTTAAGAAATTGCCCCAGACTGTAAAACTTCCTGCCTGAGACAGAAATCAGGGCTCTCAAGCCACACTCCTTCCTGTTCAGCCAGATAAGCAGGGGCACCCAGCTCCTATGCCCATGGCAAGAGCCTGCTTCCCACTCATCTCTTGGTTCTGGCCTTGGGGGTTGGTCCCCACTCAAGATGTGATCGAAAGTCTTGGTTGGGAGATTCACCCAACCAGTGACCACTGCCTGAGTTCGCTGGCAGAATCCCAAGGTCTTCTATGAGTTAGGATCAGGAATGTCTTCCTTTTGTTCCCATTGGGGTCTGGGAGTGCACACAAAGCACCCCCTGATGCCGCTCCCCATTGTTCACTGAATTGGAGCCAGAGCTGGGTAGGGTTAAGGCACTTTCCCATGGCCTGGATTGCCCAGCTTCCCAGCGGGAATGTGTATCAGGAAGACAGTTTCTCCCCTTTTCATGCTCTGAAGACTCATAGTTTTCCACCTGACTCACAGTGCAGATTGCTGCTAGCTGCTCCTTTCAAAGTATCTGAAGTTTCTTTCACTTTTTCTGTTGAGTTCCCATGTTCCTTCTTAGATAAAAATTTAGAGCATGAATCTCAATCTCTACACAGTATTTTCCTCTTTCCAACCAGGTGAGGCATGCTAACAAAGCCTCCAATCTTTGTTACCATCTTTGAAAAAAAAAAAAACTTGTTTTTTTTTAATTGTATAGTTTTTGCATTTGTTGGTCCAAATCATATATATATATGTGTGTGTGTGTATATATTATATTAATATATATAACATATATATTAAAATATATAAATATATATATTAAATATATATATTATATATATATTAAATATATATATTATATATATATTTTTTCTACTTCTTTCATTTACTGAAGACTGGTGTTAAAATCATTCAAATTATTATTTCCTACTGGTTAAGTAAAACTTCGATCATGATGAAGTGTCTTCATTTTTTCCAGTAATGTTTTTTAATACTTGTTATGTGTAACTGATATAATTGCACAAGCAATGTTATGTTAATATTGATCTGGTATATATTTTCCTGCTATTTATTTTTAACTTTCTATATTCTTTATGCTTGCTTATTCTTTTTGTAAACAGAATGTAGTTGAATTTCTTTACACGGTTTAAAAATTTGCTTTTCTTAAATGAAGCATTTGATCAATTTATTGTCAAAATAATTTTATTTTGTCCTTTTAATTTGTCACACATCCACTATTTTGTTTCTCTCCTTTTTTATCATTGCAATCATGCAATATGTAACTTTTTGTGTCTGGCTTTTTTCATTTAGCGTAATGTTTTTGAGGTCCATCTTTGTGGCATGTATCAGCACTTCCTTACTTTTAATGGTTGAATAACAGTCCACTGTATGTATATATCACAATTAGGTTACCTATCCATTCATTAATGGACACTTGGGTTGTTTCCACCTTTTGACTATTATGAATAACGCTGCTATTAACATTTGTGTGCAACTTTTTGCAGAAATGTTTTCATTCCTCTTGGACATATAGATAGGAGTAGAATTGCTGCATCATATGGCAATTCTATTTTTAACTGTTTAAAGAACTGCCAAACTATTTCCATAGTGGCTGCACCACTTAATATTATCAACAGCAATGTGCGTGGGTCCTGTATTAGTCCATTGGTGCTGCCGTAAAGGAATGCCTGAGGCTGGGAAATTTATTATACAAAGAAAAGAGGTTTTTTGGACTCATGGTTCTGCGAACTGTACAAGAAGAATCGCACCAGCATCTGCTTCTGGTGAGGGCTTTAGGGAGCTTCCAATTAAGGCGGAAGGCAAAAGGGGAGCAGGCATGTCACATGGCAGGAGATGGAGCAAAGAGAGAGAGGAGGAGGTGCCAGGCTTCTTTAAACAACCAGCTCTCAAGTGAACTAATAAAGTGAGAACTCATTATCCAGGAGGGCACCAAGCCATTCATGAGGGATCTGTTCCCATGATCCAAACACCTTCCATCAGGCCCCACATTCAACACTAGGGATCAAATTTCAATATGAGATTTGAAACAGCTAAACATACAAACCATATCAGGTCTTAATTTCTCCACCTCCTTGCCAGCACTTATTATTTTATGTTTTCATCCTTAAAGCCATCCTAGTGGGCATCAAGTGATATCTCATTGTGCTTTTGATTTGCATTTCCTTAATGAGTAATGGCATTGAATATCTTTTCACATATTTGTTGATCATTTGATTTCTTTTCCCTTTCTTTTTTTGTTGAGTTGTAATAATTATTTATATATTATGGGTATTATCCCTTATCACATATATGATTTTCTCCCACTCTGTATGTGTCCTTTCACATTCCTTATAATATCCTTTGAGGCACAAAAGTTTGTAATTTTTATAAAGTCCACTGTTTGTATGTTTTCTTTTGCTGCTCATGCTTTTGGTGTCAAATCTAAAAATCCATCACCAAATTTGAGGTCATAAAAATTTACCACTGTTTTCTTTTAAAAGTGTTATAAATGTAGCTATTATACTTAGGTCGTTAATCCATTTGAGTTAATTTTTGTATAGATTGTGGTAGGGTTCCAGCTTCATGGTTTTACATGTGTGCAGGTCCTGTATTAGTCCATTTATCTCAGCACCATTAGTTTAAGAGATTGTTTTTTCCCCATTACGTGGCCTGGTACCATTGTTGAAAATCAGTTGGTCATAGATGTTTGTGTTGATTTCTGGACTTTCTCTTCCATTGGTCTATATGCCTATATTTATTCACCCAGTTTTCATTTCTGTAACTTTGTAACAACTATTGAAATAAGGAAGTGTGAGTCCTCTTACTTTGTTTACCTTTTTCCATATTGTTTTGGCTATTTGGGACACCTTGCAGTTCCATATGAATTTGAAGATCAGCTTTTATATTTTACAAGAAAAGCTGTTGCCATTTTTATAAGAATTTTATTGAGTCTGTAGATGACTTGGGGAAATATTGCTATGTTAACAATATTAAGTTGTCCTATTGATAAAGATTCACGTCTTTCCATTTATTTAGGTATTTAATTTCTCCTAGCAATGTTCAACAATGTTTTACAGTTCAGTGTAGAAGTCTTGCAACTATTTGGTTAAATGTATTTCAAAATGTTTTCATCTTTTTGATGCTATTGTTAATGGAATTATTTTATTTCCTTTCCAGTTTGTTCATTGCTATTATATAGAAATACAGTTATCCCTCATTATACATGGGGGATTGGTTTCAGGACCCCCCGCGTATACAAAAATCCATGCATATTCAAGTCCTGCAGTCAGCAGAACCTGCATATACAAGAAGTTGATGCTCTGTATATGTGAGTTTTACATCCTCTAAATACTGTATTTTCGATCCCATCCCCATCCAATTGAAAAACATCTGCATATAAGTGGACCCACACAGTTCAACCCTGTGTTGTTCAAAAGTCAACTGTTCATCTGATCTTCGTTGATTTTGTATTTTGCAACGAATAGTTTCTTTGTGGATACTTTACTCTATTCTATATATAAGATTATGTCATCTGCAAGTAAAAATATTTTTCCTTCTCCCTTTCCAATTTATATGCCTTTTATTTCTCTGTCTTGCCTGATTGCTCTGGCTAGGACTTCCAGTATACTGTTGCATAACAGTGGTAAAAGTGAGCATCCTTTCTTCTTCCTGGTATTAGAGAGAAAGCTATGGGTTTTTTTTTTAATAAATGCCATTTATCATGTTAATAGCTTTCTATAAATTTATATTTATTTATATTTCTATAAATTTATCCATTTCACTTGTTTGATCTAATTTTCAGGCATACATTTGTTCACAATATTCTCCTTTCTTCTTTTTCTTTGTCTCTGTAAGTGGTGAGATTCCTTTACTCCTTTAAGGCCAGTAGTAATGTCTCTTTTTCATTCCTGATTTTACTAGTTTGAATCCTCTCTCTTTCTTTCTTAGCCAGTTTACTTAATGATTTGTCAAGTTTGTTCATCTTTTACAAGAAACAACTTTTGGTCTTGCTAAATTTCCTCTAGTGTTTTCTATTCTATATTTTATCTATCTTTGCTCTAATCTATATTATTTCCTTCCCACTGCCAGCGTGGTGTTTAGTTTGCTCTTCTTTTTTCTAGTTCCTTAAAGTGTAAAGTTAGGTTACTGATTTGAAATCTTTTATTTTTTTTTAATGTAGTCATTTGTTGCTATAAATTTCTCAATGAGCACTGCTTTCACTACCATCCCGTTAGTTTTGGGATACGTGTATTTATTTTCATTTATCTCTAAGTTTTCAACAGTGTGCTGTTTAATTTTTACATGTTTATTATTGATTTCTATCTTCCTTCCATGTGGTCAGATAATTTGTTTGATTTCAATCTTTTAAAATTTATTGATTTTTTTTGTCTAACATATGGTCCTTCCTGGAGAATGTTTTACGTGCATGTGAGAAGAATGTGCATTCTGTTCATTTGTTAGAGTGTTCTGTCAATGTTTATTAGGTCTAGTTGATTTATAATGTTAAGTCCTCTATTCCGTATGTTCTATGTAATACTTATAGGGGGTATTGATATCTCTGTTATTTTGGAACCATCTATTTTTTCCTTTCTTTCTGTCAATATTTGCTTTATATATTTTGGGGCTCTATTGCTTGTTGCATATACCTTCATAATATGTTTTTTATGAGATGTCCCTTTTATCAATTATGTTCTTTTTCTCATGTAACAATTTTAAAGTCTTTTTTTTTTCTTATATCTGTATGCCCAAGCTAGGTTTCTTTTGATTACCCTTTACATAGAATAAAGAAGTTTTAAGAATTCTTTATTTTTAACCTATTTGTTTTTTTCCTAAAATGAGTCTCCGCGGACAGCATATAATTGGATCATGCCTTTTTATCAATTCTTCTAGTCTCTGTTTTCTAGTTCTTAAATTTATTGCATTTACATTTAAAGCAATTATTGAAAGAAATAGACATCTAGTATTTTTCTATTTGGTTTGTATATGTTTTTCTATATTTTTTCTTCTCCAATTCCTCAAATACTACCTTTTTATGTTTGATGTTTGATTGATTTTCTTTCTAGTTTACCTTTTTTATTCTCTTCTTATTTCATTTTCTCTATATTTTTAAGTTATTTTCTTGATGGGGATTATTACTGTCATCTTAAATTTATAATAAACTCATTTGAATGTATATCAATTTATATTAAATAGTATACACTTTGCTCTAATACAGTTCTGTCCTTCCCACTTTATGTTATTATCACAAATTACATATTTATACATTATGTGCCAATTATAATAGCTAAATATTGTTTTTTACACTTTTTAATAGACATGAAAAAGGAACTACATACCAAAAATACTATAATACTTGCTCTAATATTTACTTAGGTAGTTACCTTTACTGGAGTTCATTATATGCTTTCAGTATCTGTCTAATGGTTTTTCATTTTGGTCTGAATGACTTCCCTTAAGATTTCTTGTAAGTAAAGTCTACTAGAGAGAAACTCCCTCAAGTTTATTTGGAAATGTCAATTTTTCTTTTATTTTTAAAAGATAATTTTGATGAATATAGAATTCTTGGCTGAAATGATTTTTTTTCTTTTAGCATTTAAAATATATCATCCCACTGCCTTCTGGCTTCCTTTGGTTGTGATGAGAAATTGGCTGTTAATCTTGTTGAAGATCCCTTGTATGTGATGAGTTGTTTCTCTTTTGTTGCTTTCAATGTTTTCTTTTCATCTTTTGCTTCCTTCCTTGGTTTCTGTCCTATTTCATGTCCCTTGCCACAGCCAGTTTCTGCTAGTATATGTCTTTAAATGCTTTCAACATATCCTACCCAGAATGTCACTCCAGACCTCATCAGAGAATTTGGAGTGGTGCAAAACAAAGACAAGCCACTTAGCTGATTCCCCAGGGAGCTGCCAGACAGATAGAAATGCACAATTACAATTCTTTGAGAACAAGGCTTACATTCCCCTTCTAGCACCATCAAGCTACCCCAGAAACATGAGTTACCATCCCCATGGCTACCTCTAAGCTGGAGAATGGAAGATACTAGGTGGTTAAACAAAAATGCCACAACACACTCTTACTAACATCTAGCAGCTTCTTTTTCATTAAGCACTCCCCTGAGTGCTGTAAGTTTTCTTTTTGATTCTAGACTTCTGATTAGATGCCAGAGTTCCAAAAATGTAAATTTTGACAGTTTTTGACAGCTTAATTCATGCTTTAGTGGAGGGACAAATCCTTGATGTTCCCTACTCTGCCATTCTCAGTCTTAGATGCTTTTTAAAATCCCATCTCTTAGTTGCATTTCCTATCTTTGCAAACTGTACATTTCTGGAGTTTCTGTTTTCTTTTATTTCTTCTTGCAAAGCTTTCTATTCATTCCCAGGATAATCTCCTAATAAAGCATTGTTAAATGCAGCCAGTAATACCTAATAGTCTAATAATAGCTGAGGGGCTAATGTTCTGTTTCTTTCCAAACACTTAGCCTAGAGCTGTAAGTTCATTAAGCACTTTGTAAGCCTCAATTGCTAAACCAGGTGAAAGTTTTACAGAAAGTTCTGCCATCATACAATATGATCGCCATGTTTCTAGCATCAGATATCAATTTCCACAATTCCCACTGCCTGAAAAATGAAACGATGACACATAATTTAGAAGCACCTCAATTAAAGATTCCAATTTTTGTATTAGAGCAACTAATTTCAGCAGTTGTAAAAAATAATTTAAAAATTTCAGGATATTAACAAATAAAAGTTTATTTATAATTCACACAAATTTTCATTGCAGGTATGGCAGTTATTCTAGGGGTCTCTTTCCCAAGGGAGATTTAAGATTATATTCTACTTTCATATTTTATTCTACCCTCTCGGTCTTTATCTTCTAGCCTTAGAAATTTGAGGAAAAGATTGAGACAGTAATTTCTCAAGTGATTTAAGGGACTTGTCCTGGAAATGAAGTAAAATACTTTTACCCACAATCTTTTGTCAAGAATTAGTTATATCCCTCCAATTTCAATTCAAAAGAAAGTGGGAAATATGGTATTCCTGTGAAATCAGAAAGAGAAAATGTGATTGTCATTATTTAACCAGTCCAGAACAAATTATACACATAGTTGTTTTAAAATGTATGTCTAATAATTACAATATCTGAAGTTTGCTCAGGTATGTCTGTGGTCTGTATAGTCTCTGTTCAGTCTTGCCCATATTGACTTATTTTTTTTATTTGTCTGTTAATTGTTGACTTGTTGCCCTTCAAGATTATGTGTGAAGATTTCCTAGAATCTAGATTGGGTTTGTTTTCCTTCAGAGAGGTTTTTTTGTTTCTTTTGTTTTCTTTTATATTTCTGTAAAGCTACTAAGGGCACTAACATGATGATTTAGTATCCTCTTTACCTCTTTGGTTGAGGCTTGCATTAAAAAATTTGGTCTAAAAGATCTTATCTATCCTTTTACATATTCAATATTTTAAGAAGTTTTTATTGTAAATGTTTGATTCAGGTTTGTTTTTATTGCTTTTCAGTGGGAAAGTTGATATAAATAATCTAGCCTGCCTTTATCAGAAACTGGAAATAGAGTCAAACTTTGAAATAAGAATAAATCTAAAAGCTGTCTCCACTTTCCAATCAACCAATCCTCAAGCCATTACAAACTAAATTCTCTCAATGATTTCTAGTTGTAAAATCCAATCAATAAATTTTTTTTGGATTACATAACTATGTCAGACACACTCTAAAATGATCCCCAGTGAGTCATATCTTTGAATAAGCTTCTTCTTTTGAGTACAGGCAGATCCTGTGACTTGCTTCTGGCCAAGAAAATATGAAAGGTGATAGGACAGTCACTTCTGTGACTACATTACATAATACATGACTCTGTCTTAGCAGACTGGAATAAGAAATTCTCCTGCTGGCTTTAAAGAAGTTATCCATTATGTTGTCAAAAGACCTGTGAGCACCTGTAGGTGCTGAGAGCAGCCTTCAGCTGACAACCAGTAAGAAAACAGGGATCTAATAAAACCCAAAGAAACTGAATACGGACACCAATCTGAGGGAGTTTAGAAGAGAGCCCCAAGCTCCAGAAATATAGCCTGGCTCACACCTTAATTGCAGCCTTGTAAAACCCTGATCAGAGGACTCATATAAGCCATTTCACCAATTCTGATCCAAGAAAACTGCAGGATAATAAATGCATGTTGTTTTACCTACATTTGTGGTAATTTGTTAGGCTGCAACAAAACGCTGATATAATGTCCTCTTTAAAATTTTTGATGATATTTAATTTTATTTGTTTATACATATATATAATTTACAAAACACAAAATGTAATTATGTTATCCATGCCCATTTCTTTTTCTTTTAGAGCAGTCTACATTGCATTTGCTTGTTTTATTTTCTTTTTTGCTGAGCAACTCCCTGCCACTCCTACGTGATATGAGCAAATTACTTTCCGTTCTATGTTCCAGTATCCTTATTTGTCAACTACAGATACTAAGAATGCCTGCAGTAGAGGGTTATTATGGAGAATTGGCCTGTTACCAAATGCAAAGTTATTGCATCAATTATTTTTTATTTTTATAATTAAATTATTTTTATAAAAATATATTGAAATTTGTAAAAATTATTTATAATTAAATTATAATAGTATAATTAAAGTTGTCTGGCATATTTTAAGTGATATACATTTTGTTTACTACATTAAAGAAATATTCTTAGACTATAAGTTTCTTGAAATCAGAATCTATGATTGATATTTTTTATATCCCAATAGCATCTAATACTAATTTGCGTACCCATTCAGAACCACACAGTTGGTAAGAAGATTATTTTAAGCAGAAGACATTTGAGATTCAATACATGCAGAAAGAAGCCCTCTTGGAGTTTCCCTTCTAGGATAAAAGCAGCAACTTTTGGAAAATGAGGCTACCATAACTTTTCTCTTTGAGGATGATCTACTCCCAGGAGGAAGAATGAGGATAGACCTAGCATAAACCCCTCTCTGGAGAGGGTTTTTTGTTTTGTTTTAATTTGTTTTGTTTTTGAGACAGGGTCTTGCTCTGCCACCTGGGCTGGTGTGAAGCGGCCTGATCATAATAGCACACTGTAACCTCGAACTCCTGGGCTCAAGTAATCCTCCCACTTCAGCCTCCCAAGTAACTAGGACTACAGGCATGCGCCACCATTCACTGCTAGTATTTTTAAAATTTTTTAGGTTTCTCAGGCTTGTCTCAAACTCCTGGCCTCAAGCTATCCCCCTACTTTGTCCTCCCAAAGCACTGGGATTACAGGCATGAGCCACCATCCCTGGCCTCTGGAGAGTTCTTCGAGGAATCTCCACACTGTTTTCCATACAGGTTGTACTACTTTGTAGTCCCACCAACAGTATATAAGCATTCTTTTCTCTCTGCATCCACGCCAGCGTCTATTGTTTTTGGACTTTTTAATAAAAGCCATTTTCACTGGGGTAAGGTGACATCTCATTGTGGTTTTAATTTGCATTTTTCTGACATTAGTGACATTGAGCATTTTTTCATATGTTTATTGGCCATTTGTCTATCTTTTGAAAAGCTTCTGTTCCTGTCTTTTGCCCACTTTTTAATGTTTTTTTTGTTTGTTTTTTGCTGATTTGCTTGAGTTCTTTGTAGATTCTGGTTATTAGCCCTTTATTAGATTTATAGCTTGAGAGTATGTTCTCCCATTCTGTAGTTTGTCTATTAAAGGGTATCCATTTATATTTTAGAGACATTTCTAATTAAACCCTTTCTGTTTAGATTGGCAGACTGGTAAAGATGTATGGAAAAACATTTTTCTTTGTTTGTTTTAGGTGTGTGTATATATATATATATATATATATATATATATATATACACACACACATATATATCTACATATATATGTAGATTTTATAATAGTTCCTGAAATAATATTCCATTAGTAGCTCCCTATCAGTAAGGCAAATATTGCCTACATAGAGTTTATTGGCAGCTTACACATTCATCTTCTGACTAACTCAGGGATCTGATGAAACTGGACTTTGCAAGTTTAATTGGTAAACAGCACTATTATGCTACTGTTAGAATGAATCAAGATGTGCAATAGAATCTAATTTCTTATATTTTTAAAACTTTTATTCAACAAAACAGCTATTTTCATTACAGAAATAATGCATACTAAATATAGAAAAATAGAAAATGTATATATTCCTTAGGGAGAAAATAGAAATACAAAAACCCCTCAGATTTCATAACTCTAAGAAACTCACTATTAAACTGTAAACATATCTTTTCAGACTATTTTTTCTTTCATTTATTTATATATACTTTTTATTATAATGGACTATGTTTTATTGCTTAATGCTTTTCTGTGAGAAGAATCATACTCTTCTAGTATCTTTCTTAGTTGTGGATTATTATTTCTTTTATATAAATATATCATAATTTACTTAAGCAATCTCCTATTCATACACATTTCTTCACATAGTCAAAAACACAGGGTATGATTTGTGTGTGTGTGTTTGTGTTGTTTTTGTTGTTGCTGTGTTATAAATTTCATCTGATTAGGTAATTGGCAATTTTAAACAAAGGGAATAAATCAGATGAAAACCTATAAAATCATCAGTTACTTTTTGAAAAACAATAATTTTATTTCATGTAATATAAAATTTAAAAAATATATAAGGTCTTTAGGTAGTGATAAAACTTTCTGTTTTTCAGGTTATATTCATGGAAAGTTAGGATCAGAGAGTGTGTGAAGGAAACCTAGACAATTTATATTTATGTGCATCTTTCAATTTTTTATCTTAGATCTCAGCATCAAATTTCTCATTGAAATGGGAAGAAATTATTTTCTGCAACAGTGACAAACCTATTTAATTCACATAGAAGGGAAGAATCATGTTTTATTGCCATCATGAACATTAAAAATGCTGAATAATCTACCACCTAGGACAACTAAAGAGGGTATATGCTTTGCTTCCATCACTTACAATTTTTATTTGTTTTGACCACAATCAAAGAAAAGGAACAGTTTTACTAAAATAACAATAACAAACCCAAAGAACTTTCAGAAATAAATATCATTATGCTGACTTTAAAATTCTTGGAAGTTTTCTTCACAGAGCACTGATTTTGTTTTCATTGAAACTACAAATGGAACAGGCTTTTTTGTTTGTTTTTAAGACTTTTTTTAGAGCAGTTTTGGCTTTACAGCAAAATTGAGACCAAAGTACAGAGATAACCATGTAACCCCTGGCCTCACACATGCAAAGCCTTCCCTATTATCAACATCTCCCACCAGAGGACCCAATTACTACAACTGATAAATCTACATTGACACATCATTATCACACAGAGTTCATAGTTTACATTAAGGTTCATTGTTGGTGGTGTACATTCTATGGGTTTGGACAAAGGTATTAATGACATAAATTCAGCATTATAGTATCATACAGAGTATTTCCACTGCCCTGAAAAATCCCTGTTCTCTGCCTATTTATCCCTCCTTCCTCTCTAACCCATGGTAACCATGGATCTTTTTACTGTGTCCATAGTTTGTCATATAATTGGAATCACAGGGTATATAGCCTTTTTGGATTGGCTTCTCACACTTAGTTTCCTCCATGTTTTTCATGGCTGGATAGATCATTTCTTTCTAGCCCTGAATACTATTCCACTGTTTGGATGTACCACAGATTCTTGCCTACTGATAGGCATCTTAGTTGCTTCCAAGTTTTGACTGTTATAAATAAAGCTGATATAAACATACATGTGCAGGTTTCTGTGTGGACATAGTTGTCAACTCCTTTGTGAAATGATCAAAAAGTGCAATTACTGGATCATATGGTAAGGACATGTTGACTTTCATAAGAAACTGCCAAACTGTCTTCCAAAGTGGTTATACCATTTTGCATTCCCACTAGCCGTTCATGTTTCTCCATATCCTCATCACCAATTGCTGTTTTTAGAGTTTTGAATTTGGCCATTCTAATACGTGTGTAGTGGTATCTCATGGTTGTTTTAATTTGCATTTTCCTGATGACATATGGTGTGTGGTACATCTTTTCATACGTGTAAACTTAGGCTTTCTTAAGGTATATAAATTGTATTGCTTTGAAATTTATTTGTAATTTAAATTGAGTTATTTTTAGTAATCAATTGTTATTGATTAGCATATGTTTTCCCAAATAACAGGCTCTGTCGTCTTTCATCTCCCAAACCTGCTGATGAAACTTTAGCCTTTCTGCTTTTCTTTCCAAGGTACCAAAACACTTCAGTGACAGTTCTAAATATTCAGTCAAAAACCCAGATGCTATATTTTATATGTTTTCCAGATTACTGTTTATTGAAAGGAAAAGGAAATTTGTGTTGCTCCTCAAGAGGAAAGAATATACATTTAGTTGGACCACTGTTGGACTGTGTTTTTACAAATGGGCAGAGCCCTTGTATTCAAACAAACCCAGGCAGGGCTTTCTGCCTAGAGGGCCCATAATCAATCGATCAACCAATCACTCTCTTTCTTCCTATGTCTAGCTCAGTGTGCTCACAATTGCTTTGTGCACCTGCATAATATGGTTAGCCAGATGATAGCAGAGTCCAAGCTTTAGATTTATGCTTAGAAGTAGGTAGAATAGAATTCCTATTGCAATCTTGAGCATAAAGTGTACTAGAATGAGTGATGGGTGGTATTGCCCTGGATAAGAAAGAAAATTGACCTTATTTCTTATTGTCTTTATGCCACATTTCTGTATATATGTTCAGGAATCTTCAGGAGAAGCAGGATTATTTGAGCACACCTTTTTTTCATGGGTATAATTACATCCTAATATTCTCATAACAGCTAGCAAGAGGTAGACATGGCATACAGACCATTGATTTTTATTTTACCCATCATCTGGATAATTTAACATCATATGACTAAAGACCAAAATTTGTATGAAAAAACCTTCAATTTATAAAATGTGTATATTTTACAATACAAATTCAACATAACTAATTACTCAGTAATTATGTCTTATTATGAAGTAGTATTTGATATATAATTATCACTACATAAATATCTTTAAATTGAGCTGTTAATAATAAATAATTTAATTCTCAGCTAAATGAGTCAACAATGATAGATCTCTATTTTAAAAGCAGACTTAGACAGAAAAGGCAAAAAGGAGAGCATTTAAACTGAGAAAGTATTAGTATATAAA
Organism: Daubentonia madagascariensis; assembly: GCA_023783475.1. Classification (NCBI taxonomy): domain Eukaryota; kingdom Metazoa; phylum Chordata; class Mammalia; order Primates; family Daubentoniidae; genus Daubentonia; species Daubentonia madagascariensis. Next base: position 2,863,114 of record JAKFHU010000166.1, read on the forward strand.
GTTCAATATTCCTTATAATCAGGTGATTTTACTCTTACATATTTGTATGTATATAAAAGAGTAGGTTGCTAGAGAGATATGATACACATAGAAATAGCCAAATGGTTACCTAAGGCTTGTTAACTTCCTTTCAGTTACAATTTTGAGGCGTCATTGAATAGGAAATCTTCTCCATGTTAAATTCAAATGCTTCTTGTTTCAGCTTTAACTGTGAATACCACAGAAACAGCTTGTTTAGCTCTAGTTTTATTCAATTGTGATAGAAGCCTATAATAAACACAGCACAATATAAGACTATTCTGTTTGCTTTCAGCCCTTTGCATTATTAACATAGAACTATTTTCTTCGAAATTTTTTCCTGCAATGTATTTTTTCTTTGACGTATTACTTTTCTCAAACAATACTAATAGACTACTTATTTTTGTCATTATTAATTCTATTTACAGATGATCAACTACTAGCTCAGTGCATGCATAACAATTCTTACCTCAGTAATGCCTCTTATACCTCTCTTTCCCTTTTTTTTCGTTCTCAGTCACTATTCACTAAATCAGACATTTGACTTTTCGCTTAGAACAGTATCTTAAGTAATTTTGCTGTTTATAGTATTTCCTCAGTCCAGTTGATCTATAACAGTGCCACCAGGGTTTTCTTCTAAACAGATGTCAGGTCATATTGCTCAACATTATTCAATAGCTGTTTCCCACCCCTTCTGTGTGTGCATGTGTGTGTATATGCACATGCACGTGTGTCCAATTTGTGTTGTGGGAAAAAGAAAGATTGAACACTTTTTAAGGAATTTTATCACATTTTGCTTGGAAAACACTTTTATTTTCCATAGAAAAAATTCTCAAGCACAAAACTACTATAATACTTCATTGTAGGTGTTTCTTTCCCCATTTGTACAATGGGGACTCAAAATAAAGAAATATTTAATATCGTTCCTAATATAGCCTCTTCCAGAATGTCAGTCTTTCCAAGAAGACTCAAGAGAACTAATACACAATCAGCCTTAAACCTTTAGATAATTGCTCATAATTTGCCCACATTTTTCTAACATTTTTTTCTCATTTAATTGAAAGTTTTGCCTGCCTCAAGTAATCATCACGTTGCCAATGATCATGTTATGCCCCAAATGTATGCTTATTACGCTTTTAAAAAGTGATCACTTGAAGATTTGTTGTCGCATCTTTAAAATCAGGGCGCTTCCCCTTGAGTGCTCTTTCAAACTAAGAAATTACAACAGATAACTTTATTGACTTCCTGATGACAACTGTGACACTCTTACAGAACTTTCTACCATTTACTATATAAAAGCTTCAGAATGATATCATCCCTAAAACTGACTTGTGTATGTACCAAACAGCACTGTGACTTGGTTTCCATTTAGATTAAGTTTCTTTAGAGTCTGGTAAGAACTTGAGCAGGTTTGAAGTGGGTTTTTATTATTTTCTCTTTTAGCTGTGCTAAGAATTAATATTTAAAAAAATCCATTACTGCTTTACAGCATTATTTAAGCTATTCTTATTTTTCTGATCAAACCAAATAAAATATGTCTGTGCAATGATTTCTAAGGAGAAACAGCTCCACCTAAAGGCGATTATGAATTATGTCACTCTTCTTTTTCACTTCCAAATTTTCAAAAAGCTATTGCAAAAATGGTAGAAACAAAGGCTTCTTTACCTTTAATATAAAACTATATTTAGCATACATATTTAAACAGAATATATGTAGACACCCGCAACTATATTTATATCTATCATCTATCTTTATCTATCTATATCTATCTACATTTGAATGTTTTTACCTTACATTTCCGTAGACAGAAACTATACTCTGCATTTACCAAAGTAGTATACATCTCTTTACTGAGTTTGGGACAGTGTTTGGGCATTTGAGATATAATATATCCAAGTCTATTGCAACATAAATTACTTCTTTAGCATTAGGGAAAGGATTATCTCACTACAATTGGTTGCAAATCATTAGTGTTATTTTATTAAAAACGGGATGATATTATTGATATCATTTGTTTTTCAAGGAGCAAAGATTTCAGCCACCTATAAATTTCATGTTTAATCTTCAGGAGGAAAAATTAATATACATGAAGTGTTCTCTGAAAATTTGATAGGAATGCTTTTTTCTCATACAGATTTCACAGGGTGGTTTTATGGCAAATGAAATGTCTGTACAGAGTATTTTCAATAGCTTCCCATTTTTACAATAGTTATAGGCATCTCTCAGGGAATTCTTTAATCAAGTCTTTTATGAAGCTCTTATCAAGGTTCCACAAAAGAATCCAGTAGAAAGAAGATTGCTTTTCGGCTGAGGGCAATCCTAAATAAATAAATAAACAAATAGAGGAAGTGCCTTTTCATATGGGAATTTCTAAATCACTATCCTCATATCTGGCAGTGCAGAATACCTTGTTGATATCCTACTCACCAAACAAATCTCTCCCGGGAAGAAAAATGGAAATTGTTAACTGGCAAAAAATGAAGCAATTCACTTTAGTATTGATCAGAGTCACCATTTTGACCTCTCTCTCCATCTCCAGGTTTCTCTTTAGGCAATATATCTGCTGTCAGATTCCTAGCATCTGGAGCCTGGGCTTTCTGCCACAGAGGCACAGGACATGATGCCTGCACCCTCTTGAAGCTTCTCTGACCTCTACCTCTCTCCTCCCTGAAGGACCACACATTATTATCCTATTATTAAGCAAAATTAGCACCATTGTTCCAAAAAAAAATCTTCGTAGTTTAATACCTTACTACCAAACTGTGGCTCATGAACCAACAACATCAAATTTGAAGAAAATTTCCAGATTTACAGGAAGGATGGATGTTATTATGACAATTAGGTAAAAAAGATACTTTGGAATACATGGATCTGTCAAGATTCCCCAAAGCGTTTATTCTGTTTCTGTTAGAGTCAGTAAAAACTTGATGTTTGAGATTAGAGGAGATAACATTTACTGAATATTTACTATGTGTGAAGTCCTGAGAATTTATCAGAGATAATGAAGATATGGCCCCTATCCTCAAATAATTTATGGGGATTCATCATCCCAATTTTAGAGGTGAGATAATTAAGGTTCACAGTAGTAAAGTATAATGTCATGTTCAATTTAATAGGTTTTGGTGTTAGAGCAAAGTCAAATTTCTCTTCCATCATTTATTGGCTTTGTCACTGTGGGCAAGTTACTGAACTCCTCTGTGCCTCAGTTTCTCCTTTATAAAATGGAGATAATAAAAATATAAGCTATTTTATATATTTGTTGCAGAGACTAAATGAGCTAACGTATGTAAAGCACCTAGAGCAGTGCCTGGCAGAACTCCACCAATATTGTCATTGTTGTGGTTGTTATTGTTATTATTATTGTTGCTGAAGGTCACACAGCCACTAAATGGCCTCGCTGAGATTCAAATCCAAATGAGATTGACACCAAAGGACTTTCCACTTATCATAATTTTACCAGTTATAATAAAACAAACTTAAAGGCGACTGTGATTTTGTAGAACGAACTCTGTGAGTGCATTTTGAACACCAGCATTTCAATCAGATCTGTTTTTTTCTGTTTCTGTACTGAAACTTCAAGAAAGACGTGATCACTCTAAGTAAGCTTCATTTTCCTTGTGTATTCAATGAGGATAATACTAGAAACTACTTCATGGAGACACTGAAAGATTAAATGAGATAAAAATGTGAGCATTTTAGTAAACTATAGGTTTAAAATTAAAACACATAAAACACGTATACATTACTTATAAGTAATTTATTTTTATTAATACAACTATTTTGATGATATTGACAATATTTTAGAAACCTCTCTCTTGAAATTGTCTTCAAACACCATGACACATTTTTTTATTCACAGCAAATGTTTTCCTTCTGAGATTATGTATAATTTTTGTAACAGGATGTTGGAAATAGGAATACAGAAGAAAGAATAGAAATAGAGAAGGAATAGGAATAGAGGAGATCAAGCTGGGTAACACCATCTCTGATTAAAAATAAACTTTGAGTACAAAAAGTATTAATATATGTCTTATGTGGCTCATACAGTGTCTCTGAAAATATTTCTAAATTATGACAACATTTGAATGTACGGTGTGTTTTAAAAAGCTACTAACAGTCAATTCATTATTTTATAATTTCAGTGACTATAGTTTGCTTTTGTTTTGGGATTTCTTTTATGTTCGTGAAGCATGAGACTTGGATATCCTTAAAACTCACGTCCATGTAGTCTTGAAAAACATATACAAGCATCTGTGTCCTAGATTTACTTATAATTTAAAATGCTGTGTGATTCTCTGACTTGGGCGGTGCAGAGGCAATATATGTAACCAAAGTGTTGGTACCCCATAGTATTCTGAAATTTAAAAATAAAAAATAATAAAAGAAACCACTTTGGTAGTGAAAATTTTAGATATTTCAAAAAATAAAAAATAAAATAAAATGCTGTGTGATTCTTAGAAGAAATCACCAGACTTTACTTTTAAATTGTTGAGAAGAATAGTTTGAAATACATTGTGAGGGTATAATGATCCCTGAAAGACAATATTTATCATAATAAGTTTAAGAAGTTTAAGTAACGCTTTAGGGCACACAGTTTGGGGGATGTCCATGATTGTAGCTCTGCCTTGGGCAGTGCATAGGCAATATATATAACCAAAGTGTTGTACCCCCATAATATTCTGAAATACAAGGGAAAAATAAGAAAAAATACTCTTAGAGAAAAAATAAATAAATAAATAAAATTTAAAATAAATAAATAAATAAACAATGCTTTAGCTAGGTGTTTAAAAAACTGCTTTCTTGCTCTGCAGGTAAGAAAATAAAGAACTTTTGTCCATTGAAATGTTTAGGTTACCAATCAGGAAAAAAATAATTTGTCATAGAACTATCTATTCCTTTTAGAAAGCACTCTCAGCCTTATTACCTTTATTCTGCAAAACATTCCGTTATTTGGCAAAGCTATCTGTATATTTAATATACACTGGCTAATAAGCACCAGACACTGTATTAGTTTTCTATGCTGTGTAACAAATTACCATAAACTTAGAGGCTTAAAAAACACACAGTTATTATCTTGCACTTTCTGTTGTGTAGTCACTTGGACATGGCTTAGCTGGGCCATCTGTTAGGGTCTCATAAGGCTGAAATCAAGGCATCAGCCAGTGTGGAGTTCTCATCAGAGCCTTGACTGGGGAAAGAACTCTTAATTGTAAAAATTCATTTCCTTGCAATTGTAGAATTCATTGCAGCTTGCTTCTTCAACAACATAGAGAGAGAGAGAGAGAGCAAGTCTGCTAGCAATACAGAGTCTTATAAAATGTAATGCAATCACAGGCATGACATACCATCACCTCACCACATTCTATTTGTTAAACTAAGGTCACAACAAGGGGTTATATTAGGGTGTGGACATAAGGAGCTGGAGCTCAATGGCTTAACCTAATGTTTCTGTGTCACATCCACCTCATATCTTTAAGAGAACTAGAGATATTGGATATGAAATATATTTTTTTCAAAAACCAAGTTTTTGTTTAGAATTTACACCTATAAACCCAAATTCATAAGTACCATTAAATCAAGGGGTAACTCCTGTCAAAATGGCAACCTCAAACACACTTTCAATTCAAATGTAGTGTTTCACTCTAGATGTAAATATTTTCACTGACTAGAGCAAAACAGCACTAGGGTAATTGGTGGCTCTCTCCGCATGGTGAATCCAGTTGATTTTATATGGAATCCTGACCACCTTCTTCTGAGTTTTGAAGGAAGCTGCATTTTTAAATTTTATATTATGAAATTAAAGAGTACAAGTGCAGTTTTGTTTCATAGATATATTGCATAGTAGTGAATTCTGGGCTTTTAGTGCAATCACCACCCAAATAGTGTACTCTTGTACTCATTAAGTAATTTCTCATCCCTCAACCCCCTTCACCACTCCTCCCTCATCCTGCCCACCAGAAGCTGCATTTTAACATTAAGCATATATGGCAGGTTGGGGATATATAAGGTATAAGGATACATGAAACAGAGAATGTCACATGTTTAAAAGAGTCACCATAGCTCTTTTATTAATTATAATAGTTGAGTGGACAGAACACTTTTACCCTCTAGTAGTCTTTTTGCCTTGAGAATCTATCTGTTGTGAAGAAAACATAGGCAATTTGTTAATTAGCACCCTGGGAACCATTTTTGGTTTCTTATCAAACTGTACACTGAAAATGTCAGCACCTGTAACTATTGAAATACATCCTTGGTTCCTCAGGTATTTTTATCAACAACACTGTTATTGTTTTCAGTATTATTATTATCTCAAAAGCAAGTACTATTACCTGGTAGACTTCTTCCTTACAGTTTTGCAGGAAGGGTAAGCTTTGCATAATTAGTTACAGAGTCAGCCATTATGGTAATATGAGTGAAATAAAAAGTACGTGCACCTTTTATCCAATAATTCAACAACGTTTCTTAAAAACCTATCCTATTAAAGAGCATGCAATATACTAACATATGCAAACATTTTCACAAATTTCTATCCCATTTAAATAATTTAGGGTTTTTGTTTGTTTTTATTAAAAATCATCATCAAAAAGATGCCAATTACTTTATTAAGCTAAAATAATCAGGATTAAGCTACTGAAGTTAGCAATCTAGTCCTGGACAAGCTTGCATTTCAGTGAAACTCTTTTTAAATCAAAATTTCCTCATTCTTTTTGTTGTTTTGCTTGGCACAATGACTACAGAATTCGTATTAAAGCCATAAGTATTATTTTTGGAGGAACAAAGTAAATATACTTCTAGGGTTAATTTTGTAACAGTAGCAAAAGTTCTATTACAGAGAAAGTTCTGTACCAGCAAACATTATAGATTCTTAGAGAAGTTTAAATTGAGTCAATTGCATATCAGTCCTTTAAAAGTGTTGATGGGATATTGTAGGAAGATATTTTAAATCAGTGTGGGATATTAGCCATACCCTGTATTCACTAAAATGACATTTCAATAAACTCTGCCTTTCACATTTTGTATTATTTAAACATCCATATTGATGTGACATCTTTAGTTCCCCATGCACTAAGGCAAACATCTTAGGTGAATATTAAAGTTTACTTGTCAAAAATTGAGAAAAGATTGCTTCTGCTATGTGGCATATATAAAAATGAATTCCAGATTAAACTTCTCAACGTGAAAGAACTAAAATATGAATATTTCAGTAGAAAAATAAGCAAGAGATAGTAACTGATAACTCATAAAAAGAAATAAAAATAGCCAATCAACACACAAAAATGACCGACTCACAGATAACCAAAAAAGAATTAAAATTAAAATATTGAGAATTTTAAAATGTCAGATTGGTAAAGATCAAGGAGGATGTTAAGCCTAGTGATGTGAAGAAAGTGAGGAATTAGACATTCTTATCATCTGAAGGGAGTGTAAATTTTTACAACCTCCCTGGAGATTTGGCTATTGGTTGTGTGTGTGTGCATGTGTGTTTGTATAATTTTAAAATCACATACCTCTTCTCAAATGATCAGTCCAGTTCTAGGAATTTACAACATTGAATTAATCATGGCTCTATATTGTCAAGGATATTCATCATAATGTTGTTTATAATACTGAAAATTAAAAAAAAAAGAAATTAGCAGAAATTTAAATGTGTAAAAAAAGAAAATGAATAAATTTAAGTACAGCTATGCAATGGGCTACCATACAGCCATTCAAAAAATGAGGTAGGATATTTAATAACATGTGAAATGTGTAGGTGATATTAAGTGAATACTTCTGCAATGTATATTATAATCTTATTTTATAAAACATTTCTATTCATGTAGAAGAATATTATAATAAGTTGTCTCTAAGTGGTGAGTTTGTGGATAATGTTTAATATTAATTTCCTAAAACATAAATATTATTTTTGTAAAATTAAGCAGTTAGTGCTCTGAAAATGTCAGCAACTGTTTGTTTTCTTTTAAAATACAAGATGTCTTCCACATGAATTTTCATGAATATCAGTGAATAGTATAACTGATGCTACTTTCCATTCAGAAAGAAACATTCCCAGCACGTTTTTTGACATTAGCTGAGACACTTAACAGGAAGACATTGAGAGTAGTCTTCGGAATCATTTTCCTTCCATTCCAAAGTAATTTTGAAGTATTTTTGTTTACTAATCACACTTAGAATTGATCCATTTCCACAGTAAGTGCCATTAAATTGTTAGGTGGTAATAATGATATTGGGAGATAAACAATCTGTAAGGAAAACATGCAAGCAACTTGCAATAACAGATTCTGGTTAAAAATAGCAAAGCTTTTTTTTTTTTTTTTTGATACAGGGTCTCTTTCTGTTGTCCAGGCTAGAGTACAGTGGTGTCATCATAGCTCACTTTAACCTCAAATGATCCTCCTACCTCAGCCTTCGGAGTAGCTGGGACTATAGGCACAGACCACCATTAGAGGCTAATTTTTATTTTTTGTAGAGATGGAATCTTGCTATGTTGCTCAGGCTGGTCTCTAACTCCTGGCCTCAAACAATCTTCCCACTCTGGTCTCCAAAAGTGCTGGGATTACAGGGGTGAGCCACCACACCTAGCCAAAAAATAGCAATGCTTTTTCAGAATAGAAAACAAAATAAGAAAGCAAATGACTGCTTTTACTACTCACTGGAATAATATTTTATGAAATTGTTTAATAAACATTAACATTTTGGAAATTGTGCCAAGTAGGAACAGATATAAAATTTCATATAGCACCATAGGTCCTCTATCCTTTTGTGTTAGGTAATGGGAGTAGAATTAGGATCAGTGTGCTTATAAACATAAGCAAACAATTTCATGAAAATTAATCCCTTCATTTATGTTAATCATAAATTCTACTTCACTAGTAATCTACATACCGCCTGACCAAAATTTACAAAATGTAGACTCAAACTTTAGAGGTAATTTGGTAAACCATTTTGTAGGTGGGTTAGTAAGTTACCAGTTATTACATTACATTATATGGTCATCTAATAGCAGTTAATAATTTAGTTAACCACAGTGACTGGACCACACAGTGATTAGACCACAGACTTATTGATTGACAGATGATTCAGATAAGACAATTCAAATGTCAGGTGTTCAAAATCCATACCAGCTGAATTTGTTTTGCTCCTGGCCAAGGAAAGGCATAGGCAAAACTACAACTCCTGGCCTTTAGGTATTTTCATAGAAAGCAACTGACAATTAAACAAAGTACATAATAAATAAATCTACGTTCAACAGAAAAGATTCATTCCACTAATTTGTATGCCCAATTTATATGATATATATGCAGACTATCAAAATACATTGGTGGCCCCTACTTCCAGTTTCCTTCTACTTAAACAGCTATGTAGATTTGTCACCAAAATTTGTACCTGTGACCATTTCTGCTATTGTGCATTTATATTCTGCCAGTAGATAATTTGAACACTGATGCTACAGGTATGCCTCTTTTTATTGCATTTTGCTTTTATTGCACTTCACAGATACTGTGTTTGTGACAACCCTGTTATCAGTGCTGTTTTTCGAACAGCATGTGCTCACTTTGTGTCTCTGTGTCACATTTTGGTAATTTTCATAATACGTTAAATGTTGTTATTATTATTATTATATCTGCTATGGTGACATGTGATCAGTGATGTTTGATGTTACAATTGTAATTGGTTTTGGGGTTATAAAACTGCACCCATATAAGATAGCAAAATTAATAATGTTGTGTGTGTTCTAACTCCTCCACCAACTGGCCATTCCCCTGTCTCTCCCTTGCCCCAGGCCTCCCTACTCCATGGAATATAGCCATATTAAAATTAGGCCAATCATAGTAATAACCCTACAGTGGCCCCTAAGTGTTCAAGTGAAAGAAGAGTTGCATGTCTCTCATTTTAAATCAAAAGCTAGAAATGATTAAGCTTGGTGAGGAAGTCAGTGCTCATTTACCATTCTGAAAATCCTAGGGCTTTTAAGAATTATGCTAAATCTACTTTCCCTGTGTTCTATAAATGGATCAACAAAGCCTGGATGACAGAACGTTTGCTTCCAGCATGTTTTACCAAAAATTTTAAACCCATAGTTAAGACCTGCTGCTCAGAAAAAAGGATTCCTTTATTGGAATTACAGCTCATTGACTATGCGCCTGATCACCCAAGAGCTCTGATGGAGGCATACAGGAGATTATTTTTGTTTTCATGCCTACTAACACAACATCCATTCTACAGCCCGTGGATCAAGGAGTGACTTCAACTTTCAAGTCTTATTATTTAAGAATACATTTTATAAGGCTATAGTGACTATAGATCATGATTCTTCTGATGGATCTAAGCAAGGTAATTTGAAAACCTTCTGGAAACAATTCACCATTCTAGATGCCATTAAGAACATTTGTGATTCATGGGAGGAGGTTAGAATATTAACATTAACAGGAATTTGGAAGAAATTGACATGTCCAGAAATTGACTTTGAGGGGTTCAAGACTTCAGTGGAGGAAGTCACTGCAGATGTAATAGAAACAGCAAGAGAACTAGAATTAGAAGTGGAACCTGAAGATGTGACTGAACTACTGCAATGTCATGATAAAACTTGAATGGAAGAGGAGTTACTTCTTAAGGATGAGCAAAGAAAGTGGTTCCTTCAGATAGAATCTTCTCCTGATAAAGATGCTGTGAACATTGTCGAAATGACAACAAAGAATTTAGAATATTACACAAACTTCGTTGGTAAAGGAAAAGCAGGGTTTAAGAGGATTGACTCCATTTCTGAAAGAAATCTACTATGGCTAAAATGCTATCAAACAGCATCGCATGCTACAGAGAAAATATTTTGTGAAAGGAAGGGTTGACTTCATTATTGTCTTATTTTAAGAAATTGCCACAGCCACCCTAACCTTCAGTAATTAGGTCAGCAGCCTGATCGGTCAGCAGCCATCAACATCGAGGCAAGACACTCTACCAGTGAAAAGATTACAACTCACTGAAGGCTCAGATGATGATTTGCATTTTTAGCAATGAAGTAGTTTTTTAATTAAGGCATGTATATTGTTTTCTTAGACATAATGCTATTGCACAATTAATAGACTGCAGTATAGTATAAATATAACTTTTATGTGCACTGGGAAACAAAAAATTCATATGACTCATTTTGCTGAGATATTTACTTTTTTGCAGTTGTCTGGAACTGAACTCACAATATCTTTGAGGTGTGCCTCTATATTTATCTAAGAGACAAATCTTATGTTGCAACCCTCTTGCTTCAATTTCTTCTAAGATTTCTCATTAGATAAAGATAAAATCTCCTTCACATGTTATGCATAGCCCTTCTTGTCTTTGGCTGCACAACTGACCTCATTTTCTTCTCCTCCATCACTCACACTCTATTAACTAGCAACCCTAAACTATGTGGAATTTCCCTAACAAGAAATGCCTACTTGTGACTCCTTGCCATTGCACTATTTGTTCTGTCTGTAATTCTTCTTCTATTCATGTCTGCCTACAACACTCAGACCCATTCTTCAAGTTTAAGAAAAGTCAAAGCTCCAGTTTCCTTATCTGTAAAATATGAATACTGCTAAACATTTTTCAGTATTGCTCTGGAAATAAATGAGGTAATATAAAATTATTATTTAGCAAAGCTACTGACCAAAGGTAAATGCTCAAAATAATAATTTATTATTGTTAGATTTTGGAAATTTTTATATTAATTCAATACCTAATCTTAATCTTAAAAGATAAAAAATGAAGGATGACTTCCTATTGCAGAAACTTTATGAAATAATATATAATTAAGAAATATTTCAACTTATTCCATTATTCCATGTTCAACTTGTCTGATATCTGCCTCGTGTCTCATTGCTGGGGTGGGAGATTACATATAAACAAAGGGAGGAGTGTCAGAATTGTTAACTCATACCTTCCTAGGAAATAATTTTATCAAGTAAACTTCAGCACTTATGTGCACTTTAAAAGACTAGACTTATTTTCTGAAGTTAATTAAGTCAGCACCATTTTTGCCTCCAACTTCACTGAGGATGTTTGATACATTTATAATGCAGTTAGATTGTTTTCTGTCATTCTGCATTTTATCTTGTGATCCCCCAACCTCTTATGAAATTTTCTTAAAATAGCATGCAATAAAGTTCACTCTTTGTACAATAAAGTTTCATGAGTTTTGACAAATGTATGTTATCATATATCCACATCATAGTATCATACAGAGTGCATCACTGCTATAAAAAAAAATCCCCATGTGTACTTAACCTTCCCTTCACCCTAGATCCCTTGCAAACACCAATCTTTTTACCATCTCGATAGTTTTTCCTTTTCTATAATGTCATATAATTGGAATCACACCATATCTATCCTATCCAGACTAACTTCTTTCACTTTGCAATATGCATTTAAGGTAAGATTGTATTTAGTTTTGTGAGAAACTGCCTAATGTCTTCCCAATAGCAGAGCCATTTTTAATTCCTACCAGCAATGAATCCTCACCAGCATTTGGTATTGTCAGTTTGTTGCTGCTGTTGTTGTTTTGTCATTCTAATAGGTGTGTAGTGGTATCTCATTTTCGTTTTAATTTGTAATTCCCTGAGCATATAAGACGTTGAGCATCTTTTCTATGCTTGTCACATATTATTTTCTGAAGTGTTTTCAGATCTTTTGCCCATGTTTTATTTGGGGTTTTGTTTAATTATTGTTGAGTTTTAAGAGTTAGTTCTGTATTTAGATACAAGTAATTTACCAGATATGTGTCTTATAAATATTATCTCCCATGTGTCTTGTCTTTTCTTTATTTTTTCATTGTTTCTAGCAGAGCCATTATTTTTATTTGTTTGTTTTCATAAAGTCCAACTTTACTTTCAGGGATCATGTTTTTGGTATTGCATTTAAAAATGTATTGCTAAACTCAAGGTCACCTAGATTTTCTCCTACATTATCTTCTAGAAGTTACGTAGATTTGCATTTTACATTTAGGTCTATGATCCATTTGAGTTAATTTTTAAGAAAGGATACTTTTTTTTGCATGCGGTTGTTTGCTAGTCCCAGCACCATTTGTTAAAAAGACTATTTATCCTTTTTCTATCAAATTGCTCTTACATCTTTGTCAAAGATCAGTTGACTAAATTTGTGTGGATCTATTTCTAGGGTTTCTATTCTGTTACACTGATATTTTTTCTATTATTTTGCCAATAACACATTGTCTTGATTACTATAACTTTATATTAAGTCTTTAAATAAGGTAGTGTTAGTCTTTGAACTATAATATAATCGTCTTCAGTATTCAAGTGCTTTTCCATACAAACTTTTCTTTTTGAATTGAGTTCCCCCTGACAATTTTATTATGAAAATATTTTAAAATACAGAAGAATTGAAAAAATGTACAGTGAATACCCACATATCTATCACCCAGATTCTCCAATTGACATTTAGCCCTTTTTTCTTTATCACATGTCTCTTCGTCTCTCCATCCCTTTCTATCCATCAGTTCATGTTATTTTTTAAGCATTTCAAAGTAAGTTACAAGTATCAGTGTACTCCTCCCCCAGCCACTTTAGCAGTCATATGATTAACGTAATTCAATATTTATTTATTTGTTTAGGGAACACTTACCTATGATGAAATGCACAAATATCAATAATATCATTTAAAGAGTTTTTGTTTGTTTGTTTTACATTATATTTACCTGTATTTCAGGGGTCAAGACTTAATTTTTTCTTTTTAATTAATAGAGTTTATATTTTTCAGACCAGCTTTAAGTTTATAAAAACTTGAACAGAATGTAAAGAGAGTTTCCATATGTCCCCCCTTCCACAGTTTCCCCTGTTATTAACATTTTGCATTAGTGTGGTTCATTTGTTGTAACTGATGAAACAATACTGATACATTGTTATGAACTAAAGTCCATAATTTACATTAAGTTCCCTTTTCCTGTTGTACCTTCCATGAGTTTTAACAAATGTATAATGACACAAAAAGTTTGATAAATTTTTCAGTAGCCTATCACGAAATGGAGTGTTTCCAACAACCCACAAATTTGCCTCATGCTTCATCCCAGTTAATCTCACCACTCCAGGAAACTATTCTGCTGTTTCTTTGTTCTTGTTTTTGTTTTCACTATAGGTTAGTTTTATTTGTTGAAGCTTTTTAAAACTATTTTTTATTATGGCAAGATATATGCAACATACTATTTACTATTTTGATGATTTTTAAATGTATAATTAAGTGACATTAAATACATTCATATTGTGCAATCATCACCACTGTACATCTCAGAACTTTTTCCTCATTATAAACTGAAATTCTATTCATTAAACAATACATCCCCATTCTTCCTTCCTCCAATCCCCTAGTTACCATTATTCTACTTCCCATTTCTATGGGCTAGATTGTTATAAATATATCATATACATAAAATACAATATTTGGCCTTTTGTGCCTGATTTAGTTCACTTAGCATAATGTTTTAAGGTTATTCCATGTAGTATCTTATATCAAAATTTCCTTTTTAAAGCTGAATTATATTCCACTGTATGCATAAAACACATGTCTTGATCAGTTTGGGTTTCTATAAAAAAGCACCATAGACTAAATGTCTTATAAACAACAGAAATTTGTTTCTCGCAGTTCTGAAGTCTGGAAGTTTCAGATCAGGATGCCAGCATATTTGGGTTCTGGTGAGGACAATCTTTTTGGGTTGCAGACAGCCAACTCTTTATTGTATCCTTACGTGGCAGAAAGAGGGCTAGAGAGAGCTCTCTGATGTTTCTTTTATAAGAGAAATAATCCTATTCACAAGGGCTCCAGCCTCATTACCTAATTACCCACCAAAGGCTGAGATGATGCCATCACATTGGGAGTTAGGATTTCAACATATGAATTTTGGGGTGACACAAATATTCAGTTCATTGCATTCTACCCCTTGCCCTTCCAAAATTCATATCCTTCTCACATGCAAAATACATTCATTCTTTCTCAACAGCTCCAGAAGTCTTAACTCATTCCAGCATCAACTCTAAATTTTAAAGTCTAAAATCTCATCTAAATATCATCTGAATCAGATATGGGTAAAATCTGAGGTATGATTCATCCTGAGGCAACATTCCTCTCCAGCTTTGAAACCAAACAAGTTATGTGCTTCCAAAATACAGTGATAGGATAAGCATTGGATAAACATTTCCATTCCAAAAAGGAGAAATAGGAAATAAGGAAGTGGTGACAGATCCCAAAAAAGTAAAAAACCTAGTAAGGCAAACACCATGAGATATTAAGGCTCAAGGATAATTCTCTTTGGCTCAATGCTCTTCCTTGCCAACCCTCTGTGGCAGGAGTCCTGCTTTCTGAACCCTCTGGGGTGGCAATGTCATTCACATAAATTGTCTGGCCAGGGCACTGTGTAAGCTGTTGTTCTCTGTGGTGGCCCCACCCATGCTATGGTTCTCTGTTGGGATGCGTTGGCCCCACCCCCACAACTCTGCTGGGTGTTGGTCTTGCACTTTGTAATTGAAGGAGAGGCAACCATTTTCCTCCCCCAAAGGCTTGCTCACTCTGGGCTTGTAGTGGGAGTGGCAGCACTAATGATCTCTGAATCCTCTTCAGGTTTTTTTCCCCTTTGTCTTAAAGAATAGCATGTGCTTACAGCTGAGTAGGATTTCATTTTTTAAGGCTAATACTATTCCATTGTATGTATATACCAAATTTTATTTATCTCTTCACCTGTCCACCGAAATTTGATTTTCCCCATACCTTGGCTATTGTGAATAATATTACAATTAATTTTTGAGAAGGGTGTCAGGACCATTCAATGAGGAAAGGACAATCTTTTCAACAAAGGGTACTTGGAAAACTAGATATCCACATGCATTAAAAAAATAAAGCTGTACCCTCTCTCACCCTATAACATTGTGAACTAAAATAAAATCTTAAGGCTTCCACCACCACCTGGCCCGCTGCCGCCACCGGGGGTGGGGGGGTAGGGGGTCCCCTCCTGGCCAAGGGGATATCCTAAAACTAAATTGCCTGCCAGGAGGAGGGAGGTCACACCTGCCTCATCATGCCCCCTCACTTCTTGGAGATATCCTTTGTGACTCATTTACGGGCCTAAGGCTATGCAAGACAAACCTGCAAGTCTTCAATTTACACAACAAATATATGTCTGGTGGCTTGTCTCTTCCTTATCTAAAAACATTCCAAGCTTTTAGACAAAGCTTCATTTTTTAACTAATTACAAGTCAAAGAGTCTTTAAACCCACCTATAACCTGTAAGCCCCCTGCTTCAAGATAACCCACCTTTTTGGCAAACCAATGTATGCCTTCCATGTATTGATTTATGACTTTACTTGTAATCCCTGTCTCCCTGAAATGTATAAAACCAAACTGTAACTCAACCACAGCGAGGTCACTTGCTCAAGGCTTCTTGGGTGTGGCTCTGGGTCATGGTCCTCAAATTTGGCTCAGAATAAACATCTTTAAATTATTTTACAGAGTTTGCTTTCTTTTGAATTGACAACATATACAAAAATTAACTTACAGTGGATGAGAAACCTAAATGTAGGAGTTAGAACTATACATTCTTAGAAGAAAACATAGAGGGATAGCTTCATGACATTGGATTTGGCAGTGATTTCTTGGCTATGACACTGAAAGAAGCAAAGAAAAATAGATGAATAGTACTTCACTAATTATAAAAACTTTTGTGTATCAAAGGGAGCTACCATGAGAGTGAAAAGGCAGCCCACAGAATTGGAGAAAATATTTTCAAATCAAGGACAGGGTGCGGTGGCTCATGCCTGTAACCCTATCACTTTGGGAGGCTGAAGCAGGAAGACTGTTTGAGGCCAGCAGTTCAAGACCAGCCTGTGCAAGAGCGAGACCCCGTCTCTACAAAAAACAGAAAAATTAGCCCCACATTGTGGCGAATGCCTATAGTCTCTGCTACTTGGGAGGCTGAGGCAGAAGGATAGCTCCAGCCCAGGAATTTGAGATTGCAGTGAGCTATGATGACACCACTGCATTCTAGCCCAGGAGAAAGAGCAAGACCCTGTCTCAAAAAAGTATGTATATATATTTTCAAATCATACATCTGATAAGTGATTAACATCCAGAATATATAAAGAACTTCTACAACATAACAGCAAAAAACACAACCCAGTTTAAAAGGAGTTGAATAGACATTTCTCCAAAGGACACACACAAATTTCCAACAAGTGGATTAAAAGATGTTCAACATCACTAACCATTAGGGAAATGCAAATTAAAACCGCAATGAGACACAACTGTAAATCAATTAGGGTGGATGCTATCAAAATATCAGAAAATAATAAGTGTTGGCAAGGATATAGAAAATTTGTAACACTTCTGCATTGCTGGTGAGAATGCAAAATGTTATAGCTACTGCAGAAAACACTATTACGGTTCTTCAAAAAGTAAAAATAAACAGAATTAGTATATGATCCAGCAATTCTACTTCTGGGTATGTATCCCCAATTATTGAAGGCATTTTTACTCAAACAGATATTCGTACATCTATGTTCAAAGCAGCATTATTCACAATAGACAAAAGGTAGAAACAACCCAAACAAATGTAACAGATGAATAGATAAACAAAATGTAGTTTATATAATACATACGATGGAATATTATTCAGACTTAAAAAGGATTGAAATTCTGGTACATGCTATAACATGGGTGAATCTTAAAGACAGTATGCTACTTGAAATAAGCCAGACACACAAGGCAAATATTGTTTGATTCCACTTAAATGAGGTATCTAAGATAGTCAAATTCATGGAGACAGAAAGTAGAAGAGTGATTACTAGGGAATGGGGGGAGGGGAATGGAGAGTTATTGTTTAATGGGTACAGAGTTTTAGTTTGGGATGATTATACAGTTCTGGTAATGGATAGTGGTGATGATTGAACAACAGTGTGCATGTAGTTAATATCATTAAATTCTACATTTTAAAAAGTTAACTATAAATTTTTGTTATTTATATATTATCACAATAAAAAACCTCATGCATTTAACATTTATTTAATACCTATTATGTGGCAGGCGGTGTTCTAAAGTACTCAAACTTCTTTGATGAACAAGGCATGCAAATTCTATGCTTTCCTAGGGCTTGCGCTCTAGGTTCTAGATTAAGAAAAACGAACCAATAAATAAACAATAGTAATAAGCTCTATGTTGAGAGTTCAGAAAGGATAAAAATTTAAAATTGATTCGTAGCTTTGTCAGTCTGATAAGATCTGCCTTTAGATTAAAATTATATTTAAACTGAAATCTATAAAACAAGAAAGGGCTGGCCATGTGAAGTAGATGTTGCCATTATTGTATATTTTTATTTAGTGCTAATCTATCAACTGGAAATATTCATAAAAATGTAACAATTCTTTATCATTACCTTTTAATATACCTTTATTTTGCCAAATTATGTAACTTGGCTTTTAACATGGAAATAGTTGGGGGTTGTTCATTATTAGACTTTGGTATTACTATTTAATTTCATTCTGCTATTAGTAGTATATAATTTGAAAAATGTCCATTTGCAAGCCATTAAAAATAATGGAGCTTCTCCCCCTGCCAAGCACAAAATCATTGGAATACCTTTTACACAAAATCATTGGAATACCTTTTAGGGAAACTTAACACTTTTCCCCTAAAGGAGTATATATTTTAGGATGTAGATACTAGTTCAGTTTGGTCGACATTTATTGGATACCCACCATTTACTACATTGGAAATATAAAAATGAGTTTGGCATGATTCAACTCTTTGCAGATCATATTGGCTCAAGCACATGAGTAGATATTTTTTAAATGATGTGGCAAGAAAACAATAAATGCACACATAGGAAGCTACCTGAGCACAAAGGAAGGATATTTGGTCCAGCTTTAGTAGGTAACTAAAGTCTTCCTGAAGGAGTCAGTGTCTGGAAAGTCTCTTGAACATTAAGGAAAGGATAGCCAAGGAGAATAAAGTGGATGGAGGGTTGACTGTTTCAGGCTACGGACTAGAAAGAGCAAAGGCATAAAGGCAAGAAACTACGAGATATGTTTGTGAATGTTGGGGGGGTACAATTCGGCAGTTGCAGTTATGAGTTACTTATATATAAATTGTAAGACATTAAAATGGCTGGAAATTAGATTGCAAATGCAGGCAGGAGTCAATTCATAGAGTGTCATTTATGCCAAGTTAAGGTGTTTGGATTTGCTCTCATTTTAAACAAAGGACTATTGAAACCTACTTAAGCATTTGAATGACATGAACAGAGAATGGATTTAAGGTAACCAAGCCAATGGTAGGGATTAGGAAGCTGTTGCTATATTCTAGGTGAGAGGTGTGAATAGTGTGGAGTAGATGATAGCACTGGGGACTGAGAAAATGGTTAAGGTTGGTAGATTTTGAGGAGGTAGAATCACTCAGACTTTGTCATTTACTGGATATAAGGGATGAAGAAAAGAAATAACAGATGATTCAGTGCATGCCATTGGTACCTCACTCAGATCCTTTTTTTACCAGCTGGTGCAGCCATCCATCAGATGTTATGAGTGTTGGCTGTTAAAGACTGGCATCTGCAATCGAGAATAGCCCTTGCCTAAATAGGAACCACCTACACCTGGAGGATATGCATATTTCTCTTCTTCCAGAAGATCTTGGCCAATTACTGACTGAGATGGGAGTATAAAAATGTAGAAAGGTCATCTTCACACTTCTGATTCCAGAGATATGGAGTAGAAGTACTTTTTCTTATTCCTTCCTCTAAGTACAACTAAAACTCCCGGACATTAGATATAAACAAACATAAGATGATGCTGAAAGGTGTAAAGAAGAAGATAGACAAACTAGGAAACTTGGAACATAAATAATGACACAATGGTGATTTCTCTGGGTTTTTTTTCTCATATACCTTAGTCTTAGTGCTGGAGAAACCAGTAGCCCAAAAACACCAGTGGCCACAGACTACCAAAAAAAAAAGCTCCAACATAAGCCATTTTTTTTCTCTAGCAAAAAGGGTGGGAAAGGGGCAGTCTAGCAAGGCAGAGAATTTCTGAACAATAACTGTTCTACTCCATCTAAACACCACACACACAAAAAAAAACTATGGCCACACTCACATCAGCAAAGAATGAGCAGGGGGCCTAGACTTCTACCCTCACTAGACTATGTAACAAAGTGCCCCAATCCCTCCAGCTGGGAGGTTTCAGAGAATACTGAGTAGAGAGTCATGATGTTCATCCCTGCTCATGGTTACTAGCTGCTCCTTTCACTCTTGGCTGAGTCATGTCAAAGGAGGCCTAGTGGAGCATCAGAACTTTCACTACCACCCAGCAGTAACGGACTAACCCTCAGGGATATTAGTGAAGGCCATGTGGAGGCAGTAAAGAAGCACTCCTGTTTCTCCCAACCATTGTATCAGGGGAGACCTACTGTGAAGCTGGAGCTCTCACCCCCACTCAGCAATAAATAAGATCTCCTCTTCCTTTCTGGTGTTGAGAGAGGATGACTAGAGAACCTGGACTTCCCCTCCTGCCCGAATCTGGAAGTAACTAGGCAGCATGCCACTTCTTCTCCTGGGGTGATGATAGGAGAACAGCTAGAGGATACTAAATTTAAATAAGATCCAGAATCTTATAACATAATACCAAATGTCCCAGGTTTCAAATTTTAAAAAGTCACTCATACCAATAGTTTAGAAAATCTCAACTTTAATGAGAAGGCAACAGATAGACACCAACATCAAGATGACAGAAATGTTAGAATTATCTGAGAAGGATTTTAAAGCAGCAGAGTATAAATGCTTCAGTGACCAATTATGAACCACTTGAAGTAAATAAAAAATAGTGTCAACAAAGGAATAGAAGTTATTAAAAAAAAAAGAAAATACAACTGGAAAATACAAAAAACAAACTAAAAAGCTCAATGGATGAGTTCAACAGCTAAATGGAAGAGATAGAGAAAAAAATCAGTGGACTTGAAGATAGAACAATAGAAATTATCCTATCTGAACAAGAGAGAGAGAATAGACAGGAAACAATAAAGCAACAACAACAACAAAACCCAAAAAAACACAAAATCATGGACCTGTGAGACTGTAAAAAGTATCTAATATTGATGCCATTGGAATCCTGGAAATCATAGAGAAAAAGAAGATGACTTTAAAAGTATTAGAATAAATAATAGCTGAAAACATACCAAATTGGGGGGGGTGGAGACACAAACCTAAAGATTCAAGAAGATTAGCAAACACCAAACAGGGTAAATCCAAAGAAAGCCACAACTAGACACATCATAGTCAAATTTTTAAACAACAAAACAAAAACAAAATCTTGACTCTAACAAGACAG
This sequence comes from Daubentonia madagascariensis, assembly GCA_023783475.1. Taxonomy (NCBI): domain Eukaryota; kingdom Metazoa; phylum Chordata; class Mammalia; order Primates; family Daubentoniidae; genus Daubentonia; species Daubentonia madagascariensis. The sequence goes on from JAKFHU010000166.1 coordinate 2,884,479, forward strand.
AAATAATACCTTACCTATAAAAGATAAAATAATTCAAATAAAATTGATTTCTCATCATGCACCATAGAGGCCAGAAGAAAGTGACATAGTTCTTAAGTGCTGAAAGGAATTCACTATCAACCAGAATTCTGTATCCAGCATAAATGTCCTTCAGGAATAATGGGGAAATAAAGAAATTTTCAGATGAAGGAGAACAAAGAGAATATGTTATCAGCAGTAGACTCATCCTAAAAGACTATCTAAAGGAAGCTCTCTAAATAGAAAAAAAAAAGTGATAAAAAGGAGTTTTAAAACATTCACGATAAATAGGAATGAACTGTTGATTCAAGCAACAACTTGGATGGACTTTAAAAGAATTACCCTGAATGAAAAAATTCAACCTCAAAAGGTAATGTACTGTGTGATTTTATTTATATAACAATCTTGAAATAACAAAATTATAGAGATAGAGAACAGATTAGTGGTCATGAGGGGTTAGAGATGGTGAGGGGAGAGAGGAAAGCATGACTATAAAGGGAGTAGCATGAGCAATATCTTTGTGGTGATAGAATAGTTCTGTATTTGGATTGCTGTGGTAGTTACATGAATTTACACACCTGATAATGATAGCATAATATATACACACTTTATACCAATGTCAGCTTCCTGTTTTTGAGATTATACTCTGGCTATATAAAATGCAAGCAATGGGGGAAACTGGGTGTGGTTATGTGGAACTTTCAGTACTGTCTTTGCAACTTCTTATATATCTACAGTCATTTCAAAATAAAATGTTCCAAAAACAAAAGACATCCTTCTTGCCTCACAATGGTACTAACACTCTGGTGAAATTTTACCTCACATCTTCCCGATGGAATAGGACTGAAAGTAGTCATTTGCTGATGAATTATAAGTTCATGCAATGCCATCAACATAGGGGGCAATTTTAAAAAATCTAAAACCTATTAATATTTTAAATATACTCTTTCTATGCATGCTGATGCAATATCTCCTCTAAGAAGATCCACAGGAAGTATTTGAATACAGCTTTATGAATATAGAACTTTTCAAATATATTTCCCATTTGTGTTGACTTTTAGAAAGTTTATATCCATGTATATTCTCTATCTAGCAAACATATAAGTCTACATGAAATGTATTTTGTTCACCTATAAGAGTCTAGGATTCATCTTAAGTAACTTCCACAGACTTATTTCCATTTAATTCATCTTTTATACTTATTTTCAATTGTTTTATTGTGCTATATTGATGATGTCTGTGTAAAGCACACAAAACCTTTACACTTTTAACTTGTAAGTCACGTATAAATAAACAAGTGTTTATAGAATCCATACCTCTAAACATTAATCATGAGGGCATGGAATGTGATTTTTGTAATTTAACACAAAAAATATCAATACCTAACAATTGTAGGATGAGTCCTTTTGAGAAAGAGAATGAGTAGGAAGTCATATATTTCATTTCTGACTATGGAAACTTTCAAACATATGTGAAAGAGAGAGTGGTATAACTAACCTAGCATCAGCAACTATAAACATTTATAACACCCCTACCAAATCTTAACTGGAGGAGGAACTATAGAAGTTAATGCAAATCCCAAGAATCATATACTTTATTCAGTAATTAATATTTACTTTTTGGAAGGACTTTAAAAAATACAACTACTGTACTATTTTGACACAAAAAAGCTGAAAATAATTCCTTAATATTATCAACATCTATATCGCATTCAATTTTCTTGATTATCTCAAAAAATACCTTTTTAAGACTGGCTTGTTAAAACAAATATCTGAACAATGACAAAACATTGCATTTGGTAGATGTGACACTTCAGTATTTTCAAAAATAAAAGGAAGACCCTGGTACAGTGGTTCATGCCTGTAATCCCTGCTACTCGGAAGGCTGAGGTGGAAGGCTTACTTGAACCCAAGAGTTTGAGACCAGCCTGGGCAGTATAGCAAGACCCCATCTCTAAGAAGAAAGAAAGAAAGAAAGAAAGAAAGAAAGAAAGAAAGAAAGAAAGAAAGAAAGAAAGAAAGAAAGAAAGAAAGAAAGAAAGAGAAAAAAACTTTATTGAGGCATAATTGATATTCAATAATAACACAATTAAAATGTACAATTTGATAAAATTTAACACATGGATATACCTGTAAAAATGTCACCACAATCAAGATATTGAACATATCCACCACCCCCAAAATTTTCCTCATGCCCCTTTGTAACCTCTCCCTCCCATTCCTTTCTTCTTTCTCCCCCAATCATTAATTTGCTTTTAATTATTATACATTAATTTTTATTTTGTGTAATTTTATATAAGGAATCATGCAGTATATACTCTTTTTATCTACTTCTTTTTTAAGTTGGCATAATTATTTTGTGATTCATCCATGTTTTTACAAAAATAGCATAGAGGATTTCTGTGTATAGTATATTATCCCCCTGGAAATTGGCATTGGTATAATACTCTTAACTCAAATATACAACTTTTTTGGATTTCATGAGTGTTCACAGATATTTTGTGTGTTTGTGTATGTAAGTATGTATATTCTTTAAAAAACCAGGGTACCACTACGTTGCCCGGGCTGGCCTCAAACTCCTGGGATCAAGTGATCCTCCCACCTCAGCCTCCCAAGTAAGCTGGGACTAGGGGTGTATGCCATCGCACCCAGCTATGTTCATATTTTTTTGAACTAACTTGTTATCCATTCATTGTGCTATGTCAGAACACAGATTAGAGTGATTGTCTTGTGATAACTCTTTTGAAGTCCTCTATTTTGGGATTAATATCCTATACTTTATTTTCAACAGCTTTATTGAGGTATAATTAATATTTTTTAAAAGTGCACATATCTAATGTGTATAATTTGATCAGTCCGGACATTTGCAAACACCTGTGACATCATCATTATCATAAAATAGATATATCCAACACCTCCCAAAATTTCCTTATGTCTCTTTGTTTTTGTTTTTATTTGTGGTAAGAACACTTAACATGAGATCTACCTCAATAAATTTTGAAGGGCACAGTACTATACTGTTAACTATGGGCATCATTTTGTACAGCAAGTCTCTGGAATTTATTCATCTTGCATAACCGAAACATTATATCCACTGAACGATTCCCCATTTCTCCCACCCTCCATGTTGTAGGTATTTCACATTGTATATATTCAATAACCAGTAGTTAGTTACTACTGAATAGTATTTCATTGTATTGATATACTACAATCTATTTATCCGTTCAACTGTCGGTGGACATTTGGGCTGTTTCCAGTTTGGAGCTATTACAAATAAAGCTGCTATGAATATTTGTGTAAGTCTTTGTATGGGCATATAAGTTTTAATTTTCTAAATAGCTGGCTTATATAGTAGATGCATGTTTAACTTTAAGATAATTACAAACTGTTTTTCAAAGTGGTTGTGCCATGTTACATACCTACCAGCAATAGAGGTATTTGGAATATATATTTCAAAACTCTGAAATATCAGAGTTCCAGTTTCTCCGCATCCTTCCAGGGATGTGTGTGCACAGAGAAAAGGTTATGTGAGGACACAAGAAGGAGGCCATCTGCAAGCCAAAGAATGAGGCCACAGATGAAATAAAACCTACTGTCATTTTGATCTTGGACTTCCAGCCTCCAGAACTGTGAGACAATAAATGCCTGTTGTTTAAGCCACCCAGTCTGTAGTATTTTGTTGTGGCAGCCCTAGAAAACTAATAGAGTAGTTTTTTAAAAAAAAAATTTTAGTCATTGTAATAGGTGAGTGGTTGTATCTCATTTACATTTTCCTAATGTAATAGGGAATTTTTTCTAATAACACCAGCAACAAGAAGAATTTTGTCATTCTCCCTCATACTCAACTCTCTTTAATTTTCCTGTAGGACAACCCTAGAATTGATCCCATTGACTTCAATAAGTCTTTGTTCAAAGCCAAGGGAAATGCTCTTGTGGGAGACCAGAATATGCCACCCCAAAATATGAAGGATTATTCAGTTGAAGGCAATTAAGGAGAAACAGATGTAATAAAGCACTGTTTCCCACCTCGATTTTCCTAAAAGCAGGACATATATTTACAAAGACAAATGTATCCTGTCCATCCCTTTTACCAGAAAGAACAAGGGTTAACAACTGAAGATAACTTTGTACCCTTATTGTTCTGGAGATAGCGCTAGAAAAATCTACATGAATAAGGTTGATCAACAAGCCTCTATCTCCCATTTATTTGTCTTTCTCCAACATGCCCCCTCCATCGAGACATGAATTCTTTTTCCTTTGCCTTGTTCTTTCTCTAAAAATTTATTTTCTTTCTTGAAGATGCTATATAAGCTGAATTCAAAGCCACCTCTTTGAGAACTATTCATTTTCTGAGTGTTTCCCACATAAATATGAAATGTACATGTTAATAAACTTCTGTTTGTTTTCCTCCTGTTAATCTGTTTTTTGTTATAGGGGTCCATTCTACCTAAGAAGCTAGGAGGGTTGAAGAAAAAATTATTTTTCTTCCCCCTACAATCTCTTATGACTCATTGTGGTGTGTAAACCCTCCTTACTAATATCATTCCATTGGGGCATTAATTTGATGGTCTTTGCTGCCTCCTAACTATAGAAATGTATTTTAGCTTACTCTTATTTTCTAAAAACATTACTAAGTTTTCAGAAATGCAGAGATTTCAACAATACTTTAAAATATTTCTTAAAAATTCTGATTTATGCATCCGATAAAGGGCTAATAACCGGAATCTATAAAGAACTCAAGCAAAACAGCAAGAAAAAATCAAACAACCCCATTAAAAAGTGAGCAAAAGACATGAACAGAAGCTTTTCAAAAAAAGAAAGACTAATGGCCATTAAACATATGAAACAATGCTCAACGTCTCTAATCATCAGGGAAATGCAAATCAAAACCACAGTGAGATATCACCTTACTCCTATTAGAATGGCTTTTATCAAAAAGTCCCAAAACAACAGACGCTGGCGTGGATGTGGAGAGAAAGGAACACCTAGACACTGTTGGTGGGACTGCAAACTAGTACAACCTCTATGGAAAGTAGTATAGAGATACCTGAAAAAACGAAAAGTAGGCCTACCATGTGATCCAGAAATCCCACTATTGGGCATTTACCCAAAGGAAAAAAAGTCATTTTATAAAAAAGACACTTGCACTTGAATGTTTATTGCAGCACAATTCACAATCACAAAGCTGTGGAAAGAGCCCAAGTGCCCATCAATACATGAGTGGAGTAATAAAATGTATATGTATGCCATGGAGTACTACTCAGCCATAAAAAAGTGGGAAACTAATACATTTTGTAACAACGTGGATGGAACTGGAGACCATTCTTCTAAGTGAAGTATCGCAAGAATGGAAAAACAAGCACCACATGTACTCAGTATTAAACTGGAAGTAATCGATCAACACTTATATGCACATATGGAAGTAAAACTCAACTGAAATCAAGCAGGCGGGAGGGGGGAGGAGGGGTTGGGTAAATCCACACCTAACTAGTACAATGCACACTATCTGGTAATGGGCACACTTATAACATTGACTCAAACTGTATAAAAGCAAGACATGTAACCAGAACGTTTGTACCTCGGTAATATTCTCAAATAAAAAATAAATAAATAAATAAATAAAAGAGAAAAAAAAATAAAATGTCTGATTTCTGATGGGAAAGATGAGGGAAGATATTCTAAACAGTCTAAGAAGATCATTATCTTATTTTGTGGTATTCTATTTTCTGTTTCATTGGGCTTGAGAAGGAAAATAAGAAGTGAAAGAGTATTTTAAAGGAAAATAACCCTCAAGTTCATCTCAGTATAAAATTGACTGTTAGAAAAATAAAAATCATTCTGAAATCTTTTTTTTGGTTCAGAAATACATTCTATGCGTATTATAAATGCAAATAAGACAAAAATACATTTTATATTCACAAGGTACTAGTCTATACTTATGCCTTTTCTTGTATAAAAATTTGGCCAATTTATGATAATTCTTTTCGGTACCCCAAATGAAGCAGGGATATTTAAGTTATTCTCAAATGTTTTAGAATTGTAGTAACCTAACATAAATTTCATCAGAGAACAATTATTAACACAAAAATATTCATAGTTCACATGTAATTTCAATGTTGAGTGAAATTATTAACCTAACTCTCTCTGAAATATTCAAATATATAGGTATCCACAATTGTGAGATTGTTTACTGATAATAATAGTGAACCTTCTTCTAGTGAACACATTTAAAATGGTATTTGTAGGAAAAAATTGTTTACATCAAATACCTTCTCAAGTGATAGTGTTTAAATGTTTCCTTTCTTCTTCAATGCTTGTGACTGAATAAAAATAGAAATATGTGTTGATAGTTGAGTTTATAATCCTGTGAGTGAATTGAAGACTGCTACTAACAGCAAAATAACCAGATGAAAAAAAAAAGAAACAGCATAAAGTTTCATGCTGCTTTTCCTTCTGGGAAGTGAGAAGTGAGAATTGATGAGCAGAAACGTAATCATAACTAAACGTAGCCTCACAGGAATCATCTGCAGCAATATCTTCATGACATAAGGTAGTCAGTTCACGAAAGAATAAACAAACAAGTGAACATTGATAGAGTGCCTACTGTGTGCAAAGAAAATACTTTCAATTTCTCCTCTGCTCCACTAGGAGCCGGAGCCTCTTTTGTTTCATGAGTTAGACCTACGCAGGCTTAGAGAAAAGTAGAATAGCATTATAGTAATAATAATAATCTCATAATAATAATAATTTTTATCAAATATATCATGAGCCATATAATTTGTTATGTACTTTATGTACATGATCTCACTTGGTTCTCACAACCTCTCTATGAGTTCAGTGCTATTTATTTTTCCACCTTGTGGTTCAGGAAAATAACACTCGTAGTGGTCGATTTACTCACTAAGATCACACAACTAGGAAGTTACACAGCTGAGACTCTTCCTGAGGATCTTTGACTCCAGATTCTGGACTCTTAATTGCTCTCCTATTCTGCTTCCAGCTACCCTAGAATAAATTGTGATGATATACCACTCCTATAGGTAATAATAATAGTAGTTGCCCACCACATTTATCAAGAGCTTGTTATGTGGAGAAATGCTTACAAATAGCAAATGAAGGAGCTGGTATTTAAATTCATGTCACTTTTCCCCTGAGACTGTGGTCATGATCACCGTATCACATTTACTCTTATGCTTACATGGAGGTTAAGTGTATTTATCAAAATTCCCCCAACTAATTTTGAGACAGTGAGGAATGCAATTCAAACCTCAGTGGTGATAAAGACTTTCTCCTTAACCAAAATTTAGTCCTGCTCCTCTTAACCCTCATCTTGACTAGGCCCCATCCTTACCAGACCTGCATAACCCAGTTTTAGCAAGAATTCTGCTGTCAGTTTAGAGATGTTAAAAGATAAACTTAGGTACATTCACATTTTAAAGAGTTTATTTTCGCAAACAGTAATTCATGAATTGGACAGTGCCAGACTACAAGTGGTTCAGGGCTCCACTGAGGGGCTACAAGGGGAAAATGTTTGTAAGATGTTTATGGAGGCAAGACAAAGTGGTTTCTGATTGGTTAAGTTTAAATTTTGTTTTACTGTTTATACTGAGTTCAGTTTTGGTTTGCTTACATAGGACTCAAGGTGGAGATCTGTCAGCCTAATGGCCTCTTAATTAATTATTTTCACAGAGAAAATTCCTGATCACCTTGATATCTGATTAGATTTCTCATGTGCCACCATTTCCCAGGTGACATCTCATAATCCTGGCCTACCTTCAGCAGGCATCCTGTGAAGTAAGTTTAGCCAGGATCTCCCCTTACTCCTGATGTTTTCTCTTTGTAAATTTTCATCCACTGACCCCCACCACGCTCCATAGCTATAAGCCACACTTTTCCTTGTTGTATTTAGAATTGAGGACTCTTTGCTCCTATTGTAATAGTTACTGAATAAAATATGTTTTTACTGCTTTATTATCCAGTTCCAGTTGTTCTTCAACAGTGGTCTCTATGCTCTTCAAAATTATACCCCATTGAATGTGTTTAAACATGAGCAGGAATCTGAATGAATCTGATAACTCTAAAGCCATGCCACAGCTTAAGCTAAAATACTCATACCCTCCTCCCCATAAAACTGAATGTGTATTTCAACGGGAAAGGTATTCAAATATCTCATTCACTTTCTGAATCATAGATGATACATTTTAAATATTTAAATTTACAGCATAAAAACTATAATTCCAACATTATAAATTGATAATGGTAGAAGAAAAAGTATAAGAGTGGAATAAAGGTAATGTTAAGATATCAACTACACAGAAATCTGTAAACACTTTGACCTATGCTAATATTAACATTACCTGAAGATTTTTCCTAGCCACATTCCATAAGTATTTCCTTAGAGACATGAAATTATTTTCTCTTCATCCTGTACATAAATATTTCTACATCTGAACCAAGCGAGAGATATTATACTACAGAATCTCATATTAAATAATTAATAAGATAAAAGTTATTTTTCTAGTTTTGAAAAGATAACCTACTATATGCACCAACTACTTCATCTTAAGTTCGATGAGCTACTTTGTCAATGTGGGCAGAAACTGTCAAATTTTGTAGCCTAGATCAGTGCTTGGCACATGGTAGACATTCAATAAATATAAATTAACTGAAAGGATCTACTTAACTTCTGGTTTCAGAAAATCCTGAAAAAGAAACAAAAAGGGAAAAAATCCTATCTGTTCACTAATTAAATAGAAAAAGATGTCTAATCCTGTTGGAAGAGGGAACAAGAACAATAGGATAATATTCTGGAAGTTGTGGGATCCTACAAAGAAACTACCATCAAACATTGGTCTCAAGGATCATGGTACTGCTATTGAATTAGAAATTTATCTGTCAGGCTAGACCAATTATGCTGTAGTTTCTAACTTCTAGCTTCTTAGAACCAATGGACAATATCTGCCTTTTAATAGTCAACAAGAATAATACTTTTGAAAGACAATTGTATTCTTAAAAAGACAAATGTAACTCAGTTTTTTTTTTTTCAGAATATCCCAGACGGCGCACACCATACCCATTAGGTGTGAATTTACCCACCCCTCCTCACCCCTCCTACCTGCCTGATCTCCGATGAATGTGTAACTCAGTTTTGAAAGGATATATTTTACTAGTGAATTGGAAAAAAAATGTCTTCCAACTTAAAAACTAAGGATATATTTATAATAAAATTGGTAAAACCAATATTAGATTATTCATCTGTCTGATTTTAGAACAGAGACTTCTCAACAGGATAAATTGTTCTAGTCACTTATAAGTTGTGACCTTTCTTGGAGCCTATTTATCAACTAAACAAGCCTCACATCATTTTTGATGGGTAGGCAATCACTACAGAAAGCTACGTAGTAGCAGTGGCTTCAGGAATAGGGTGAAATTAGTATTTTGTATTGCAAGTTAAATTCTAATTAGACCATTAAAAGGTTTAATGACATTTTGAAAAGATAGTTTAAGCAATAAAGGGTAATGTACTACTTACTATTATAAACACACTTTTAGACCAGGTTTATGATCAAATATATTAGTCTTTTTTTGTGATTGTTCTCTTAAATATACTATTTCTATTGAAAGCTACTCACATTGTTATGAGTAGACTATACCTCTAAAATAAACATGATCAATGAAAACTTTGTTTGTGATCTGTTTTTAATAAAAAGGAAAGTGATAAATTGTACCTTAAATCAATTACAAAATGATAAAAAGCAAAAAATTATTCTCACAATCATCAGATACCTTCATTAATTATATAATGAAATATATTTTTAAAAGTTTAATTAAACTCTAATTAAAATTCTATGATATATAAGATCAAAAGTCATTGTAATATTTTAAATAAATTAGCTTTCTGTTCTAATGAGTAATAGAAATGAGTACCACAGAATTACTTTTTTATATGCATATTATAGAATAAGTAACACAGAATTACATTTTTATACATGTGTCCTAAAATACACTATGATTAATCATAACAGCACTGTGTAATAAGTCATACAAACAAAAAAAGTAGTAGCAATAAAGGATTTTTGAGACAGGATTTTTGCAAGTTTTTAATGCTAAATTAGAATCATTAGTAATTTATGAATGATCAGTACATTTAAAATATAATTAATAAATATAATATGACAGATAACCATCTGTAGAATACAAATCTTATCTGAGGTTTTTATTTAACATATTTAGGGTACTTGGGCTCTATCTAGGTCCATATTTATTAGAATTGAATGTAATTAGAAAATTTGGCATTATTATTAGGAGAATTGAAGGATAAAGCAGGCCAAAAATATCAAAATATTTATAAATACCCAAAACATCTCTAGTAGTTTGTTTCTCATGAAAATTTCAATTTTTTTCTTATGCTTGTTGAGTGAATACTGTATATTAGTCACTACAGTATTCATATTTAATCTTTAAAGTGACTCTTTAAATGTGAGTCAGTGGAAAAAGACCCACAAACTGAAAGTGCTTTATCCTATTTTCTCAGTCAACAACAATAATCAACACAGAAGACTTCTGTGACCAAATGGGTGGGTTGTTTTCCCCACACACCAAGCAGAGGACACCAGCTGGATGTCCTCTAATTTAATTTAATTTAATAATGATCCTGGAGATAGTCTCAGATATCACAGGTCAAGGGCTCAGTCCCACAAAACTGACCCTGCTTCAAGTTTGAGTCCCCACGGCCTCCTCTTTGGATTTGATTAATTTGCTAGAGCAGCTCACAGAATTCAGGGAAACTTACATTTGCTGGTTTATTACTGTGAACTAAAATAAAACCCTAAACTCCCCCACTGACTTAATGGACACTTTCTTGGCCATTAAGACTCCAGAGAAACCTTAAAAATGAGTTCCCAGCCATGACTGGACAAGAGATCAGACACACCTCGTTATACCCTCTCCCTCATTAACCACCATTAGACTTTCTTCCCTAAGGATTAAACAGAACCAGCCTTTTTTAAAAGATTTGCTCCACTGCTTATCAACTGCCTAATGCTGCTCCTCACTTTTTGCAGTTTCCGCACTACAACTGACCAGCATTCCTTCCTGATAAAGGGCCACTGACCATCGAGTGGTTCTGGCCAGTGTAGGGAGGATGCACACAAGGTTTTTGTGTCCTCTGCTTCACCTTTTGACATCAGAGGGCTGAAAACTCCACCCTTAGATGATGCTAATGCCACCACTTTTTGTACATGCAACCTATAAAGGGGCATGAAGCTCAACTGTGCATACACGTTTCTCCTTTCATAAATATTCATTACTCCCTCTATAGCTTATTAAATATGTATATTTGGCCACCTGGTTCATCATAAATTCCTATTCCCTGTAACTTCCCCAAGAAGTAAATGCTCTTCACTTCTGCCTGAGGCTATTGCTTCCCAGCCTGCAAGATGACCAGCCTGCAAGCTGCAACATTTTATAAGAAATATAGCTCTCATTTCCTAATTTATGAACCTCATTATTCTTCGGTTGACATTACAAAGTATATTACAAAGGATACAGATGAAGAGATGCATATGGCAAGATGTAGAAGGGTCAGGGAGTTTCCATGCCATCCCTAGGCTGCCATTCTCCAGCTATCTCAAGCTCTACAAACTCTGTTCTTTTGGGTTTTTATGGAGACTTCATTATGTAGGCATGATTGATTAAACCATCGGCCATTGGTTATAAACTTAACCTTCAGCTCCTCTCACCTTCCTGGAGGTTGGGGGATGGGGCTGAAAGTCCTAACTCTCTAATCCTGCCTTGGTCTTTCAGGTGACCAGCACCCATCCTGAAGCTACCTAGGGGCTGCCAGCTATCAGTCAATCATTATCATAAAAAGAAACATCACTTTGGAGTTTCTCAGGATTTTAGGATTTGTATGCCAGGAAACAGGATTGAAAACCAAATATATATTTCATGGTATCACAAAAATGCAAACCCATTTAACAGATGAGAAAAGTATCTTAAATATTTTGCCCAAAGTCACACCGAAAGGTGGGAATATTTTCTTTTTACCCTTTATTAAGTGATTTTCAAAATGTTGAGTTGGTAACCTGACATCCTCCAAATTCTGATCTCAATATACCATTTCCCACTTAAAGGAATCTCATTCCTTACAGAAATGGATGATTTCAGGTTTGGGGGAGATGTACAAGATAAACCTGGAACATCTTGTCATGCAATTTATACAAACAGCTATCTTATATTATTGAATCACCTTGCAGGGACTTTGTCTGACCAAAGGTGGAACAATCTGAGCATCAATAAAAATGATAACTAAGCCTAGTTTAGATACTTTTAAATGAACAGAGTATAAAAACAAATGTTATTAAACACACACACACAGAGCTGGTCCTAGAATAACTTTTCAATGTTGTTTCTTTATTACATTGATGAGGGGAAAAAGCCAATTCTCGGGGCAGAGGGGCACTGTTTGTGTGGAGTTTCCAAGGTCTTCTCATGTCTGCGTGTTTTCTCTGGGTAATCTGGTTTCCTCTCACATCCCAAAGATGTGCACTTTAGGTTGGTTGGTAAGTCTAAATTGTCCCAGTCTGAGTGACGAGGTGTGTGTGTGTGTGTGTGTGAGAGAGAGAAAGAGACAGAGAGAGAGTGTGCCCTGCAATAGAATGGCATTCTGTCCAGGACTCGTTCTTGCCTTGTGCCCTGTGCCACTGTGATAGGCTTGGCCACCTGCAACCCTGAACTGGAGTAAGCAGGTTGGAAAATGAATGAATGGATGGAAATTACTGTAAAATAAAAATCCCAAAGGATATGATAATCACATAAATGCACAACAATAAATGATATGGGACAAAAGCCCATATCATTGTTTGCTTTTGAACTTTGAGATGGCAGAAGGTGCTTCTTACAATTTTCATTTTGCTGACATTTATTTTTTTTATTTAACCCACCACCATTATGATGGGACCACTGCCACCGACTGATCCACCAAAAATTGGGTGATCAATAATGATCTTACATGTTTTTATTGAACTTTCTTAAATGTACGGGTAGCTCACGTTTATTTCAATGTTGAATATTAGAAGTGTTTTGGATCTTTATTTAGAGGTTTGGTAATGTTTTTTTGACCAGAAATATGCAGTAGGAACTTAACTCTTGTTTATGTGATTTAGCCTATGGTCAAATTGGTTTTGTTATACATTGTTGCACTTAAAGTGTCAGCTCCCAAGAAACTAACAACTATGTCAAGTGAAGACTTACTGTGTGCGTACATACGTATGTATGTGTGTGTGTTTGCGTTTGCGAGTGTGTGTGTTTATACTAAAAATTTGAGTTAAATTGAGGCCTATTGGAACTTTCCGTCACTCCTCTTATATCTGTTTCTCTTTTTTTTTGCTATTCTAAAAGTCCCAGTAACAAAAGACTTCAAAATAATTCTTCCTTTGTTTTAATCTACAATACACATGCAACAATTTCAGAATTACAATACCAACAAAACCACCAAGAAAAGGATTGCTAACCAAAGTTAAAGCCTTTTTTTTTGGCAGTTCTTCTTTCTCCTAGGGATATACGGGTATGTGGAATCGAATTGTTTTAAAGCCAATTGATTTATTTCCTCTATGGGGAGTTATACCAGTTGATATAACAATTGATATAACAGTTGAGTTTATTTGTTACAAATTCCTTTTTTAAAGACATTCCTTTTAAAGTTTGTTTTATAATTATCTGAATGGTTCCAAAGTAAAATTTACAATGCAAGATGTATTCAGGAAAGTCTAGTTTATTTCTCTGTCTTCTCCACTGTCTTTACTCTCTACCCTCAGGAAATTGTTTCTTAATAGTTTGCTACATCTCTCAATTGTTTCAGTATAAGCAAATATGTATGCTACATATAATGTGGTTGTATTTGACTGTAAAATAAACATATATATGTATATAAGTACCTATGTATGTTTGTATATACATATGTATGTGTCACGTATATATGTATAAATATATGCATATAGACACATATATGTATGTAAATGATAGAAAAGTATCATAAAGTAGCTGTATTAGTCAGAGTTCTTCAAGAAACACAACCAAGAGATATAGAAATATATATACACACACACACACTCTCTCTATATATGTATATATAAATCTCTCTCTCTACATATATATATATGGATAGAGAGAGAGAGAGAGAGAGAGAGAGAGAGATTATAAGGAAACAGCCCCAAAATCTGCAGTCCAAAGACCTGAGAACCAGGACAGCCAGTAACATTAGCTCCCGTCTGCGTCCAAGGCAAAACAAGACCAACATCCCAGCTTGAAGACTGTCAGGAAAAGAGTGGATTCTCTCTTTCTCAGTCTTTTGTTCTATTCAGACCTTCAAAGGATTAAATGAGGCTCACCCACAAAGGGGAGGCCAATCTGCTTTACTCAGTCTACCAATCAAACTGTTAATCTCATCCAGACACACCTTCACAGACACCCAAAACAATCGTTAACCAAATATTTGAGTACCTCATGACCCAGTCACATTGATCCACACAGTTAACCATAACAGTGGCATACTATACAAAATTTCTTCACCTTCCTTTTTTTACTCAATAATATATCCTTAAGGTCACTATATCACAGTATAAAAAGATTTTGCTTATTTCATTTTACAGTTGTATAATATACAATTATATGTAGGTACCATCATTTATTCAACCAGTCCCCTATTGATGTAGATTTGTGTTGACGCCATGTTTTACTATTACAAATACTGCTGCAACGAATAGAATATAACTCTTGACATTTTATCAACGTGTCTTGGACTACATTTCTAGAAGTGAGATTGTTGAATTAAAGGACAAATCCATATGTAATTTTGTTAAATATTATCTAATTCTCCATAATATTGATTGTAATATTTTGTATTATATTGTATTTTGTATTGATTATAATATTCCCACCAGCCAATATCTGAGATTTCCCATTTCCCTGCAACCTCACTGCTGGATGATGTTGTTCATCTTTTGCTGATATGATGGGTGGGGAATGTCATCGCAGTTAAATTTGGATCTTAATTTTTCATATTATACACTAAATTGATCATTTTAAATCAATTTTTATTGATGTCTATATTATGCAATTATGACCACAATTTTAAAGTGCATAGTTCTACAAATTTTGACAATTTTGTACAACTAAGAATCACCACACCAAGACAAAGAACATTTTAATAACACCAGAAAGCTTCCTTGTTCTTTGTGAAGTCCATTTCTTTCTCCCCAGGCAACCAAGGAGTTGATTTCTGTCACTATAGCTTAGTTGTGCCTGTTTGAGGACTTTATATGAATGCTATGACACAACATATGTTTCACACCTCACTTCTTTCACTAATCACAATGTTTTTAAGATTCATCAGTGTTGTTGTGTCAATAAGAATGAATTTTCATTAGTGAGTGGTATTCCATTATAATAGTGTGCTACAGTGCTATAACCTATAAATGGATATTTTTGTTTTTTCTAGTTTATGACAATTACGAAAAAATATGATGTTGATATTCATGGTGAAGTCCTTTTGCAGACATATGTTTTCGTTCCTTTTGTGTAAATAACTACAGTAGAATTTAGTGGCTATAAGTGTTTGTAATTTTTTAAAAAACTAACAAACTAGCAAAGGTTATACCACTTCTTTTACATTTGCATATGCAATGTGTGAGAGTTACATTTCCTTTACATTCTCACCTACATTTGGTATTTTTAATTCTGTTTATTTTGTCTTTTTAGTGGAAATTTAGTGGTTTCTCATTATGATTTTTAAAATTCTATTTTCTAAAATATCAGACAACAAAATTGACATTTTTCTACATACACTTCTATAAATTATAAACACGTGTATAGGTTTGGGTAACCACCACTATAATCAGGATATAGAACAATTTCTTCATTCTCAAAAATTTTTGTTATGCTATCCTCTCCCCACTCCCAACCCATGACAACTATTGATCTATTCTCCATAGCTATAGTTTTATCTTATTAATAATTACAAATAAATCAAACCATATAGTATGTTACATTGTGAGACTGGCTTTTTCATTTAGGATAATGTTTTGAAAATCATCCATGTTTTTGCATATATCAATAAGTTTATTCATTTATGTCATTGAATAGTATACCATTGTATGGATGTATCACAGCGTGTCTATATAACCACCACCTGATGAACATTTGGACAATTATTTGTGATTATGATTAGACCTACTCTAAATATTTATAAGATTTTTGTCTGAATCTCATTGTGGTTTTGAGTTTCCTGATAAATAATGATGCTGAGCATTTTAAGTACTTATTGGCCATTTTTATATCTTAATATTGAAGTGTCTGTTTAGTCTTTTGGCAATTTTGTTTGGTTCTTTTATTTATTATTCATTTGTAATGATTTTTTATGTACTCTGGAAATAACACCACTGGAATATATGTATTGTGAATATTATATCCCAGTCTGTGGTTTGTCATTTTATATTCTTTTTTTTAACAACACTAATATATTTCTTATTTTTCATTAATTTATTTTCTATTTAAAATTGTAATTTTATAAATTTATGGGTATAATTTGATTTTTTGATACAAATATATGTTGTGATGATCTGATCATGGTAGTTAGTATATCCATCACCTCTGAATTTATTATTTCTATGTGGTCAGAACATTTCCGAGCCTCTCTTTTAGCTATTTTATAATATACAATATTTTATTATTAATCTTAGTCACATAACTGTGCAATAGAACACCAAAACTTATTCTTATTATCAAATGATAACTTTGTACATGTTGACCAACATCTCTTACCTCCCTTTTCCCCTCCCTTCTCATTCTTTGATAACTACTATTTTACTCTCTGCTTCTAGGATGTCAACTTTTTTTGGTTATATTCCACATATGAGGAAGATCATGCATTATTTTTGTGTGTGTGTCTGGCTTATTTCACTTAACATGATGTCCTCTAGCTTCATCTATGTTGTTGCAAATGACAGGACTTAATTCTCTTTTTTGCAGCAGAATAGTATTCCACTGTGTATATATTCCACTTATTCTTTGTCCATTTATCTGTTGTTGGACATTGAGGTTGATTCCATGTCTTGGCTATTGTGAATTGTGCCACAATAAATATGAGAGTGCAGATATCTCTTCAACATACTCATGCATTATTGATCTGTTCAGATTTTCTATTTCTTTATAAAATTTAATCTTGGTAGGTTGCATGTGTCCAAGAATTTATCCAGTTATTCTACGTTATCAATGTTGCTGGGGTATAGTTGTTCATAATAGTTTCTTATGATCCTTGTATTCCTGAAGTATTATTTGCAATGTTGACCTTCTCATCTCTGATTTTATTTGAGTCTTCTTCTTAGTTAATCTAGGTAAAGGTTTGTCAATTTTGTTTATTTAAAAAAACAATTATTTTTTACATTTTGAATTATTTTCTTAGTCTGTATTTCATTTATTTTTGCTCTGAGCTTTATTATTTTCTTCCTTGTACCAATTTTGTATTTAGTTTGGTCATGATTTTCTAGTTTCTTGAGATGAATCATTAGGTTGTTTATTACAAATCCTTCTTCTTTTTTGATGTAGGCATTTATTGCTATAAACTTTCCTCTTAGTACTGCTTTTGCTTTGTCTCATAGGTTTTGGTATGATATATTTCCATTGTGGTTTGTCTCAGAGAATGTTTTAATTCCTCTTTCTAATTTCTTCATTGGCTTATTGCTTGCTTAATTTCCATGTATTTGTAAAGTTTCCAAAGTTTTCCTTGTTGATTTCTAGTTTTAGAACATTGTGGTCGGAACAGATATTTGATATGATCTTTATCTTTGTGGCCTAACATATGATCCATCCTGGAGAATGTTTTATATGCAGTAGAGAACAATGTGTCTTCTGCAACTGTTGGATGGGATGTTTTCTAAATGTCTGTTAGGTTCATTGGTCTATTGTGCAGTCTAAGTCCAATGTTTCTGTGTTCATTTTCTATCTAGATGATCCGTCCATTGTTTAAAGTGGGGTATTTAAATCCCTTATTATTATTGTATTACAGTCTATCTTTCCTTTTAAGTCTCATAATATTTGCTTTATATATCTTGCTGCTCCCGTGTTCGGTGCATACATATTTACAATTGTTATATCCTGTTGTTGAATTGATCTTTTTATTATTATATAATGACGTTCTTTTTCCCTTTTCACAGTTTTTTTGACTTAAAATCTTTTTTTAATTTTTTTACTTCTTTCACTTTTGGTTTCCATTTGCATGGAATATCTTTTTCCATAGCTTCACATTCAGTCTATTTTTGTCTTTACTTAATCCTGCCATTTTGTTAAATGGTTCCTGGTTGTTTTGTAGATAATTTGTTCCTTCCTTTCTTGTTATTTACTTTTCTGGTTTGGTAGTTTTCTGTGGTGCTAGGCTTTGATTCCTTTATCTTTCTTGTTTGTGTATCTGCTGTAATTTTTTTTACTTTGTGGTTACCATGGGGCTAGCATAAAGAGTCTCTTAGTTAAAATAGACTATTTTAAGCTGATAGAAACTTTGGTCTCATAAAAATACTTTAGACTTTTTCCCTGTCTGATAATTTATATTTTTGTTGCTTTAATTTATTTCTTTATCTATTGTATCTTAGTCACTAACTGTAGCTATTGAGATTTTTGACCACTTTGAGTTTAACTCTTTATACTAGTGGATTAAAAGATTTACATACCACCATCTCATCACTGGGGTATTGTGTTTGATTTATGCTCCACAGAGATTTCACTGCTCCCCTGGTGCTCTCTAGCATATTCCTTCAGTCACTGCAGTCAAAATACAGTTGTTTATTTGGTGTTTAGGTCCCTTTTTCTCTGGGGCGGGGGCAAGCACCAGAAAACTCTAGTCAGCCATCTTGCTGACATCACCTCCTTTTCATATTCTTAGTGTTGTGTTTTAAGAGTAGAAGTTGGAAATTTGATAAAGTATAATTCGTCATTAGTCTTCTATGTTTATTTTGTACAAAATCTTTTCCTACCTTAATATTATGAAGTTTTGTTTTATGCTTTATTCTAGACATTTTTAGTTACAACTACTTTGTTGAGTTATGTGATCCATATTTAATTTTTTTTTTGTCTATGGTATGAGGTAAGGGTTAAAATTCAAAATTAAATTGGCTATACATGTAAATTTGGGGGGACCTCTACATCATATTTTATTGATTATCCTTATTCCAATATTATGTTATCTGGGAAACTATAGATCTGCAGTAAGCATAAAAATCAGGAAATACAAGTCCTCAAGGATTTTTTTCTTCTTTTTCAAAGTAATTTTGGCCATTCTAAGTCTTTTATATTTTCATAAAATTTTAGGATTAGCTTGTCAATTTCTACAAAAAGATGCTAGGATTTTCATTAAGATTGCATTGAATTTAGAGATTATTTTGGGGAGAATTGACATCTTAACAATACTGAATATTCAACCTGTGAACAAGGTATGTATTTCCATTTATTTAGGTGTTTTTCAATTTTTCTTAACAAATTTTTGTTTTTATATGTATATAAGTCCTATGAATCATTCATTAAATTTTTCTTTTGTATTTTATTGATTTCCATCCTTTTTAAAATAGTGTTTGAAATTATTTTCTATTTTGTTTTGCAAACTTTAAGAAGCACAATTGGTTTTTATATATTGACTTTGCATCCTGTGACCTTGATACAATAACATTAATTCTAGCAATAATTTTTGTAGACATCTAAGCATTTTCCATAGACAATTGTGTCACCTGGGAAAAGACAGTTTTACTTCTTCCTTTACAATCCTTATTCTTATCACCCTGGTTACAATATTTAGTACAATGTTGATTTTATAAATGTTGCTAAATTCAGTTTGCTAACATTATGCACAGGAATTACATAGCTGCACACATAAGAAATATTAAGGTCCAATTTTACTTTCTTTTTATATACTTGTCAAGTTTTGATATCAGGGTATTTTGGCTTCATAAATGAATTGGGATTCACTCCCTTCTCTATTTTAGGAAAATGTTTATGTAATATGGTAGTGTTTCTTTCTTAAATATTTGTTAGAATTTACTTGGTCAAATTATCTCTTCTGATATTTTCTTCATAGGAAAGTTTATAATTATGAATTAAATTTCATTATTACTTTTAGGGCTTTTCAATTTTTAAAAAAATTTCTTCTTGAATCAGTTTACTATACTATCTTAACAAGGAATTTTTCATGCAATCTATTTTGTTTACATTATTCTGGTATTTTTTTCATATTGTGCTTATGTTCCCTATAAAGTCTTCAGGATCTGCAGTGATGTCCTCTCTTTGAATCCTGATGTTAGTAATTTGTGTATTATCTTTTTTTTTCTTTTAGTCTGGTTGAGGATTTACTAATCATAAAAAAAACTTTGTCTTTGTTGTTTTCTTGTGTTTGTATATATTCCGTAAATAAATATTATATTTGTAAAAGTTGTAGATTTACAGGAAAATACTGAATATAACACTGTATTTTCTACATACTCCACACCCAATTTTCCATATAAATAATAACTCACATCAATATGGTCCATTTGCTACAAGTAATGAACCAATATTGATCAATTATTATTAATGAAAATACATACTTTATTAATATTTTCTTAGGTTTTACCTAATGTCCTTTTTCTATTCTAGGATCCCATCTAGGATACAACATAGTATTTAGTCACCATGTCTCCATAGGCACATATTGGTTATGATAGCTTCTCAAACTTTCCTTATTTTGATGACATTAAGAGTTTTGCAAAGTACCACTAAGTTATTTTGTAGAATGTTGTGGTGGTTATTTTTAGGTGTCAACTTGAATGGATTAAGGAATAGCTAGAGAACTGGTAAAGCATTACTTATGGATGTGTCTGGAGGGTGTTTCCAGAAGAGATTAGCACGTGAGTCAGTGGACTGAGGGGGAAACTCTGCCCTAAATGTGAGCAAGCACCATCCAATCAGCTGGGGGCCCAAATACAACAAAAACAGAGAAAAAGGATTTCCTCTCTTTTTGGGCTGGGACATTCTTCTCCTCCTGCCCTTGACATCAGAACTCCAGCCTCTCCAGCTTTGGGACTCCAGGACTTAATACCAGCAGCCCCCTAGTTTGTAAGGTCTTTGGCCTTGGACTGAGAATTATACCATTGGCTTACCTGATACTGAGGCTTTCATACTTGGACTGAACTATGCTTTCAGCATCCCAGGATCTCCATTGTGCAGAAAGCTTGTCCTGGGACTTCTCAGCCTTCATAATCATGTAAAGCAATTCTCCAGTAAATCCTCATATATATATACATATATACACACACACACACACACATATATACACACACATACATATATATGTTTGTGTGGTTTGTGCATATGTGTGTGTGTGTATAATGTCCTATTGGTTTGGTCTCTCTGGAGAGCTCTGACTAATACAAATGTCCCTCATTTGGGGATTGTCTAGTGGTTTGTCATGATTAGACTGAGATTATGTGATTTGAGGAGGGAGACTACAGACGCAAGTTGTCATTTTTAATATATTATATCAAGGGAACATACTATACACATGACTTGTCAGTGATGATGTTGACCTTGATTATGTGATTGAGATATTATTTGTCATATTTTTCTACTACAAAATTGTTCTTTTTTCTTTTCCATACTATACTTTTAGTAAGGAAGTCACTATGCACTTTCCATATTAAAGGAATAGGAAATTATGTTTCACCTCTTTGAAGATGGAGTATCAACATAAACTATTTAAAATTCTTCTACATGGCAGGTTTGTCTCTCCCCACAACACACTTCTTTATTCAATTATTTGTTTATATCAATATAGACTCATCAGTATTTATTTTACACTTTGTGTTATAATACAATACTACTTCATTATATTGCTCAAATTATGTCAGCTTTGACCCTTAGGAACTCTTTGAGTTGGCTCCTGTGTCCTGTTGACATACTTTCATCATTATTTGTCTCTGTGTATGTGTGCATGTGTGTGAATGAGGGGCTGTGGTGTGAGTGTAGGGTGTAGATGTATTTGAGCACTTCATTCCTTTCTGGCACTACAATATTCTCCAGTTTCATCTTGTTTATTCTGACCCAGTCATAGAATAAGCTATATTTCAAGAAGACTTGGTTCCTTTTTTTGTTGTCGTTGGAGAATGGTATTAGAAACCAAGGTGTTCTCATTGCTATTGTAGAGTCTTTGCTTCAAGACCCTCCCAACTGAAAAAGTAAAGATATATACATTTGTATACTAACCCATATGTGTGTGTGTGTATATCATCTGGTATCTATATTAGACAACATGTGAGTTCATAGTGATGACTCCT
The DNA here is from genome assembly GCA_023783475.1 of Daubentonia madagascariensis. NCBI lineage: Eukaryota > Metazoa > Chordata > Mammalia > Primates > Daubentoniidae > Daubentonia > Daubentonia madagascariensis. The sequence goes on from JAKFHU010000166.1 coordinate 2,906,845, forward strand.
ACCCTAACGCATTACTGCACAGACTATTCTAGCCTTCTATCCTTCCTTATTTGAAACCTGTTATTCCAACAGTGAGAAACCCAGCTCCCAGTGTTTGCCACCTATTCTTCAATTCCAGTATACATGCATAGCAATATTAGTTAACCCATACCCTCATGGGGAACTGTTTTATCAATCAGCATAGAATGATTATATACAGTTTCTTGGTCTTTAGTCTTACTGCACTCATTTCTAAAATTACTTAGGTCAGCACCTTTCCCTCTACCCTCTACTATGAGGATGTTTCATACATTTGTAAATTAGTTAGTGTTTTCTTACATTCTTCATCCTATCCTTGTATATGCTGAGCAGTTTACAGACATTAAAGTTCACTTTTTATGCTTTGAGGTTCAATGGGTTCTGACAAATGCGTAATGTCATGTATCCATCATTACAGTGTCAAAGAATAATTTCATAATTCTAAAAATTCCCTCATTTGACCTTTTCAACACTTCACTGAACTCCTAGAAACCACTGATCTTTTTACCATATCTATAGCTCTGTCATTTCGAGAATGTCATATAATTGGAATCATAGAGTATGTGGTCTTTCACACTGGCTTCATTTAGTTTGCAATATACATTTAATTTTTCTCCATATCTTTTTAAGGCTTGATAATTCATTTCTTTTTATCTCTGAATAACATTCCATTGTATGAATGTAACAGAGCTTATTTGTCTATTCATTTGATGGACATCATTATTATTTCCAGTTTTGGGAAATTATGAATAAAGTTGTTAAAAACAATCATTTACACGTTTTTCTGTGAACATAAATTTTCAAATCAGTTGGGTAAATACCTAAGATTATAATTGCTAGATAGTATAGTAAAATTATGTTAATAAGAAACTAAAAATGTCTTCCAAAGTGGCTGTACCATTTTGATTCCCACCACCAATGAATGAGAATCCCTGTTTTTCCATGTTCTCACCAGGAATTGGTGTTATCAGTCTTATGGATGTTAGCCTTTCTAATATTTGTGTACTGTCATCTCATTGTGCTATTAATTTGTAATTCTCCCCTAATGACAAATGATGCTGAGCATCTTTTCATATGCTTATACCTCTTTCTGTATGTCTTCTTGGTGAGGTATCTTTTCAGATCTTTTGTTCATTTTTAATTGGTTTTCTTATTTACATATTGAATTTTAAGGGTTTGTTGTACAATTGGACATGAGCCCTTCATCAGATATATTTTTTACAAAAATTTCCTCACAGTCTGTGGCTTGTGTTTTAAATTTTTCAACATTTCCTTTCATAGGAGAGAGATGTTTTCAATTTTAATAAAGCCCAACTTATTAATATTTTCTTTGGGGATGTTTTGGTACTGTATCTAAAAATTTATCAGTGAACCTAATGCCACCTAGATTTTTTCCTATGTTTTCATTAAGAAGTGTTATGGATTTATGTTTTACATTTAAGTCTACAATCCCTTTTGATTCAGTTTTTGTAAAAGGTATAATTTCTGTGTGTAGATTCATTTTATTTCATAAGGAAATCCAGTTATTCCAGAACCATTTATTGAAAACACTATGATTTCCCTGTTGAATTACCTTTTATCCTTTGTCAAAGATCAGTTAACTGTATTTGACTGATTTTTAGATGTTGAGTTAGTCTTGCATGCCTGGTGTAATTCATAATCCAGAATGTGGTCTATCTTGCTGAATGTTCCATGTGAGCTTGAGATAAATGTGGTTTTTTTGCTATTGTTGGATAAGGAATCCTATAAACATCAATTGCATCCAGTTGATTGATAAGGCTGTTTAGGCCAACTAGATATTGCAGATTTTTTGCCTAATAAATCTGTCAATTACTAATAGAATGATGTTGAAGTCTCCAATTGTTATGGAGTAAATTGTGTCACACCAAAATTCATATGTTGATGTCCTATTACACAGTGTACATTAAAATGTGACTGTATTTGGAGATAGGGCCTTTAAAGAGGTAAGAAGGTTAAATGAGGTCATGTAATTGGGCCTCAATCCAATATGACTGATGTGATAGTTAATTTTATGTGCCAACTTGACTGGCCTATGGAATTCTCAAATAGCAGGTTAAATATTATTTTTGGGCGTGTCTGTAAGGATGTTTCAGGAGGAAATTAGCATTTGGGTTGCTGGACTGAGTAAAACAAAGGGCCCTGCACAATGTGAGTCCTGGGACTCACATGATTCAATCTGTTGAGGGAATAAATGCAACAAAAAGGCAGCAGAAGATTGAATTAGCTCTCTGCCTGACTGCTAAACTGGAGCATTGATATTCTCCTACCCTGGAGGATTTTAATTTTCAGGCCTTTAGACCTGAACAGGAATCTGCATCATTGTCTCTCAGGCTATCAGGCCTTTGAACTACAGCTTTCCTGTGTCTCCAGCTTGCAGACCATAGATTGTGGGACTTTTTAGCCTCCATAACTGTGTGAGCCAATACTTTATAATAAATCATATATATATATATATATATATATGCATGTATATATAGCCAATTGGTTCTGCTTCTCTTGAAAACACTGACTAATACGACTGGTGTCCTTATAAGAAAAGGAAAAGACACCAGGGATATGTACATACACAGAAAATGCCATCTGAAAACAGCAAAATGGTCACCATCTGCAAACCAGAAAGAGAGACCTCACCAGAAATCAACCCTTGATCTTGTACTTCTAGCCAACAGAGCAGTGAAAAAATAAATTTCTGTCATTTAAGCCCCTCAGTCTTTAGTATTTTAAAAGCTCTAGCAAACTACTATACAGATATAATAGAATTTGTCTATTTAATCCTGCATTTCTATCAGTATTTACCTTATGTATTTTGATACTTTGTTGTTAAGGGCATACACTAAAATGATTGGTATGTCTTCTTTGAGAATTAACGTCTTTATCATTATTTAATGCCTCTTTCTATCCTGGTAACTTTCTTTACTCTGAAGTCTGCTTTGACTGAAATTAATACAGGTACTCCAGCTTTCATTTTATTAGTGTTCCCATGATATATCACTCTCCATCACTTTAATTTTAATCTATCTGAATCGTAATGTTATTTGATCCACTTTGATAATCTCTTTCTTTTAATTACAGTAATTATACTATGCTCAGTTTAATGATTATTGATTTAGTCTTGGTAGGCTGTGTGTTTATAAGAATTGATCAATTTTTTTTCTCAGTTATCCAACTTGTTGGCTCATAGTAATCTCTCATGTTTCCTTGCATTCCTGTGGTATCAGTTTTAATGTGTGCTCTTTCATTTCTGATTTTGTTTATTTGAGTCTTCTCTCTTTTTTTAGTTTAGTTAAAGGTTTGTTAATTTTGTTTATCTTTTCAAAAAACCAACTCTCATTTTTGTTGGTTTTTCTCTATTGTTCTTCTGGTCTCTATTTAATGAATTTATTCTCTAATCTTTATTCTTTCTTTCCATTTTCTAATTTTGGGCTTAGTTTGTATTCTTTCTCTAGTTCCTTGAAGTGTAAAGTTAGATTGCTTATTTGAGATGATTCTTTTTTCTTAATGTGTCTGTTTAGCACTTTAAACTTTTTTCTGCACAGACAAAGTAAGTAAGGGGACTAAGTCAATAAACAAAACCTTCCAAACAAAGCCAAGCCAAGTACCAGATGGTTTCACTGCTAAATTCTACTAAACATTTACAGAAGAATTAAAGTTAATACTTCTCAAACTCTTCCAAAAATTGAAAAGGATGGGACACTGTTAAACTAATTTTATAAGGCTAGAATTACCCTGACACCAAAACCAGATAAGGACACTACAAGAAATGAAAATGACAGGCATATATCCTTGATGAAAATACATGCAGATATCATCAACAAAATACTGCCAAACTAAATTCAAAAGCACATTAAAGGGATTGTACAGCATGACCAAGCAGGATTTATTTCTAGGATGCAAGGATGGTTCAAAATATGTAAATCAATAAATATGAACACCACATTAACAGAATAAATGATAAAAATCATACAATATTCTTAATAGATGAGAATAAAAAGCTTTTGATAAATTCAATATCCTTTTATGATAAACTCTCAATGTATTTAGTATAGAAGGAATGTACCTCAACACAATAAAGACCATATATGACAAGCCCACAGATAGCATCATGCTCAATGTAGAAAAGCTGAAAGCTTTTTCTCTAAGATTGTGAACAAGTATGCCCACTCTCACCACTTCTATTTAGCATAGTACTAGGAGTCCTAGCCAGAGCAATTAGGAAAGAAAAAGGAAAGGCATTCAAATTGGAAAGGAAGAAGGAAACTTGTTTCTGTTTGAATATGACATGATCTTATAGAGAGAGAACCCTAAAAACATCACCAAAAAAACTGTTATAAGTGAAAAACAAATTTAGTACAGGTGCAGAATACAAAATTAATGTTCAAGAATCAGTTGTGTTTCTACACACTAAAACAATCTATCTGAAAAAGAAATTAAGAAAATAATCTTATTTACAAAAGCATTATAAAGAATAAAATTAAGAATAAATTTTACCAAGGAGGTGAAAGATCAATACACTGAAAACTATAAAATACTGATGAAAGAAATTGCAGAAAACATAACTAAATGGAATGATATCCTGTGTTCATGGATGAAAAAAGTAATATTGTTAAAATGTTCACACTACCCAAAGTGGCCAACAAATTCAATATAATCTCTACCAAAATTCCAAAGACATTTTTCAGAGAAATAGAAAAAAAATTCCTAGAAATCATATGGAGCCACAAAAGACCCAGAATAGCTAAAACAATCTTGAGAAAGATCAAAGCTGGAGGCATCACACTTTCTAACTTTAAAATATATTATAAACCTATAGTAATTAAAACAAAATTGTACTAGCATAAGAAAAAACATATATATGAATGGAACTGAACAGTAATCGGAAAGCTAAATTTATTCATTTATGATCAACTAATATTTGAAAAGGTTACCAGGATCACACAGCAGGGAAAGGATAGTCTCTTCAATAAATGGTCTTGGGAAAACTGGATATTTACATGAAGAAGAATGAAATTGGACCTTTGCTTCTGACTGCAATGGTATAAAACTAGAAATTAAGAACAAGAAAAACTTTGGAAACTTTACAAATACATGGACATTAAAAAATACGCTTCTAAACAACAAATACGCCAATGAAGAAATTAAAAGGGAAGTTAAAAATTTCCTTGAGACAGACAAGAATGGAAGACATCATTCTAAAACCTGTCGGACATAGCAAACACAGTTCTAAGAAGTTTATAGCAATAAATGCTACATCAAAAAAGGAGAATGATTTCTAACATACAACATAACAATGCACCTTAAGAAACTTGAAGAACAAGAAAAAAACTAAACTCAAAATTAATACAAAGAGAAAAAATAAAGCTCAGAGCAGAAATAAATAAAATAGAGACTAAAAATAAATTCAAAAGATCAACAAAATAAAGACTTGGTTTTTTGAAAGATAAAGTAAAAAAAATTTTTTCAGCACCTAGACTAAGTAAAGAAAAACGACAAGAGGCTAAAATAAAATCAGAGATGAAAAAGGAAACTACATATTATACCATAGAAATACAAAGGATCATAAGAGACTATTATATTATATGCCAACAAATTTGACAACATAGAAGAAATGGATATATTTTTGGACACATACAACCAACAAAGAGTAAATTATGAAGAAACAGAAAATCTGAACAGATTTTAAGGGAAAATTAAATCAGTAATAAAAAGTCTTCCCTTAAAGAAAAATCCAGAATCTGATGGTTTTACTGCTGAGTTCTACCAAACACTTAAAGAAGAATTAATACCAATTCTCCTCAAACTATTCCATAGAATTGAAGAGGGAGGAATTACTTCCAAACTGATTTTATGAGGCCAACACTACCCCGATTCAAAAACCAGACAAGGACACGAAAATAAAGGAAAACTACAGGCCAATATCTTCCATGAACATAGATTTAAAAATTCTCTCCAAGATACCAACAAACCAAATCCAACAGCACATTAAAAATATCATTCACTATGAACAAGATTGATTCATCCCAGGAATACAAGGACAGCTTCACATATGCAAATCAATGAATATGATACACAACATCAACAGAAAAAAGAATAAAACAAAACCTATAATTATTTCAATAAAGGCAGAAAAAGCATTTGGCAAAATTTAACATCTCTTCATAATAAAAACTCTCAAAAAATTAGGTATAGAAGGTATGTACCTCAACACAGTAAAGGCCATATGTGACAATCTCATAGTTAACATTATACCAAATGGGGAAAGGCTGAAAGAATTTCCTCTAAGATCAGGAGCAAGACAAGGATGCCTACTTTCACCACTTACATTCAGCATAGTACTAGATGTCCTACTCAGAGTAATTAGGCAAGGGAAATTAACAAAAGGCATCCAAATTAGAAAGGAGGATGTCAAATTATTCTTGCCGGTAGATAACATGATCTTATAAATTTTTAAAAATCCCTAAATGTTTCACAAAAAAATTTAGGACTAATAAACAAATTAAGTAAAATTTTAAGATACAATATCAACATCCAAAATCAGTAGCATTTCTATAAACTCAGTGAACTTCCTAAAAAAGAAATCAAGAAAAATATTCCATTTATAATAGTTCCAAAAGAAATGAGATACCTAGGAATAAACTTAACCAGTAAGTTAAAAGATTTTTACATTGAAACCTATAAAATTTTGCTGAAAAAAATTGAAGATGACACAAATAAATGGAAAGATATTTTGTGTTCATGGATTGGAAGGGTTAATATTGCTAAAATGTCCACACTACCCAAAGTGATGTACAGACCTAATGCAATCCCTATCAAAATACCAATGACATTCTTCACAGAAATAGAAAAAAGTCATACAGAACCACAAAAAATCTTGAGTAGCCAAAACAATCCTGCAAAAAGCAAAAAGACCAAAACTGGAGGTATCACAGTACCTGATTTCAAAATATACTAAAAGGCTATAGTAACCAAAATAGCGTGGTACTGGCATAAAAACAGTCACATAGAACAATGGAACACAAAAGGAGCCCAGAAATAAATTCACACAACTATAGCCACTGATTTTCAATAAAGGTGCCAGGAATACCCATTGAGGAAAAGACAGTCTCTTCAATAAATGGTGCTGGGAAAATTGGATATCATCATGCAGAAAAATGAGACTAAAGCCCTATCTCTTACTTTTACAAAAATCAACTTAAAATTAATTAAAGATTAAATGTAAAACCCAAAACTATGAAACTATTAGAACAAAACATAGGGGAAAAAAATTATGACCTTAGGCTAGGCAAGAAATTTTAAATGCCTCAAAAGTACTAGCAACATAAGAAAAAAAAAATAGAGAAATGGGATTATATTAAACTAAAAACCTTTTGCACAGGAATGGAAACAATTCACAGAGTGAGAAGACAACATCCATAATAAGAGGAAATATTTACAAACTATACATCCAGTAAGAGGTTAATATTCAGAATATACAAAGAACATTACAGCAAAAAATAAGTAAATAAATAAATAACCCAATTTAAAAACGGGCAAAAGACTTAAATAGATATTTCTCAAAAGGAGACATACAGATGGCCAACAGGTATATTAAAAAATGCTCGAGATCACTAATCATCAAGGAAATTCAAATCAAAACTACAATAAGAGGGACCACCTCACTCCAGTTAGAATGCTACTAGCAAAAGACAAAAGAAGATGAATGTTGGTGAGGATATGGAGAAAAGGGAACACATACACACTGTTGGTGGAATTATAAAGTAGTACAGGCGTTATAAACAACAGTACAGAGGTTCTTAAAAAAATAATAAAAATGGAACTACCATATGATTCAGCAATCTGTTAGTGGGTATATGGTCAAAGGAATTGAAATCAATATATTGAAGAGATAGCTGCACTCCCATGTTTATTACAGGACTATTTATAATAGCCAAGATATAGAATAAACCTAGGTGTCCAACAACAGATGAATAGATAAGGAAAACATGGGATATATACATAATGGGGTACTATTTAGGCATGGAAAAAAGAATAAATATTTTTCATTTGTGACAACATGGATGAACCTGGAGGACATCATATCATCATGTTAATTGAAATAAGCCAGACACAGAAAGACAAACACTGCATGATCTCCCTCATATGTGGAATCTAAGAAAAAAAAAGTTGACGTTATAGAAACAGGAAGTAGAGTAGAGATTACCAAAGAATGAGGAGGGGAGGGCAAAGTTACAATTAGGTAGGAGGAATAAATTCTGGTGTTCTATGCATTACTATAATACTGTTAACTGTTGACAATAGTTAGCAGTAAAATATTGTATATTACAAAATAACTAGAAAAGAGGCTGTTGAATGTTCTCACTACAAAGAAACAATAAATGCATGAGGTGATGAATACACTAACCACCCTGATTCTAGTCTTACAGCACTTATATATCAAAACATCAAATTGTACCCCATAACAATGTACAATTACATTTGTCAGTTATAAAAGTTAATTAATTAAAAATGGATCAACAACTTAAAAGTAAGACCTGAAACTGTAAAACTACTAGAAGAAAACCCACAAATGTTTATTGATATTGTTCTGGGCAATGAATTTTTTTGATATGATTCCACAAGCACAGGCAACAAAAGCAAAATACACAAGTGGGATTATATCAAACTAAAAAGACTTCTGTATAGCAAAGGAAACAAGCAACAGTAAAAAGACAACCTATGGAATGGGAGAAAATATTTGCAAATCATATATTTCATAAAGAGTTAATATTCAAATATATAAGAATCTCAACTAACTTTCAATAGCAAAAAACAAATAACCTGATTTAAAAATGGACAAAAGACCCAAATAGCCCTTTCTCCAAAGAAGATATACGAATGGCCAACAGGTATATGAAAAAAAATGCTCAATGTCGCTAATCGTCAGGGAAATGCAAATCAAATCCACAATGAGATATCACCTCATCTCAGAATTTCTATTATCAAAAAGATAAATTAAACAAATGCTGCCATGAATATGGAAAAAATAGAACTATTGATGGGAATGTAAATTATTACACGTTTTGTGGACACCAGTATAGAGATTCCACAAAAAATTAAAAATAGAAATGCCGTAAGATTCAACAATTCCAGTACCAGGTATATATCCAAAGGAAATGAAATCAATATGTTGAAGAAATATCTGTACACCCATGTTTATTATAGTACCATTTAAAATAGCCAAACTATGGAATCAATGTAAGTGTCCATCAATGGATGAATGAATTTTTTAAAATGTGGTATATATACATAATGGAATACTATCCAGCCATAAAAAACTTAAAATTTTCTATTTGTAACAACAGGGATAAACCCAGAGGATATTATTTTAAGTGTAGTATGAAAGACACAGAAAGAAAATCCTGCATGATCTCATTCATATGTGGAATCTAAAAAAGTTGATCTTATAGAAGTTGAAAGTAGAATAGTGGTTATTGGAGGTTAGAGAGGGTAAGAGGGAGGGGCAGATGGTGAGAGGTTGTTCAAGGGATACCAAGTTACAGTCAGATATGAGGAATGAATTTTGGTAGTATGTTTCACAGTAGGATGACTACAGTTAACAATATTGTATTGTATTTTCATTTAGATAGGCAAGAGTATTTGAATGGCCTCATTGCCAAGAAATGGTAAACGTATACGGTGAGGAATATGCTAAATAACCTGTTGTAATTATTACACAATGTATTGATGTATCAAAACATTAATATCACACTGTACCCCACAAACTTGTACAATTGTTATGTGTTCATTAAAAATAAATATTCTATAATATGTATTTAAGCACTTTACAATTTTTCAGATTACACATATATGATATTATTTGATCCTGAAATAAGTGTAAAAAGATATTGATTCCATGCTGCAGGTAAAATCTAAAACCAAAACAATAAAAAGAAGAAACCAATTTCACCAGAGTCTATTTAGGATGGCAGAATATTAATGTTTAAAAAATAATTTCATAATTTAAAAGAAAAGTCTAATGATCTCTGAAGCATTCAGTTGGTAAAGACATCCACAAACATTCTGGATGAGTGTATATTTATTTATTTATTTATTTTATTTCAGAATATTACAAGGGTACATATATTGCCTTTGCACCACCCGAGTCAGAGCAACAAGCATGCCCATCCCCCAGACAATGCGCATTGCATCTGTTAAGTGTGAATTTACCCACCTTCTTCTCCCACCTGCCCAATACCTGATAAATATTACTTCCATATGTGCACATAAGTGTTGATAAATTAGTACCAATTTAATGGTGAGTACATGCAGTGCTTCTTTGTCCATTCTTGTGATACTTCACTTAGAAGAATGGGCTCCAGCTCCATCTAAGATAATGCAAGAGGTAGTTCACCATTTTTTATGGCTGAGTAGTACTCCATGGTATACATATACCACATTTTATTAATCTGCTCACGTATAGATGGGAACTTGGGTTCTTTCCACATCTTTGCAATTGTGAATTGTGGTGCTATAAACACTTGAGTGCACATATGCTTTTATAGACTGTATTTTTTTTTCCTTTGGGTAAGTATTCAGTAGTGGGATTGCTGGATCAAATGGTATTTCCACATTTAGTTATTTGAGGTATCTCCATATTACTTTCTATAGAGGTTGTACTAGTTTGCAGTCCCACCAGCAGTGTACGAGTGTTACTATATCTCCACATCCTCATCAACATTTGTTGTTTGGGGACTTTTTGATAAAAGCTAATCTCATTGGAGTTAAGTGATATCACATTGTGGTTTTGATTTGCATTTCCCTGGTAATTAGAGATGTTGAGTATTTTTTGGTATGTTTCTTGGTGATTTGTCTTCTCTTGAAAAGTTTCTATTCATGTTCTTTGCCAACTTTTTAATGGGGTTAGTTGATTTTTTCTTGTTAATTTTCCTGAGTTCTATATAGAGTCTAGTTATCAGCCCTTTATGGGATGTGTAGCATGCAAATATTTTCTCCCATTCTATATGTTGTATATTCGCTCTAATGATAGTTTCTTTGGCTGTGCAGAAGCTTTTTAATTTGATCAGGTCCCATTTATTTATTTTTCTTATTGCTGTGATTGCTTCTGGCATCTTCTTCATAAATTCTTTGCCTAGGCCAATGTCTGTAAGAATTTTTCCAACATTTTCTTCTAGAATTCTTATAGTTTTATGCCTTAGGTATAAGTCTGTTACTCATTGTGAGTTCATTTTTGTGAGAGATGAAATGATGATCCTGTGTTTATCCAATTTTCCCAGCACTGTTTATTGAATAGGGATTGTTTTCCCCAGTGTGTTTTTGTCTGCTTTGTCAAAGATCACATGGATGGTTTCATATCTGGGTTTTCAGTCCTGTTCCAGAAATGCAAGGATGGTTCAACATATGCAAATCCATAAATGTAATTCACCATATAAATAAAGTCAAAAACAAAAGCCACATGATCCTCTCAATATATGCAGAAAAGCCATTTGACAACATTCAGCACCCTTTTATAATAAGAACTCTTAACAAAATAGGCACAGATGGGACATATCTAAAATTATTAAAGCCATATACAACAAACCCATAGTCAACATCATATTGAACAGGAAAAAAATTGAAAGCATTTAGAACTGGAACCATACAAGGTTTCCCACTATCACCACTTCTATTCAGCATAGTGCTGGGAGTCCACACCAGAGCAATCAGACAAGAGAAGGAAATCAAGGGCATCCAAAGGGGGAAAAAAGAGGTCAAGTTATTGCTCTTTGCTGATGATATGATATATCTAGAAAACCCCACAGATTCAACCAAAAGACTCCTGGAATTGATAAATGAATTCAGCAAAGTCTCAGGCTACAAAATCAATGCACACAAATCTGTAGCTTTCATGTATGCCAAAAACAGTCAAGCTGAGACTCAAATCAAAGACACAATACATTTCACAATAGCATCAAAGAAAATAAAATATTTAGGAATATATTTAACTAAGGAGGTAAGAGACCTATATAAGGAGAACTACAGAACACTGAGAAAAGAAATTGCAGAGGAAGTAAACAGATGGAAAATCATACCATGCTCAAAGATCGGCAGAATTAATACTGTTAAAATGTCTATGCTACCCAAAGTGAGCTATAGATTCAGCGCAATCCCTGTTAAAATACCAACATCATTTTTCACAGATCTAGAAAAATAATTCTACACTTTGTATGGAACCAGAGAAGACCCCGTCTAGCCAAAGCAACCTTAAGCAAAAATAACAAATTGGAAGGCATCAATTTACCAGACTCCAAGCTATACTACCAGGCTATAGTAACCAAAACAGCATGGTAATGGCATAAGAACAGAGACATAGACCAATGAGTTTATATTTAAATTGACATACTCTTTACCTGCATTTTTCTTTTTGAACATTCCTCCAATGTATTATTATTTCATTTTATTTTAAATTTTTATGGATACATAATAATTGTGCGTATTTATGGGTTACGTGTGATATTTTTTCTTTTATTGATACATAATATTTCACATATTTATGGAGTACATGTGAGTGTTTGTTGCATGCATACAATGTGTAATGATCAACTCAGAATATTTGGGGAATCCAACACCTCGAGTATTTATCATTTCTATATGGTGATATCATTTCTATCCTCTCTTCTAGTTACTTCAAGTTATACAAAATATTGTTGCTAAGTGTATTCACCCTACTCTGCTATCAAATATAAGAACTTATTCCTTCCCTCTAACTGTATGTTTTTACCCCTTAGCCAATGTACCTTCATTCCACCCTCCCACCCCTTCACCCTTCCCAGTCTCTGGTATCTATTACTCTACTATTTATGTCCATGAGATCAATTTTTTTTAGTTTCCACATATGAGTGAGAACATGTCTTTCTGTGTCTGGTTTATTTCATTTAAAATGGTGACACCCAGTTCTGTTCAAGTTGCTGCAAATGTCATGATTTCATTCATTTTTATGGCTAGATAGTATTCCATTGTGTACATACACCATATTACCTTTATCCATTCATTCTTTGATAGACACTTAGGTTGATTCCATATCTTTGCTACTGTGAATAGTGCTGTGACAAATATTTGAGTGCATATATCCCTTTGCAATACTGATTTCTTTTCCTTTTGATGATTACCCAGTAGTAAGATTGCTGGATCATATAATAGTTTTATTTTTAGTTTTTTGAGAAATATCCATACTGTTTTCCAAAGTGGTTATACTAATTTATATTCCCACAAACAGTGTGTAAAATTTCCCTTTTCTTTTCATCCTTGCCAGCATCTCTTATTTTTTGTCTTTTTAAAAGTAGCCATTCTAATCAGGGTAAGATAATATCTCATCGTGGTTTTGATTTGCATTCCTCTGACAATTAGCGATGTTGAGCATAATTTATATACCTGCCGACCATTTGCATGTTTTCTTTTAAGAAACGTCTATTCATGTCCTTTGCAAATTTTTAAATAAGATTATTTGGGTTTTTTTACTGTTAAGTTGTTTAGGTATTTTGTATATTCAGGATATTTTTCCCCTGTTGGATGAGTAGTTTGAAAATATTTTCTCCCTTTCAACAGATTGTCTCCTCACTCTGTTGATAGTTTCTTTTGCTGTGCAGAAGCTTTTAATATTAATATATGTCTATATTTTTGTTTTTATTCCCTGTGCTTTTGAGGTCTTAGTCATAAATTTTTGCCTAGACTAATGTCCTGAAGAGTTTCCCTATGCTTTCTTCTAGGCTTTACATTTAAGTAGTTAATCCATCTTGAGTTGACTTTTTTATATGGTGAAAGTTAAGAGTACAGTTTCATTCTTCTGCACGTGGTTATCTAGCTTTCCCAGCACAATTTATTAAAGACAATGTCCTTTCTCTGATGTATTTTCTTGGTGGCATAGTTGAAAATCAGTTGGTTGTAAATATGTGGATTTATTTCTGGGTGTTCTATTCTGTTCTGTTGTTCTATGTGCCTATTTTTATACTGATACTATTCTGTTTTGGTTACTATAGCCTTGTTAATATGTTTTGAAGTTGGTAGTGTGATGCCTCCAGCTTAGTTCTTTTTGCTCAGGACTGCTTTGGCTATTTGGGCTCTTTTTTGATTCTATGTGTATTTTAGGGTTTTTTTCTATTTCTGTGAAAAAAGTGATGTTGGTATTTTGATAGGGATTGCATTTAAACTGTAGATTCCTTTGGGCAGTATAGTCATTTTAATGATATTAATTATGTTGATCCATGAGCATGGGATGACTTTCCATTAGTTTGTATCCTCTTCAATTTCTTTCAACAGTGTTTTATAGATTTCCTTATAGAGATATTTCAACTCCTTGGTTAAATTTATTCCTAGGTATTTAAATTTTTAGCTATCATAAATAAGATTTCCCTCTTGATTTCTTTTTCAGCTAGTGCAATATTCGTGTATAGATATTCTAATGATTTTTTTGTGTTGAGTTTGTATCCTGCAACTTTAGTGAATTTATTTATAAAATCTAAGAGTTTTTTGGTGGAATCTTTATGTTTTGCTATGTATAAGATGATATCATCATCAAAGAGAGAAAAATTGACTTCCTATTTGGATATCTTTTATTTCTTTCTCTTAATTTATTGCTCTGCCTAGGGTTTCCATTACTATGTTGAATAGGAGTGGTGAAAGTTGGCATCCTTGTCCTTTTTTAGTTATTAGGGAAAGGCTTTTTTTACTTTTCTCTATTCATTATGATATTAGCTGTGGGTTTGTCATATATGGTCTTTATTATATTGAAGTACATTCCTTCTGTAACTAGTTTGCTTAGAGTTTTTATCATGAAGTTTTATGAATTTTATCAAATTGTTTTTCTGTATCTATTGAGAGGATCATATATTTTCTGTGCATTATTCTGTTGATGTGATGTATTACATTTACTGATTTTCATACGTTAAATCATTCTTCCATCCCTGGTATAAATCCATCTTCATTATAGTGTATTATTTTAAATTTTAAAAAATTATTTCATGTTCAATTGTTTGAGCCATATAGGAATAGGAAGTCATTGAGGCACTAGGCTAGGATATGCACTGTAAGCTCACTTATATAAAGCTGCATCTACATATTACATTTCTGAAAAGGTGATTTAACATATCCATGTTTACATAATACTTTATATATATATAATTTACTTTCTTTTCTGTGTGTGCTTTTTTCAGTCTTGTGAGGTGTAAAGCAATATGAAAACAAACAGTAAAGGATTCATGGTGCTCTTATACATATGGATTGGTGGTCTTATCACTTGAAATTTATTTGTATGACTGCAATTATCTTTTGCCTATATAGGTACTATCATAATTTAGAACAATAAAATGAACACCTAACACATTGTTCTACACAGAGTTGCCACCCATTAAATGTTAAGTGAGAGAACAACTGATATTATTTATGTACCATAATTCTGCAAACATAACATTCTTTTTATAGTTATTTAATTTTACATTCCAAAGCATTCTGACAATTTTATTCCCATGATTGCCATTGATAGTTTTAAAATACAGTGAAAGATTATATAAAATACCACTTAGAACTTTAAATTTTTTGTCTTTTTCTTTATTTATATATCATGTATTTTGATTTTTTTAAAATTCAAAATACTAAGGGGATACAAGTGTTTTTTATACATGGATAGACTCTATAATGCTGAAGTCAGGTCTTTCAGTGTGCCTGCCACCAGGAGAGTGTTCATTGTACCCAATGGGTAAGATTTTAATCCCTCGTTGCCATCCCACCATCCCCCCTTCTTAGTTTCCAATGTCCTTTATGTGTTTTTGTGCCTATGTGCACCCATCCTTTAGTTCCCACTTATTAGTGAGAATACGTGGTGTTTGTTTTCCCATTCCTAAGATACTTCACTTAGGATAATGGTCGCCAGTTCCATCCAAGTTGCTGCTAATGACATTATTTCATTTCTTTTTATGGTTGAGCAGTACTCCATGGTATATATATAGTACATTTTCTTTATCTACACATGCATCGATGGGCACTTGGGATGATTTGATATTTTTGCAATTGTGAAATGTTCTGTGATAAACATTCAAGTGCAGGTGTCTTCCTGATAAAATGTTTTCTATTTCTTTGGGTAGATACCCAAAAATATATACTTTTCTTTTAGTTTGCACTAGGAAACTGATTTGAGAAACTGTTATAATAAAGTAGCACATGTTATTTTTTGTATCCTTTATCTCAACACTAAAATAACCCAAAAGGAGATCTATGATGCATTGAATCATTGTTAGCTAAAAAGCTACTGATTCAAACTATCAAGATATGTACATGTTAATTTGCATTATGATTCTTAATAAAACTCTTCTCATATATTTTTTAAAAAGAACTTTAAATTTTTTAAAGTTGAGAATTGGACTTTTCTTCCATTTGAACATCTCTATAAAGAAATTTGTCACAATACTAGTTGAAGTTCATAATAAGAGAAATTGTGAAACATTTAGGAATATGGAATATTTGAGTAATATTGTCCTCTGATGTCATGAAAGTAATTTATTTAGAGTATACACATTGGAGTGCATATACAGATATGTTTTCCTCCAAATGTCTCTTCTTTAATAAATCTTGTGTCAGTTGCATGTTCTAGATAACAGAGAATAATTGTTTCTGTAAAATCTAAACATGCAGAGATATTTTGTAAATCAAAACTAATATTTACATTGTCTAACACAAAAATAAAATAGTAGTAGGTTTCCAAAGCAAGTTTTTTTTCACATACTAAATTGGGGATGCAACTGAGAGTTTAAAATACCATATGTAATGGAAACAATAAGTGAGAAAATAAGATTTTTACATTAATATTTAACTAGAAAACTAAAGTTATTCTATTATAAAAACAAATTTCCAGGAATTATAGCAACATAATCACACCTCAAACTTAATTTTAACTACTCAAAATATATATAAATTTATATTTCAGTAGAATCTAAGCTACATAAAGACAGGGATTTACCTATCATATTCACTGAAATATTTTCAGAACTCCACACACTAAGTGACAGACACATTGTTAAGTGCTTAAGAGCTGTTTTATAAATGAAACCACAGTTTGTAATGCAGACATTAAGATAAATTTTCCAAAATCAACACATCTACATTTATAATAGCTGTATTATACATATTATATTTATATATCTTTGTAATAATTCATAAAAGACCTCTCTTGAATTTTTAAAGTTACGTATCAACTGGAATCAGAATTACTTATGACAACCTCTTCACAACTGGAAAAGGCTTTGGCAAATTGTTTGTAAATACCTATAAAAGGTTAATATCAACTCAGTAGCAGAAGATGATATTACAGCTGCATATTGGAATCTGTAGTTATGTGAAAGGAGACGTGACCAAGACATTAGTAATCAAATAAAGGCATACTAGTACAATAAAAATGTACCAATCATATTAGAATGGACTAAAAAATGCCCTTCAATGTTGATAAAGAGCTCTATCAAATAAGAACTGTAATCCACTGTTGGGGAAAATATAAGAAATTTTTCAAAAGCAGCTTAGTAACATTTATCTGTTTGCAACCTAACATTGTTCATGTTTTTGCCTTCATAGTTTTTCTTCTGTGACTCTCCCCAAGGATATAATCTTAAAAACACAGATACATACAAACAGTATTTGTAATGTTGTTTATAGTGAAAGTTAAAAGGAAATGGTGAAGTAAACCAGAAACATCAATAGAATGGAGTATTGTATGTCCATTACAGTATGTTTACAAATAATTTGAATAATTTTGGAAAATTTTTCTATAATATTAAGTAGAAAAATAGGAAACTACTATGTTATAGCTGAGTATATTATAAGCTCAACTTTTAAAAATAGAATTTATTTTTAGAGCAGTTTTAGCTTCACAGCAAAATTCAGCAGAAGGCACAGAGATTTCCCATATACTTCCTGTCCCATGTGTGTATAGCCTCCCCCAAAATCAATATCCCTCACTAGAGTGGTACATTTGTTATAATAAATGAACCTACATTGACACATCATTATCACCTGGGGTCCACATTTTACATTAGGGTTCACTCTTGATATTGTACATTTTATAGGTTTGGGCAAATCTACAATAGCATGGATTCAACATTATAGCAACACATAAAGTAATTTTACTGCCCTGAAAATTCTGTGTCCTCTGCCTATTCATCCTTTTCTCCCATTTAACCCCTGGTAACCACTGATATTTTTATTTTCTCCATAGAGTTTACTTTTACAGAATATCAGATATTTGTAATCATATAGTTGTAGCTGTTTCAGATTGGCTTCTTTCACTTGATAATATGCACTTGGGTATCCACTATGTATTTTCACAGTTTGATAGCTCATTTCTTTTTAGCATTTGTTAAGAAAAGTTGCAGTATACAAAACTAACATACAGAAATCAGTAGCATTTCTGTTCAACAACAGCAAACTATCTGGAAAAGAAATCATGAAATCTATCCCATTTACAATAGATACAAAAAATAAGCACCTAGGAATAAATTTACCTAAGGAAGTGAATGATCTCTACAATGAAAACTATAAAACTTTAATGAAAGAAATGAAAGAGGACACAAATAAGTGGAAATATATCCCATTTTCATGCATCAGAACAATTCACATTGTTAACATGTTAATACTGCCTAAAGTGATCAACAGATTCAGTGCAATCCCTATCAAAATACCAATGACATTTCTCACAGAAATAGAATTTAAAAATTCTAAAATTCATGTGGAACCACAAAATACCCTAAATAGCCAAAGTGATCTTGAGCAAAAAGAGCAAGGCTGGAAGCGTCACACTACCTGACTTCAAAGATACACTACAAAGTTATAGCAACCAAAACAACATGATACTGGCCTAAAAACAGACACATAGATCAATGAAACAGAATAGAGAACCCATAAATAAATCCATGCACTTACATCTAATTGATTTTTTACAAAGTCACCAAGAACATACATATACATTGTAGAAAGGACAACCTGTTTGATAAATGGTGCTGGGACAACTGGATGTCCATATGCAGAAGAATGAAACCAGACCCCTATCTCTCACCACTTACAAAAATCAATTCAAAATGGATTAAAGACTTAAATGTGAAACCTGAAATTATGAACTACTAGAAGAAAACATAGGGGAAATGGTTCATGACATTGGTCTGGGAAATGATTTTTGGATAAGAACTCAAAACCACAGGAAACAAAAGGAAAAATAGGTAAATGAGCTTACATCAAACTAAAAAGCTTATACATAGTGAAGGAAATGATCAAGAAAGTGAAGAGACAACCTCTAGAATTGGAGAAAATATTTTCAAACAACTCAATAGCAAAAAAATAAAAAAAAACCTCAATGAAAAACTGGGTAAGCAGATGGAAAACTCTACCATGCTCTTGGATTGGTAGAATCAACATTTTTAAAATGTCTCTACTACTTAAAGTAATTTACAGAATCAATGCAGTCCCTATCAAAATACCAACCTCATTTTTTACAGATCTAGAAAAACTAATTCTACACTTCGTGTGGAACCACAGAAGACGCCTTGTAGCCAAAACAATCTTAAGCAAAAAGAATAAATCGGGAGGCATCAATTTACCAGACTTCAAACTACTACAAGGCTATCGTAACCAAAGCAGCGTGGTACTAGCACAAGAACAGAGACATAGACCAATGGAACAGAACTGAGAACCCAGATATAAAACCATCCTCATACTGTCATCTGATCTTTGACAAAGCAGACAAAAACATATACTGGGTAAAAGAATCCCTATTCAATAAATGGTTCTGGAAAGATTGAATAGCCACATGTAGAAGACTGAGATTAGATAAACACCTCTCACCTTTCACAAAAATCAACTCACAGTGGATAACATACTTAAACCTAAGATGTGAAATCATAAGAATTCTAGAAGAAAACATTGGAAAAACTCTTATAGACATTGACCTCGGCAAAGAACTTATGAAGAAGACCCCCAAAGCAATCACAGCAGCAACAAAAATAAATAAATGGGACCTGATCAAACTAAAAAGCTTCTGCACAGCCAAGAATACTATTACTAGAGTGAACTCACAACTTACAGAATGGGAGAAAATATTTGCATGCTACACATCTGAAAAAGGGCTGATAACCAGAATCCATACAGAACTTAGGAAAATCAACAAGAAAAATCAAACAACCCCATTAAAAAGTGGGCAAAGGACATGAACAGAAACTTTTCAAAAGAAGACAGAATAAAGGCCAGCAAACATATTAAAAATTGCTCAACTTCTCCAATCATTGGGAAAACACAAATCAAAACCACAATGAGATATCACTTAACTTCAGTGAGATTGGCTTATATCAAAAAGTCCCAAAGCAACAAATGTTGGAGGGGATGCGGACTGATAGGAACACTCATACACTGCTAGTGGGACTGCAAATTAGTACAACATCTACGGAAGGTAATATGGAGATACCTCAAAGAACTAAAAGTAGACCTACCTTTTCATCTAGTAATCCCACTACTGGGTATTTACCCAAAGGAAAAAAAGACATTCTATAATAAAGACATCTGCACTAGAATGTTTATAACAGCACAATTCACAGTTGCAATGATGTGGAAACACCCCAAGTGCCCATCAATACACGAGTGGATTAATAAAATGAGGTATATGTATACCATGGAGTATTACTCAGCAATAAAAAAACAATGGTGAATTAACACATCTGGTATTATCCTGGATGGAGCTAGAGCCCATTCTTTGAAGCGAAGTATCACAAGAATGGAAAAACAAGCACCACTGGTACTCACCATCAAATTGGTACTAACTGATCAATACTTATGTGCACACATGGAAATAATATTCATCAGGGGTTGGGCATGTGGGAGGGAGGTGGAGGGGATAGGAAAACTCACACCTAATGGCTGCAGGGCACAGTGTTTGGGGGATGTTCATTATTGTAGCTCTGACTTGGGTAGTGCATAGGCAATATATGTAACCAAAGTGTTTGTACCCCCATAATATTCTGAAATTTAAAAAAACTTGGCAAAATATCTGAAGAAATACTTTACAAAAGATGACATAAAAATGGCTGATAATTTATTCAAAAATGAAGGGCATACCTATAACTCTGACTCAAACTGTACAAAAGCAAATTACATAACCAAAATGTGTGTACCCCCATAATATTCTGAAATTTAAAAAATGCTCAACATCACTAATCATCAGGGAAATGCAAATCAAATCCACAATGAAATATCACCGAACTCCAGTTACAATAGCTATTGTCAAAAAGACAAAGAACAAGTGCTAGCAAGGATGTAGAGAAAGGGAGATTCTTAAACACTTTTGGTGGGAATGTAAATTAGTATGGCCATTATGGACTTATACATGGAGGTTCCTCAAAAAATTAAAAATACTTCCACCATATGATCCAATAATCCCAGTACTGGGTATATATCCAAAGGAATTAAAGTCAGATTTTTGAATATATATCTGTACCCCCATGTATATTACAGCACTATTCACAGTAGCTAAGATACATAACCAACCTTAGTGTCCATCAGTGCGTGAATGGATTAAAAAATGTGGTATATATTTATAATGGAATACTATTCAGCCATAAAAAGAATGAAATTGTGTCATTTGTGACAACATTGATGAACCTAGAGGATATTATGTTAAGTGAAATAAGCGAAGCACTGAAGAACAAATACTGTATTATCTCAGTCATATGTGGAATCTAAAAAATTTGTTCTCATAGAAGTAGAGAGTAGACTATTGGTTACTAGAGGCTGAGGAGGGTAGGTAAGAGAGAGAATAGGGGCAGGTTGGTCAGTGAGTAAACAGTTACAGTTAGATAAAAAAATAAGTTCTGGTGTTCTATTGCACAGTATGGTGACTATGGTCAACAATAATCTATTACATAATTCAAAATAGATAAAAGTGAGAATTTTAAATGTTCTCATCCCAAAGTAATGACAAGTAACTGGGGTGATGGATGTGCTAATTACTCTGATTTAATTATTACACAATGTATACACATATCAAAACATCACACTGTACCCCGTAATATGTGTCAATTAAAAAGAAAACCAAAAAGTAAAGATTTTATTTTCTGGGTGTACCAAGGTTTATTTACCATTCATCTCCTGAAGGATATTTTGGTTGCTTGCAAATTTTGGCAATTATGAATAAAGCTGATATAAAACATCTCTGCCCAGCTTTTTGTGTGGACATCTTTTTGAATGCTTTGGGTAACACCAAGAAAAAAGGTTGTATTCTATGGTAAGACTACGTGCAGTTTTGTAGCCAATCACTAACATGTCCTCCAAAGTGGCTGTACCATTTTTCATTTCCACTAGAAATTAATGAGATTTCCTGTTGCTCCACATCATCACCAGCATTTGGTATTGCTAGTCTTCTGGATTTTGACGATTTTAATAGGTTTGTAGTGGTATCTCATTGTTGTTTTAATTTGCAACCCCTGATGACATATAATGTGAAACATATTTTCATATGCTTGTGTTTTATCTGTGTATCTTCTTTGATGAGGTGCCTATTAAGGTCTTTGTTTCATTTTTTTTAAATTGGCTTTTTTGTGTTCTTTTTATAGAGTTTTAAGAGTCCTTTGTATATTTTAGATAACAGTTCTTTTATCTGACAAGTCTTTTGTAAATTTTTTCTGCTAGTCTGTGGCTTGTCTTTTCATTCTCTTGACAGTGTCTTTTATAGACCAGAAATTTTAAATTTTAATAAAGTATAGCTTATATTTTCTTTCTTTCATGAATTATGTCTTTGGCATTGCATCTAAAAAGTCATCACTAAACCCAAGATCATCTAGATGTTCTCCTAGGTTATCTTCTAAGCTTTTTATAATTTTCTGTTTTACATTTAAGTCTGTGATCCATTTTGAGTTAAATTTTGTGAACGCTGTAAGGTCTGTGTCTAAATGTGGAAATCTAGTTGTTCCAACACTATTTGTTGAAAACACTCTACTTTCTCCTTTGTATTGCCTTTGCTCCTTTGTCAAAGATCAGTTGACTGCATTTTTGGGGTTATATTTCTGGGCTCTCTATTCAGTTCCATTTATCTATTTGTCTATTTTTTTTGCCAATGACAACCTGTCTTGATTACTGTTAAGCTGAACTTTTTAAGAAATAATATATGTTTAAAGGATAAAGGTAAGCAAAATGTTAGCAATGGAAGGTGGTACATATAAAATTAGTCTCCATATTTTTCCCTCTCAAAATGAATATTTTTTTCAAAATTCATTGGCTTAAGCGAGGGCTATTTTCATCATATAGTATCTTTGTAGTTGGGCCTACCCAAAGGCTTGTTCTTAGTTAGACCCAGACTAGTGAAGAGATGATAATTTGGCCTCCAAAACCTATGTGTATTCCTCTTCCCTGGTAGTTTTCTTACTGAGGTGAAATTTCTAAATTAAATGACAACTCTTCACTATTATGTATATCTAACAATGTAAACTTCATGAAATATTACAGTAAAAAACATCTTAAGTTTGAGGGACATTATTTGACCAAAATAGCTTCTCACATCAATAAAAAAAAATTGGTAGGAATGCTGAAAATATCAATTCACTCCAAGCAATTACTATATCCATTTCATATTCTGTTTGCCAGTTGCTGCTAAGGAACTATATCCTTCTCTGACTCCTTAAGCATATAGTTTGGTAACATGTAATTGGACACCTAAATGTCTACAATATAATATTGTTCACTAACTAATTTCGTATTTATATGTCAGAATTTACATTTGAATTATTAATTACATGAACAGTAAGAA
Organism: Daubentonia madagascariensis; assembly: GCA_023783475.1. NCBI lineage: Eukaryota > Metazoa > Chordata > Mammalia > Primates > Daubentoniidae > Daubentonia > Daubentonia madagascariensis. The sequence goes on from JAKFHU010000166.1 coordinate 2,930,678, forward strand.
TAAAATACTCCCCAATTGATTGTTTTGTTAAAATGTTGTACTTAAAAGTTTGTTTTAAATTAACTGGGCAAATGAAAAGAATTTTTATTGTATAATTTTATAAGCAATTCATAAATTGACAAATTAATTGATGTTCATTACTTTGAGGAATTTTTAAAAACTGCTAATGAGGAGAGCAATAGAAGACAGATATATCTTTGATCTCCTGAATCACACAGCATATTGTGATTTTACCTATACCACATATATGCATTTTTGGCCTACCTGCCTTTTTCTGTTTCTCTCTACTTTGCTCTCTGTCTGGTCTCTGTTGGCATTCTGTTATTTTAACATATAATATTGATCATTGAAACAAACAAAAATAAAGTAATTATCTACCTACTTCTACAATGTTTTCCTATGGTGTCTATAGTTTGAAAGTATATAAAAAGTACCTTTAAATTAAGGCTGACATACTCTATTTGGATCAATGAGCTAAAGAGTATTAAATCAAAGTTTAAAAAAGAAAGAAATCCCCAAAGCATCTCCTACATTTCTTGCAAAATTTAAGGAAATTAATGAAAACACTATTGAGGTTCATTGTGTGTGTATGTGTGTATGTGTAAGCACGCATTTCTGCATCTCTATCTCCCAAGAAAACAGAAAAACAAAGCTACATTTTAAGGAGGACAGTTGAAATCTTGAATCTTCTGCATTAATAGGACCCTTATTTTGCTGAGATTTTATTTTGTCATTTAGGTTGATTTTATGTGTGTTTTTATGTTTTACCCAATCATGAAAAAACCCAGTAGTCATAGAAGACAACTTAATCATTAAAAGTTATAATTTATTAATTGATCAGAAATAAATAAAATAGACAAGATTATCTTACCCACATAACACAAGGCAAATTTGCTTTCATTTTCACAAGCTCTTACTCACTGGAGTGAAGCGAGGTAATTTACTTCATTCAGGAATTGGGCTAATATCTTCCTTTTCAATTTAGAAAAATTCACAGGCCCTACTTCATCTTAGAGGTAACTGTATGTTTGAGGGGGGGCATAGGCAAGCTATAAATCAATTGTCTCACACATAAATAGTAGTTGAAATGAAAGGTCCCTTGCCTATGTGAGAATGAGTGGTCTTTCTATATTATGGGTGGCTAGTTTTCAATTTCCCTGGACACTTTAATGATCTGAAAGGTATACAAGATATCCTTTTCTTCAATGGCACTGAGGATGGGAGAATAGGGAAGGATAAATACCCACAGGAGGTAGAATAAGTCTGTTTTTCTTATTTCCTCTCCTGCATTATACTTTTCATCACTGTTTCTTTCTCCTCAGTGATCTATACACACACCCACACACACACACAGAGTTCTGTTTCTCTGGAGAATAATAATACATCTCTCAAATTTTTTTTATTTGAAAAAGGTTAAATATAGGATAAAGTTGAAAGAATAGTACAATGAACATCCATATTCTCTTTACCTAGATTCACTAGACGTTAATATCTTGTTACAAAAGTAAGTTGCATACTTCATGCCATTTCACTACTAAATATTTCTTATCAATCTTCTAAGGTAAGAATATTCTCATACAGAGCCACATTATTATTTTCAATCCTAAGATATTTAACATATATGCAATAATATCATCTAAAACAGAAACACATTCAAAATATTGCCAATTGTCTCAAAAATGGTAGAGTGTGTGTGTGTATGCATGTGTGATTGATCTAGAATGTGATCAAGGTTTCCATTTGCATATTGTTGATATTATAAATGTCTTTAAATCTATAGGATTTATTTTATTTTTACTTGAAATTTATCTGTTAAATAAACAAGGTTGTTTGTGCCATAGAATTTCCCTTGTTCTGTGTTTCTGTGATGTCATTTAACATAGCCTACTAATACTGCTTTTCTAAGTAAATTAGTAGTTCAATTTACAGAATTGAGCAGATTCATATTTATTCTTTTGAAACACAACTTTATATGTGATGTTGTTCCTGCATCCATCAGGAGCAACATATTTAGTTATTTCCATTTTTGTGATATCAAGATTGATCTGTAGGTTCATGTGTTGTCAGCCTGAACAACTGATTTTAAATGTGCCCATTAGCTTTTTTATGTAGCACTCTAGAGCCTGAGTTAATCATTGCCTAGATCCATCATTCAATTTCCTATACTTTAAAAAAACATTTTATTTAGGAATAATTTTGCATTTACAGAAAAATGACAAAGATAGTACAAAGAGTTCCTGTGTATTCATTACTCAATTTCAATTTTCCCTAATGTTATCATCGTACATTACCATGTACATTTGTCAAAAGTAAGAAATCAACCTAGGTACAGTATTATTAAGTAAACTGCAAACTTTTTTGTATTTTGATTGTTTTTACACTAATGTTCCCTTTTTTCTTAGTGTGTTTGTGTTGCTATAAAGGATACCCGAGACTGGATAATTTATAAAGAAAAGAGATTTACTTGGCTCATGGTTCTGCAGGCTATACAAGAAGCATGGCACCAACATCTGCTTCTGGTGAGGGGTTCAGGCTGCTTTCACTCATGGTGAAAGGTGAAGGGGAGCTAGTGTGTTGAGAGATCACATGGTAAGAGAGGAAGCAACAGACAGAGTGGGGAGATGCCAGGCTTTTTTTTTTTTTTTAACAACCAGCTGTTATGGGAACTAATAGAGTGAGAGAACTCACTAATTACTGTGAGACCAGCATCAAGCCATTCATGAGTAGTGATCTGCCACCATTACCCAAACACCTCCCAATAGGACCCACCTCCAACATTGAGGATCAAATTTCAACACGTTTGGAGAGTCAAATATCCAAACTAGAGCATATTTGTGTTCCAGGAACCAATCCAAAAGAATATGTTGCATTTAGTTGTCATACATCCTTAGTCTACTATGGTCTTTGACAATTTCTCAGTCTTGTTTTTTTTATGCTCTTGACACATTTGAAAAGATGTGGTCAAGTTTTTTTGTAGAATGTCCCTTAATTTGGAATTTTCTGATGTTTTATTTATTATTGGACTCAAGATATGAGGATTTTTTTGTTTTTCATTTGTTCATTTGCTTTTTAAAATAAGACCACAGAGATGTGCTTTTGTAAATACATCATATGAGGTGCTACAGGATAACACTATTTATCTCTGGTTATGCTAATTTTCCTCACCTGGGTAAAGTGCCTGCCAGGTTTCTCCAATGTAAAGTTATTATATGTTCCCTTTCTTCAGTTGATTCTTTGGAAGTCAATCAATAAGTCAAGCCAGCACTCAGGAGGAGACATATTCACTTCCACCTTTTGGAGGGAGAAGTATCTATCTATCTACCTATCTATATTATTTGGAATTCTTGTGTGAAGATTTGTTTCTTCTTTATTTATTTATAAAATTATTTATTTATATTAGAGTGAGCTCATGGATAATTGTTTTATTATTTGGGTTATAATTTAATGCTATATTTTTGTTTGATGTTCAAATTGTTTCAATTTTGTCCATTGGGAGAACTTTCAGTTTGGTTCCTATGCCCTTTTGACATGCTCCTATCTTTTTCTTTTTATCTCTTTGTTTTAGTTCTATATCACTTTTTGGTATTATGAGATGCTCTAAGCTCATGTTGTACTGTCTTTCCCCCAAATTTAGAATCAGTCATTTCCCCATGGAGCCCTGGTTCATTTTATTGAAATATGGTATTTAGAAATCAAGTTCTGGGTTCTGGGTGTGCTTGCTGTTATGGGTTATCACTTCTTCTAGGCCCTGTAGGTGTACAGAGTTAGTAAATATATTTATTTCTAAACCACGTAAACATATGAATCCATAATTATTTCTCTATCTGACTTTTTAAAAATTTAAATATATTTAGGGAGTATAAGTGGTTTGCTGTTGTTGTTGTTACATGTATGAATTATAAAGTGGTAAAGACAAGGCTTTTAGTGTACCTGTCACCTGATTAGTGTACATTGTACCCAATAGTTAATTTTTGATCCTCATCACCCTGCCACCCCCCCTTTTGAGTCTCCAAAGTACATTATACCACTCTGTGTGACTTGTATACCCATCATTTACCTCCCACTTATAAGTGAGTACATGCAATATTTGTTTTTCCATTCCTGAGATACTTCTCTTAGGATAATGACTTCCAAATCCATCCAAGTTCTGGCAAAAGACTTTATTTCATTTTGTTATATGGCTGAGTATTATTCCATGATGTATGTGTGTGTGCGTATATGTATATATATATATACACACACACACACCACATTTTCTTTATAAACTCATCACTTGATGGGCACTTAGGTTTATTCCATATATTTGCAATTGTTAATTATGCTGTGATAAACATACGAGTGCATGCGATTTTTTGATGTAATGACTTCTATTCCTTTGGTTAGATACACAGTAGTGGGATTGCACGATCAAATGATAGGTCTAAGGTTTTACTAATTTACATTCCCACCAACAGTGTATAAACCTTCCCTTTTCACCGTATCTATGCCAAAATGTATTGTTTTTTGACTTTTAAATAATGGCCATTATGACTAGGGTAAGATGGTTTTAATTTACACTTCCCTGATAATTAGTTATGTTGAGGATTTTTTCACGTTTGTTGGCATTTGTATATCTTCTCTTGAAAAACGTCTGTTCATGAATTTTGCTCATGTTTAATGGGGTTATTGGTTTTTCCTTGCTGACTTGTTTGAGTTCCTCATAAATTCTGGATAATAGTACTTTGTCAAATGTAGAGTTTGTGAATATTTTCTCCCATTTGGTAGGTTGTCTACTTACTCTATTTGTTATTTATTTTGCCATGAAGAAGCTTTTTAGCTTAATTAAGCCCCATTTATTTTTTTTCTTTTTGTTGTATTTGCTTTTGGGGTCTCAGTCACAAATTCTTTGCCTCTAGGCCGATGTCCAGAAGGTTTTTTCCTAGGTTTTCTTCTACAATTTAAATGTTTAGAGGTACATTTAAGTCTTTAATCCATCTTGAAGGGATTTTTTTATATGGCAAGAGATCAGGATCCAATTTCATTGCTCTGCATGTGGCTATCCAATTTTCCCAGGACCATGTATTGAATAGGGTGTCCTTTCCCCAGTGCATGTTTTTGTCTGCTTTGTTGAAGATCAGTTGGTAGTAGGTACATGGTTTCATTTCTGGATTCTCTACCCTGTTAAATTGGTCTATGTGTCTACTTTTGTACTGGTACTAGGGTGTTTTTTTTTTTTTGTTAATATAGCTTTATAGCATAATTTGAGGTCAGGTATGTGATGCCTCCAGATTTTTTCTTTTTCCTTAGGATTGCTTTGGCAACTCGAGCTCTGTCTTGATTCCAAATGAAATTTAGGATTGTTTTCTCCAATTCTGTGAAAAAATGGCATTGGTATTGTGACAGGAATTGCATCGGATCTGTAAATCACTTTGCAGAGTATGGCCATTTTAACAATATTGATTTTTCCAATCCATGAGCATGGGATGTTTTTCTATTTGTTTGTGTCATTTAAATTTCTTTCATCAGTGCTTTGTATTTCTCCTTGTAGAGATCTTTCACCTCTTTGGTTAAGTATATTCCTAGGTATTTTTTTTTGTAGCTATTGTAAATGGCATTGAGTTCTTGATTTGATTTTCACTTGGCTGTTATTAGTGTATAGAAATGCTACTGATTTGTGTACATTAATTTTGTAACCTGAGACTTCACTGAATATATTTATCATTCTCAGACACTTCTGGAGGAGTCTTTATGGTTTTCCAGATATAAGATCATATCATCAGCAAACAAGGATAGTTTGACCTCCTCTTTTCTGATTTAGATGCCTTTTATTTCTTTCTCTTGCCTGGTTGCTCTGACTAGGACTTCCAGTACTATGTTGAATAGAAGTGTTGACAGTGGGAACCCTTGTCTTGTTCCAATTCTTAGAGAATGTGTTTTTTTCTGTGGGTTCGTCATATATGGCTTTTATTATTCTTAGGCTTGTTCCTTCTATGCCAACTTTATTAAGGGTTTTTATCATGAAGAAGAGTTGGATTTTATCAAATACTTTTTCTTTGTCTATTGAGATGATCATATGTTTTTTGTTTTTAACTCTGTTTACATGGTGAATCAAATTTATTGATTTGCCTATATTGAACCATCCTTGATCCCTGGGCTAAAACCAGCTTGATCATGGTGAATTATCTTTTTAATGTATTGTTGGATTTGGTTTGCTAGTATTTTGATGAGGATTTTTGCATCTGTGTTCATGAGGGAGATTGGTTTGTAGTTTTCTTTCTTTTTCTTTTTTTTTTTTTGTTGTTGTGTCATATCCTGGCTGTGGTATCAGGGTGATACTGGCTTCATAGAATGAGGTAGGGAGGATTCCCTCTTTCTCGATGTTATGGAACATTTTCAATAGAATAGGTACCAGTTGTCTGTGAGGACCATTTGTTCTAGAGTCCTGTTTAAGTCCAGTGTTTCTGTACTGATTTTCTGCCTTGATGATCTATCTAGGGCTGTCAATGGAGTGCTGAAACCCCCACTATCACTGTATTGCTATCTATCTCTTTTTTGGGGTCTAGTAGTATTTGTTTTATGAATCTGGGTGCTCCAGTTCTAGGTGCATCTATATTTAGCATTTCTATATCTTCTTGTTGAATTGATTCCTTTATCATTATGTTAATGACTGTCTTTATCTGTTTTCACTGTTACTTCAAAATCTGTTTTATCTGATATAACAATAGATACTCTTACTCACTTTTGGTTTCCATTAGCATGGAACATTTTTTTTCCACCACTTTACCTTGAGTCTAGGAGAATCTTTATGAGTTAAATGGGTTTCTCAGAGACAATAAGTATGTGGGTTGTTTTTTATCCATTCTGTCAATCCATATCTTTTAAGTGCAGTATTTAGACCATTTGCATTCAATGTTAACATTGATAAGTGAGATACTGTTCCAGTCATCATGTTGATTGTTACCCAGTTGCTTTATATTCTCTGTTCTGTTAGAGCTGTGAGTTTTTACTTTTGAGTGTTTTTACAGTGGTGAATATCAACTGTTATTTTTGGTGTATAGAACACTTTTGAGCATTTCTTGTAGGGCAATTCTAGTGGTGACAAATTCCCTTAGTGTTTGCTTGTCTGGGAAAGACTTTATTTTTCCTTGATTTATGAAACTTAGTTTTGCAGGATACAAAATTCTTGGCTGACAGTTATTCGTTTTAAGAAGACTAAAGATAGGTCCCTAATCCCTGTTGGCTTGCAAGGTTTCTACTGCTAAGTCTGCTGTCAGTCTGATGGGTTTTCCTTTGTAAGTTACATGATAATTTCATCTCACAGCTTGTAGGATTTCCTCCTTCACTTTGACTTTGGCCAATCTGATGACTATGTGCTTTGGTGATGTCCTATTAGGTATGAACCTTCCATGGGTTTGATGATTTCTTGTATCTGGATGTCTAAATGTCTGGTAAGACCAGAGAAGTTTTCCTCCATTATTCACGCAAATAGATTTTCCACGTTTCTTCTTTTTTCTTCTCCTTCAGGGATACCTATGTTTCTTATATTTGGGCACTTTACATGATCTCATATTTCTTTCAAACTTTGTTCATTTCTCTTGATTCCTTTTTCTTTATTTTTGACTGACTGGATTATTTCAAAAGCCCTGCCTCCAAGCTCTGAAATTCTTTATTTTTGTTGGTTTAGTCTGTTGTTAAAACTTTCCATTGTATTTTGAAATTTCCTAAATGACACTTTCATTTCTAGAAGTTCTGCTATTTTTTAAAAAATACCTGTCTCTTTAGTGAATTTTTAGTGCATGTCGTGAATTATTTTTCTTGCTTCTTTGGGCTGATTTTCAACTTTCTCTATATCCCATTGAGCTTACTTGTGATCAGTATTTTGAATTTCATATCTGATATTTCAAAAATTTCCTTTGGTTTGGAGTTGATTGCTGGAGAGCTAAGGTGGTCCTTGGGGGGGGGGGTTGAAATAGCCTATTTTTTCATATTGCCAGAGCCCTTATGCTGGCTCCTTCTCATCTGGAACTGCTTCCCTCAGCTCAAAACAGAGAGCTTTGCAACTCGAGTGTTCTTCTTTGCCAGGAACTCTGCTGCTCAGTGTAGAGAGGTAGAAGTACACTTTCTTTTGGATTTTGCAGGTAGGTACCCACTGTGGTGTTGCCAGTAACTTGGTTCATTTGGACCTCATACCTCAAGAAAGTGTTCAGGTGTCAGCAGTGGTGGACTACGTAATCTCCAGTCCCCAGGCTCCTGGATGGTGTGCTTGAGTCTCAGGGGGACCAGACCAAGACTGGGCTAGCAAACTTTTTTAAGCCTCCCTAAGTTAAGGCAATGTGATAGTGAATGGTGAGGTAATCTCCTAGTCCTGAAGAATGTTCAGGCAGAAGAAGGGTGGATGCACCATGAATATGTAACAGGAGGGGTGGGGGACAGAATCAGGCAACTGTGGGGTGCATGAACAACTCATACCTTCCTCATCCAGCAGTGACAGTGGTCTTTGTCCTTCCAGGGCACAAAAGCACCCATATGCCCAACTCCCACCCTGGTCCAGCTTCAGCTAAAGTGGTGAGGCAGCTCCATCCTCTGTATGCAGGGTTACCAGAATGGCTATTGGCTGTGGCTACAATGTTCTGGTGGGGGAGGTGTAGTTGTGCCAGGGGCCTGCCTCCAGGGTGTATAGGTTCCTCTCAGAATGGTCAGGCAGCTTGGGGAGAGGCCTGTTAGCCCTGCCCTCCCTCAGCAGAGGTGGTAGTTTTTGCTTGGATGAAGGTGGTGGCAGTGGTGGGCCAGGTGAGTGAGCAAGTTTCAGTAGCACTGGTAGGATGACCCTCTTGGGTTTCAAACAGTGCTGGCAGGTGTTGGCAGTGGCTGAAGTGAGGGAACACCACCCACAGCCCCAAACATGCAGCTTTCAGGCTCTCCTGCTCTCTTCAATAGCAGGGTTTCAGCACTGCTTGGGGGGGCTGTCCCACTCTTCACCATGAGCCCTGGGCATAGAGGCCACAGCACCAGTAAGGTAATCATCACCACTCACAGCTCCAGTCAGGCAGCCCTCTGGCTTGCCTGCTCCAGCATCCCCTGGCAGCAGCAGCAGTGGCTGGGCCTGCAGGGCTGTGCAGATGAGGAGAGGGTTTCCTGTTCTCTACCTGTGACCTGGAGCACAGAGGCTGCTTTGCCAATTGGAAGTGATTTCACTCTCTGCTGGCAAGGCAGAGCAGAGAGTGTTTGCCACTGGTGGGGACAGAGTCATCTTTCACACCACCACACAGGGAGCTCTCAGACTCTGGAAAGGACATGCTTTGGTTTCCCTTGTCCTCAGTGACACATTTTTGACACTCTGCACTATCCTTTCCCCAGGGGATAGCACTCCCTGTGGGCTAGAGCACTGAGGACCCTGAAGCACACCTGGGTCAAGCACTGCACTACTACAGCATTCTGGGTGGAAAGTGGGATATGTCAGTGGGAACTCCCAGAATGTTGAGAGAAGGGGACTGTGGGTTCCAGTGGAAGATGCAGTCCCGAGATGGCATGTTCTCACAAGTCTGGGATAGGGGATGGGTGTCCCAGCATGAGTTCCCAGTGTGGTGCAATGCCCTCTTGGGGAGTCCAAATCACTGCCCATGCCAGCATCAAGATTTGGGTGGGGAGAGGAGTTCTCCTGTGGTTGGCATCGCAGCAGTCACAGCAGGGATGTGCACCACCAAAACTCTCTCACTCATCCTTTTCCCACAATACCAAGTCCCTCTGGCCTCCTGAAAATCTCCATTGAGTTGGCCTCTCACTTCCTTCTCCTTCCATCCATTGGACTCCAGTGCTCTCTTCTTGATATTCTATTTGAGGTATTAGTTTCTCCTCATAATTTTGACTCTTCTTTATAGAGAGGATGAGTGTTCAATGTCTCTAGTCACCCATCTTGAACTGTGTCCCTATCTATTTGTCTTAAAAAATGAGTTCATACTGATATCTCTACCTCTCATCTACCACTCCAGGGTTTGTTCTAGGTCTCCTCTGTTGATTATGTGTATCTTTATTGAGGTTACACTTGTAATAAAATTAGAATCATTTGTCATACTCTGTATTCTAAATTGGGTTCCCCCAATATTTTGCCTGATTTTTTTAAAAGTGGTTAATGGTTCACTTCATATTAAGTTTTGACAAATGCATAGCATCTTGTATTCACCAACAAAATACCATACTGAACAGTTCCATCACTCTAAAACTTTCCCTGTGCAGCTCGTATTTTTCAGTCATTCCCTCTCCCCACCTCAACACTTAGCAATCTCTGTCAATTTTATGTCCCAGTACTTTTTCCTTTTACTAGATCATATAATACATTTAATTTTAAAACATGTATCCTTTTGGGTCTGGCTTCATTAATTTAGCAAAATTTAATTAAAGTTTATCCATGCTATTACCTGAATCAAATCTCATTTTTCATTGCTAAATAGTATTCTATTGTATGCATGTACCACAGTTTATTCATTCACCTGTTGAAGAGTGTCTTCATTGTTGCCAGTTTTTGATGATCACCACACAGCTTATGTAAATATTTAATTATATATTTTATGTGAACATGAGTTTTCAATTTAGTTAAATATGTAGGAGAGGGATTGCTGCGTTGCATTGTAGGTGTATGCTTAACCTCATAAGAAATTGCCAAATTATATTCCAAATGTATTTCTACCAGGAATGAATGAGAGTTTCTGTTGCTTTGCATTTTCAAAAGCATTTAGTATTGTCAGATACTTATTTTATATTTTATTTTATTTTGTTTTCAGCAATTATAAGAGTTGTAGTGGTATCTACTTTCTGTTTTAATTTGCATTTCCCTAATGACAAATTACATTGAGAATTTTTGCCTGTACTTATTTGTTCTCCATTAAACTTCTTTGGTGAAGTGTCTTTTCACTTTTTTGCCCATTTTTGTTTGCTTATTTTCTTATCAGTGAGTTTCAAGGTTTCTTTATATACTCTGTATACAAGTACTTTAACACATACGATTTGATAATAATATATCCCAGTTAGTACCTTGTATTTTCACTCTCAGAAATATTGTACAGAGAGCAAAATATTTTTGATTGGTTTTCCATTCTTTAATTTTGATAATATCTATATTCTTTATACTATCTTTTATGGATTTTGTTTTTGGTATTGTATCTAAAAACACACATCTAAACCCAAAATCACACAATTTTTCCCTAATATTTTCTTTCATATGTTTCTTAGTTTTACATATTGCATTAAATATTTGATTTTTTTGGATGACTTCTTGTATAAAGTGTAATGTCTATATTAAGATTTATTTATTTTTCATATGGATATAAAATTATTTCATTTGTCAAAATGATGAAATAAGGTTGAATTACCTTTGCGTCTTTGTCAAAAATTAGTTTACAAATGTTTAGTTCAATTTCTAGCCTCTCTATTTTTTTTGATTAGTCTGTATGTCTATCTTTTCACCAGTAATACAGTACTGCTTGTAGTATTAATAGTTTTATTTTAAGTCATAAAATTAGGTAGTGTGGGTACTCCCACTTTGTTCTTTTTTATAATGGTTTTGGCTATTTTAGTTCCTTTGATTGCCACATAAATTTTAGAATCATCTTAACAATATTTAATGAAATAGTTGCTAATATTTTCAGCTGTATTATACTCACTCTGCAGATCTATTTGTGTAGTGGTAACATCCTAATAATAGTGAGTCTTCCAAACCATGGACATGATGCATCTCTAAATTTATTTAGATATTTTTAATTTTGTGATTTTCAGCAAGGGACTTTGCATATATTTTTAAGAGTTATCTTTACATTGTTGTTTTATCTTCCTCCTCCTACTCCTTCCCCTGTAATTCTCCTCCTCCACCTCCTCCTCCTACTTTTTAAAAATGATTCTATTATAAATTTTTAAAAAATGATTGTTCATTTCTGCCATATAGGGATATAATTGATAGGCAACTTATTAAAATGGCCTATGCCTCAGTCTACCTTAACATGAATCTTATATACCTTCTCAATAGTAAGACTTTTTGGTAGATTTTTTCAAATTCAATACATATTACAATTTTTTCTATTCTGATTTATGTAAGCCTATAATCAGGTAGCTGTAATCTTAGTCTGATTATTTGGACTTTTTCAAGTAGCTTTTATCATATATGACTTCTAATAACTTCTGAAATATTTCACTCAAATATTTAGCAAAAGTTAGATAGGGTATCAGTATGTCCTTAGTATTCTAAAATTTTATGAAAAGTGTGCAATTAATAAGTAGAGTTTTTTTTAATGCAGGCACATAAATGGGTTATGAGTAGGGGTCAAGGGAAAACTTCTCCTTCACAGTCTGAAGGTTTGCTGAAAATCAACTAACAAAAGTAGATTAATAATAGAAGAGGTATATCAATGTATTAATGTGCATGGGGGAATTCACAGAGTGATGATCCTACCATGCAACGGGGGTACAGAAGCTTCCATATCCTTCTTCTTGGGGGAAGGAGATATAGAGAAGTATGGATGATTTTAGGGGGATGATAAGTGATTTTAAGAGAATTAAATGGTCCTGAAGAACATACCCAATTTATTCCAATGGCTTGGGACAAAATCTGTTGGGCCCACAGAGCAGATGATGGTTTTTGACATGTCTATCCAGATGTGGTGACAGACTTCAGTCTTTCTTCCTATGATATTTCAGTTAATGAAAACTCAGGGATGGGACTAGAGGCAATTGTTTTCTTCTTTGGTGGGTCTGGACTTTAGGCAGATAAGGGAACTTGAGGGAGCAGCTTCATCTTGTGCTTTGGGAGAGAAAGAGTTGAGACAGAGGTGGGAAAGGTCAGAGAGAACTTGAGGCTTCTTCAGTTTAGCATGTCAAAGTGCCATAATTTAGGGTATCAGTTTCAGAGCCCCAAAATTCTCCTGTCTTAAAGCTTCCTAGAAGTTTCACACACTAAAAGCTGAGTTGGTGGCTGTGGAGGAAAAAATAAATCGAGCCAGTAGCTGAATGGCAAAAAATCCCACCCACTAATTCTCTCATTTCTGTGAATAGGCCAGTCAAACTAAACAGTTGTGTTTTATTTTAGAAGATGGTGTGACAGATAAGCTCTCAAATCTAAGCCTATATATATTATGTAGGCAAACAGATTTTTAATAAGACTCATCTTTATAGAAACAGAAGAAAAGCAAATGTCAACTTCTGAAGAAGTCTACCAGAAGGTCCTTCTACAGTCTGGAACGCAATCAGCTGATAAAACCAGTGGCAATCTGACAGACTTTCCTAGATTGTGGTTTGTACATAAAGTTTGTCTAAATATAAGCTATTGCAGTGATTTTTTCCCCAAAGCCACGTTCACAGGCTTCAACTTGTAGAAGCTCTGGAAAAAGACAGTGTTAATTTCAGTGAGTCAAAGTATGAAAAATGGAAGGAAAATTTGGAAATATTAGTTTGGAGACATGTAACTAGCAAATAATTCAGGATTTAGTCCAAATTGTAGGCAAATAATAGAAACACAAAAACAATGAGTGGGGCTAGAATCTAATAATGGGTGTACTATAGTTTTCTTCTGAAACATAGATTTTTCTCTTTAGTTTCCCATTTTTACTAAAGATAAATCATAGTAGAACTAATTTATTTGCAAAATAAGTTTTATTCTTATTATATTTGGCCTGATTGTTTGCATAAAGTGCAGGAAGAATAATCGTTGACCATATAGGCTCTTAAATTGGCTATGTTGAAACTTTTGCTGAAAGAATCTCAGATTAGACTTTTAAGAGCCTCTTGAGGCCAGGAAGACAAACCAGGGATTTGTCATCAGACTGTGCCTGTAATACCCGTGCAGATTGGGTAAATTAGTCTCTTCTTGGGGTCCCCCAAATATCTTAAATTCCCTGGGCTTGTCAGAAAGTTATATTCTTTACTTATTGCAAGGTTAGGAAGCCCATTAGAAAACTGTGTAGAAAGGGTAGAAGTCCAGGCTTATTCCAATTTTATTGACTTTATAAAGTCAAGTTCAATCCTTCAGAGCAGTCTGGTCACATTTGAAATGAAAATAAGAAATTTCTGCCAAAATCTGGGAAAATAACCACTGTCTCCAATTGCATCTTGTTACAAAAGAAAACAGATTCTTATTGAACTTATGCAAATATTAATAACCATATTGCCATAAAATAGGAATACTTACAAATAGTTTCCAAATTCTAGAGAACTCAAGTAGAGAGAAAGGTAAATGCTTGAATATTTCTCACAAAAGTATACTTAATCCAATTGCTGTAAGCTATAAATAGCTCAGAAAAGTTGTCTTGACTCTGGAAAACAAAACATAAAAAGAATGAGCAATGTTTTAAACAAAAAGTCACAGAAAATAATTTCAACCCTCTATTGCTTCACTACCTTGTAAATAACTTTTGTTCTGATAGATATTGGGTTAGCAGTCTTCATGAACCCATCATTTCTTTTAAAATTAGAGTTCTAGAAGTTATTACTTAGTCCAACAGCGTGATCTTCAAAGTTATGAGAAACCTGAATTCAAGAGTACTTGTCAGGATACTTTCCATGAATTTCCTTAAAGATACAACACTTTATGATTTCCAAAGAACTTGTATAACAATAAGCAACAGAATAAACCAACTCAGTGCATATACCAAAGGATATCAGATTTTTAGGAATCTCATATAATTTTGCAACACATATTAAAACATATCCATACAAATATAACTCAAAGAAATTTAAACACCATTTCTTAATTGACAATGCTTCCTATATAATTTTAACATACCAAATAAACCGAATATTTCTCCCTTGGGCTTCCAGGAATCCTATATGGAACGTCCAAAAGCTAGTTTGAGATCAAAAGGGGTAAATTTTGAATATGAAATTTGATTTTGGAAAGTTTGTCAAATATCAAAAGTTTAAAACTCTTGATATCAAAATAAGAAACAATTAAAATACTTAATCATCACTTTTTAGCCTTTTGGCTAAGATCTAGTTCAAAATGTTTGATCAAGATAGGATCATGGGTCATTGCAAAATAATAGTCATTCATACGAAGAGAGGGAACATGGCTGACTAAAGCCAGGGCTTGTCAGACCCTCCCAGTGGAGGAGTTGAGGGTCAGATCGAGAGCAGTGGAGGAGGATTGCTGATCGGGAGTGGACCGTGGACTCTGACACCAACAGAGTCCAGGATACCACCAGTAGGAACTGAACAGCTGAGAGACAGGAGGATAGAGGAGAAAAGTTGGCAGGCACCAAATCAAGGGAGCACCAGAGACCATAGAAAGGGTAAGGGATATTTTTTTCCCCCTACTCTCACCAGAGTGCCTTCAGCCTGCAGCAGAACACAGGGCTCTCATACCAGGGCGAGTGCCATGAGGAACCAGAGAATCACCATCTCTGCATCTAGATGACCCATCCTCTGCACCTTCTACAATCTTGGCACCCCAGAAAGTAATTTTGGCTCAAGCTGCTGGTAGCCCTATGGCTCCATGTACACCATAGCAACAGCCAAAAATGCATTGCCTGAGTGTCGGGTGGTGGGGAGCGTGCTCCCTCTGTGCCTGTGCCAAGTGACTGGGCTGTTCTCACTGCCTCGGGTGGTGGGAAGTGCCCTCCCACCGATCTCACACTGAATGACTGGGCCATGCAGGCTACGAAAAGCACACTCCTGGCCAAGCCCACGCTGAGGGTCTAGTCCCGTTTCTGATGGCAGGGATTGCACACCTGGTGAAGCCTGCCCCTTTTGGGGTGGCTGTGGAGAGGAGGAGGGCAGACAGGTTTTTGCCCCTCAGACCTAGAGCAGTACAGAAAGACTGTGACCCACCATCACAGTAGCCACTGTAGATCTCTGTGCTGAGTGGCCCCCTTTCAGCACAGGGGGTGTGTCTCTGCCCTAAGCTGGTAGAGCAGTGCTTGGTGAGTCCTCGTGCAGAAGGCACAGACAGCAGTGCTTGGAGATGTAGGGGAGAGGTCACAGATTCAACATCAGGTCAGGGAGTGTCAGTCTGTGTCCATAGGAAGGCTGTGGAGGTCCACAGGAGAGTAGATATCTGTAAGTACACTCCCCCATGCCTCAGAGAACCACCATACCAGAGTTTGCTGAACTAGCCTCTCCCCTGAGAACATTCATACTGAAGATTGCTGAATCAGCCTCTCCCTCACAGAAACACCAGATTGGAGTTTGAAGAACCTATGAGACTCAATTTGCATAAATACTGGTTCCCATAGCAACCAAATGCCTCTGATGCCACAGGCCGAATCTGAGCAGTTGCCCCCACAACCACTCACTTTAAAAGGGAGGTCAGCTTGATCAAAGAGCTTCCTGAGAGGCCAATATTTCCCTGATGGTAGAGTCCCCTGATGTAGTTTTCTGGAGATAGAGAGCAGACCCTCTGGTTGAGCAGGGCCACACCAACCATCTCAGGCAACTAAGCCCAGAGATGGAGAACTGACCTTTAACCCCTGCATATCCTTTAACAACATCTGAGGAGCCTGAGGGCAGGCTCAACCAACCTAACCCCACCCACCCTCATTCCCCCACGGTGCCTCTGTTGTGGTGGTGAATAAAGCACTCACCTGAAAGTCCCAGAGACCCACCCACCACCAGGGGCATCAGAGTCCTCCCTCCTGAGTAACTAGAGCTGATCACAGGACCCCAAAACAACATTGCAGCTTGTTCCTTCTTGAAAGAGCCACCTGCTGACTGGAAGGTCAAATTACACTGCTTTTACTGCATCTACTGATTCATCATAAAGAGTGTGGTCAGTTCTCACCCACAAACACCCCCTACTGGCTCAGAGTTTAAACAGGGTGTGTCACTATCTAAACAAAAGAAAATCAAAAAGCAAGAAGCAACACCTGTTCCAGATGAGAAGGAACCAGAAGAAAAACTCTGGAAATATGAAGAATCAGAGCAAAAGGTCACCCTCAAAAGGGAACACCAGTTCCCTAGCAATGGATATAAATCAAAAGCAGAATATAGAAAAAACAGATGAAGAATTTAGAGCATGGATTGTAAGGAAACTTAAGGAAATATGTGACAAGATAGACATCCAACACAAAGAAACCAGAAAATGAATGAAAAACTCACTAAAGAAACTGAAGTATTAAAGAAAAATCAAACAGAACTTCTGGAAATGAAAAATTCTTTCAAGGAATTACAAAACACAGTGGAACACCTCAAGAGTAGGTTAGATCAGGCAGAAGAAAGAACCTCAGAGCTTGAAAACAGCACCATTCAATTAAACAAGTCAGTCACAGAGATAGAGCAGAGAAGCAAGGGGAACAAGAAAAGCCTAAAAGAAATGTCAGTTCATGGAAAAAGGCCTAATATAAGAATCATAGCCAACCTTGAGGGTGAAGAAGAAAATACACAAGGGTTGGATAATCTACTCAATGGAATAATTGAGGTAAATTTCCCTGGCCTCACTAGAAATTTAGATATCCAGGTACAGGAAGTTCATAGGACTCCTGGAAGACTCAACACAGGAGGAATACACCACAACACATAGTCATCAGACTACCCAAAATAAATATGAAAGAGGCCCTCTTATGAGCCAATCGGTAACTTACAAAGGAAAACCCATCAGACTAACAGCAGACTTCTCAATTGAGACCCTCCAAGCCAAAAGGGATTGGGGCCTCATCATCAGTTTTCTCAAACACAGTGATGCCCAGCCTAGAGTTTTGTATCCTGCAAAACTAAGTTTCATATATGAAAGGGAAATTAAATCTTTCCCAGAGAAAGCAAACACCAAGAGAATTGTTCAAGACAAGTTCTCAAAACTGCATTATTCACAGAGCATCACAAGAAACACTTACCAATGTAAAATTACGAAAAGCAAAAGATTGATGGCTAGATACCACAATGGCTCAAGAGATAAAACAAAACAACAAAGTTCAACTTAACAGGATGAACAGAAATCCACCCCACTTATCAAATCTCTCAATAAATGTGAATGGCTTGAATTGCCCACTGAAGAGACACAGACTGGCCAAATAGATAAATATACACAAGTCAAGTAATTTTTGTCTTCAGGAAACACATCTAACCCACAAGGATGCATATAAACTCAAGCTGAAGGGATGGAAAACAATTTTCCACACTAACAGAAACCAAAAGAAAGTGGCAGTAACAATTCTCACATCAGATAACTTAATCTTAAAATTACAAAAGTAGTGAAAGACAAAGATAGTCACTATATAATGGTAAAGGGAACAATTCAAGAAGAAGACATAACAATCTTAAACATTTATGCACCTAACAGAGGAGTGCCCAGATTCATAAAGCAAATCTTACTTGATCTAAACAAAATGATAGACAGCAGCACCATAATAGCCAGGGACTTCAACACCTCTTTGGCAGAACTGGACAGATCCTCCAAATGGAAAATAAATAAAGAAAAAAGGGACTTAAATAGAACTGTAGAACACATGGTCTTAACAGACATTTACAGAACATTCTGCCCAAAACCCACCAAATATACTTTCTTCTTATCAGTGCACAGGATATCCTCTAAGGCTGATCACATCCTAGGGCACAAAACATGTCTCAACAAATTTTTAAAAAATAGAAATTTTACCATACAGCTTCTCAGACCACAGTAGAATAAAATTAGAAATCAACTCCAACAGAAACACGAATCTCTACACAAAGTATATGGAAACCAAACAACCTACTGCTGAATGATTTTCAGGTCAAGCAATAAATTAGGATAGAAATCAAAAGATTTTTTGAAGAAAACAATAATGGGGACACAAGTTTCCAAAATCTGTGGGACACAGCTAAAGCAGTACTGAGAGGAAAATTCATAGCCAAAATACCTACATTCAAAAGATGGAAAGATCACAAATCAACAATCTAAGGAATAACTCAAAGACCTACAAAAGGATGAGCTAAGCAATTCCAAATCCAGCAGAAGAAAAGGAATAACCAAGATCAGAGCAGAACTAAATGAAATCAATAACAAAAGATCTATACAGAAGATTAATAAAACAAAAAGTTGATTCCTTGAAAAGATAAACAAAATTGACATACCTCTCACTAGATTAAGCAGAAGGAGAAAAGAAAGGACTCTAATAAGCTCCATGAGGAATGATAAAGGAAAAATTACAACTGATACCACAGAAATACAAAATATCATCTCTGAATACTATAAAATC
The DNA here is from genome assembly GCA_023783475.1 of Daubentonia madagascariensis. Taxonomy (NCBI): domain Eukaryota; kingdom Metazoa; phylum Chordata; class Mammalia; order Primates; family Daubentoniidae; genus Daubentonia; species Daubentonia madagascariensis. The sequence continues at coordinate 2,949,802 of JAKFHU010000166.1, forward strand.
TTTATGCACACAAACTTGAAACATGGAGGATATTGACAAAATCCTAGAAACACACATGCTCCTTAGACTCAATCTGGAAGATGTAGATTTCCTGAGCAGACCAATATCAAGTACCAAAATTGAAGCAGTAATAATAAACCTTCCTAAAAATGAAAATCCTAGACCAGATGTTTTCACACCAGAATTCTGCCAGACCTACAAAGAAGACCTGGTGCCTACACTGCAGAAATTATTCCACAACATTGAGAAGGAAAGAATCCTCCCCAATACATTTAACGAAGCTGACATCACCCTGATACCAAAGCCAGGTAACGACTCAACAAGAAAAGAAAACTACACATCAATATTCCTGCTGAATATGGATGCAAAAATTCTCAATAAAAAACCAGCAAATGGAATTCAGCAGCTCATCTAAAAATAACCCATCATGACCAAGTGGGCTTCATCCCAGAGATATAGGGATGGTTCTACTTATGCAAATCTATAAATGGAATCCATCACATAAATAAAAGTTAAAACAAAGACCATATGATCCTCTCAACAGATATAGAAAAAGTATTTGACAAAATTCAGCACCCTTTTATGATAAGAAGCATTAACATAATAGGCATAGATGGGACTTAATTCAAAATGGGAAAAGCCATATATGACAAACCCACAGTGAACATCATACTGAACAGGGAAAAATTGAAAGCATTCCTACTTAGAACTGGCACTAGACAAAGATTCCCTCTATCACTGCTTCCATTCAACATAGTGCTGGAAGTCCTCGCCAGAGCAATCAGATAAGAGGAGGAAATCAAGGGCATCCAAAGGGGACCAGAAGAGTTCAAACTATCACTCTTTGTAGATGATATGATCTTACATCTAGAAAATCCCAAAGACTCTGCCATAAGGTTACTGGAATTGATAAATAAATTCAGCAAAGTCTCAGGTTACAAAATCAATGAACACAAATCAATAGCATTCAAACACACCAACAACAATCAAACTGACCACCAAATCAAAGACTCAATACCTTTCACAATAACAACAAAGAAAATAAAATACCTAGGAATATATTTAACTAAGGAGGTGAAGGAACTCTACAGGGAGAACTATGAAACACTGAAGAAGGAAATAGCAGAGGATGCAAACAGATGGAAAACCATTCCATGTTTATTGATTGGCAGAATCGACATTGTTGAAATGTCTATAATACCAAAGTGATCTACAGATTCTATGCAATCCCTATGAAATACCAATAGCATTTTTCACAGATGTAGAAAAAATAATTCTGTGCTTTGTATGGAACCAGAAAAGACCTCATATAGCCAAAGCAACCTTAAGCAAAAAGAACAAATTGGGAAGCATCAATCTGCCAGACGTCAAGCTATACTACAAGGCTATAGTAACCAAAACAGCATGGTACTGGCACAAGAACAGAGGCATAGACCAATGGAACAGGACTGAGAACCCGGACATAAAACCATCTTCATATAGCCATCTGATTTTTGACAAAGCAGACAAAAATATACACTGGATAAAAGAATCCCTATTCAATAAGTGGCTCAATAAGTGGTAAAAATGGATAACCACATGTAGAAGACTGAAACAAGATCCTCACCTCTCACCTCTCACAAAAATTAACTCATGATGGATAACAGACTTAAACCTAAGGCATGCAACCATAAGAATTCTAGAAGAAAATGTTGGAAAAATTCCTATAGACATCAGCCTATGCAAAGAATTTATGAAGAAGATCCCCAAAGCAAGCACAGCAATAGGAAATATAAACAAATTGGACCCAATCAAATTAAGAAGCTTCTGCATAGCCAAAGAAACTATTACTAGAGCAAATAGACAACCTACAGAATGTGAGAAAATTTTTGCATGCTATACATCTGACAAAGGACTAATAACTAGAATCTATATAGAACTCAGGAAAATCAACAAGAAAAAAATCAAACAATCCCATTAAAAAATGGGCAAAGAAATGAATAAAAACTTTACAAAAGAAGATAGACTAATGGCTAAGAAACATACGAAAACACGCTCAACATCTCCAATCATCATAGAAATGCAAATCAAAACCACAATGAGATACCACGTAACTCCAGTGAGAATGGCTTCTTTCAAAAAGTTCCAAAACAACAAATGTTGGTGTGGATGCATAGAGATAGGAACACTCCTACACTTTTGGTGGGACTGCAAACTAGTACAACCTCTATGGAAAATAGTCTTGAGCTACCTCAAAGAACTAAAAGTAGAACTACCATTTGATTCAGTAATCCCACTACTGGGTGTTTACCCAAAGGAAAAAAAAAAGACTATATAATAAACACACCTGTACCCAAACGTTTATAGAAGCACAATTCACAATTGCAAAAATGTGGAAACAACCCAAGTGCCCATCAATATATGAGTGGATTAATAAAATGTGGTATATGTATAGCCTGGAGTACAACTCAGGCACAAAAAGAAACGGTGAGCTAACACCCCTTGTATTTTCCTGGATGGAACTGGAGCCCATTCTAAGCGAATATCTTAAGAATGGAAAAACAAGCACCTCATGTACTCACCATCAAATTGATACTGATTGATCAAGTCTTATGTGCACGTGTGGAAGTAACATTCACCAGGTGTTGGGCAGGTGGGAGTGGGGAGGAGCGGATAGGTAAATTCACATCCAAGGCATGCAGTGTGCACTATCTGGGGGATGGGCACACTTGTAGCTCTGGCTCGGGCAGAACAAAGGCAATACATGTAATCTAAACATCTATACCCCTGTAATACTCTGCAATAAAAAAAATAGTCATTCATTTAGGCAAAGTAATAATTCAAAGATTTCAAAAAGCAAAAATGTCTATTCTTTCATAGAGAGGAGACTCAATTTTCCCAGCAATCAAAAGACCTAATACAGATAGCAGAGACCAACAGAATCTGTGTCTCCCTCTCTCCTCTCTTTTGTAAATTGAAATTTACTTGAAATAAAAATCTTTTACACTTCCTCATTAATACTATGAGAAATCTTGCTTAAGTCATAAACAAATTCTACCCATATATCAGTGTACTATTAATATTAAAACTAATTTTAATGAAACCCTATAAACAAGCACATTTTAGCTAAATCAGCTTTGACCCCAAATGATTTCTATAAACCTTTTATAACCTCTTGCAATATTTCCATTCTCTTTCTTTTCTCAACTTTCTATAGCCTTTGAGTTCTGTCTATTTTTTACAATTTTTTTTATTTAAAATAACCTTTGAATAACCTTTAAACTTGGCACAATTACTTTTTCTTTAACAACTATGTCTTTATTACAACTTTCCTCACCAAATCACATCCTACTTTTTTTATATACTTTTCACACAGAATTGTTTTTCTTATATCAAATAGTTTTAATTATATATATAAATTACAATAATAACTCAATTACCTTCACTTATGGTGGAAAAAACTAGGAAGTAATCAGTTTCAATTGTTATGTACCAGGGGAAGAGCCCAGGAAAGAGCTGTGAAGACACTGTCTGGAGGATCTGACCCTTCTCAGCATGGCCAGGAAGCACAGATGGGCCAGGGAGGACATACTGGGCTTGGCACTGCCCTCCACCTGGTGGCCCAGGCCTTGTGGACACACATATGTCTCCAGGTCTTACCATGGCCACTTGTCTAGACCCCGGAATATAAAGTCTCAAAACCAAAGACATAAGCTCAGAGACAAATTAAGCAAGGGTCAAAAATATCACAGAAGCAACAGTTTTAGAACCTTAAAACATCTAGCCAAGACAGTATTAATTTGTCTGACCAGTAAGGCTAACCAAAAATATCTAAAATTAAATTTAATAGTGACTATTCTAAAGACATTCTTATTTTATTTTACCAAGAATTTCAAAGCTATCTTGATTTACCAACAATTACTAAAGTCACATGTACTTGAAAAGCATTTGGGCTTGTTAATTTATGAATACTCATTTATTTATAAGTCAATTTGGTACCATGTAGACAATATACAAGTACAAACATGAATTCATGTATGCATAAAATACAGACACAAATGAAGATCTTATAGCTTTCATTTTAAAACTTTAGCCATGAGATAGGTAAAAATCACTACATTAGAAGAACAGTTGGATTAAACTGGATTTCTGTAAATGGAACAAGTTAAAGTTTTTCTGCCCCATATGGCAAAATCTCTTACTGAGTTTTAGAGAAAACAGGGTGGTAAATTTATATTTCAAAGCACATAGACAGAATTTAAGCTTTTTTTTAAGAAAGAATTTGGCTGTGTTAGAGAACGATTGAAGATGGATGCCAAGGCAACACAAAGTCATAAGAATTCATCACAGGATTTTATAAGGAGACTAATCTCGTTTATTTAGGTAGCTTATAATTTAGTCTCCATTTTCTAACTAGATAAATGAGCTCAGGGTGGAGTGCATAAACGAATAGGGCCAACAAAGAATTTGCAGGTTCTAGTGCCTAAGTTTTAAACATGTGAAAAGCAAGCATAGCTGGAAGGCAGAACATCTAGCTTTCCAGAAATCAAGGATCCCATTTTTACACTAAATCCCAAGCCCCCCAAAAGAGGAAAACACCATGGGACCAAGCCACACAGTGCTTTCACAGTGAATCTCACTACATGGATATTATCTTGAGGCTAGTGGGTGACTCAATGCCAATTACCCCATTCTATGATTAGCTCATCCACCACAGAAGTCTTATCCCTCAGTAATGAGTGTTTCCATAGCTTTGACGTGTTCAAACCACACCTTTCTCATCTAAATGTGCAAAGAAATGAAGATCCCCCTGCCATAATAAAAATTCACTGCAAAGAATCACTATCAGCCACCTCCAAAACTGCAACCCTTGCCAGTGAGCCACCAGCTATCTCACACACAAAGATTAAGTGTTCTCTCACAGTACAAAGTACTGTAGTGTCCCCTGGTACCCCCCAAAGCCAAAGAGATCAGGTAACACAATGCAAAAGAAAGCAGAGCTTTAGACCTGAGAGGACCATCCCACGACACCTGAAGCTCCACAAGGAAAACAGAGGACCCCAAAAAGGGATTCTGTGATTTCTTTTTCTGTGTTCCTCAAGGGGTATCAGAATTACTAGAAGTCCTTTCTGGATTTCCTTATGTGGCATAAAAGGTGACAAAAAGGGAGAAGTAGAAATAAATGCAAGAACAAGCCTTAGAAAAGCCAATTTGAGGAGAGTTTACACCTTCCAAAAGGCCAATGAAGTTTTACATTTTTCTCAGCAAATATCATGCAAAAAAGAAAGGAAACAGAGGGACCAAATATATAATTAAAAAGATGTTTCAGTTGATTGAAAAAACTTCCAGAAAAAAAAGATTTAAAAGGGAAAAAGTAGAAAGGACTTTATTTATGTATATACATTACATATATGTATGTGTGTATATATATATATATATCTCCTGAATATCTACTTTTAGTTAAGCTGACTTTTGACTAAAGAGTTCTTAAAAAAACTTTTTCAAATTTCTTATTATCAGATTTTAGCTGGGACAAATGGCCGATATTACTGGCTTTTGAACTTTATTCTTTCTCTTTTTTCCTTTAAAATAAAGATACCTTTCCAAGTGACTCATAAAAAGCAATAAGTCCTAACCGAGGTTATGACTTAACCAAGGATGCATGAGGCATCTCCAAAGAGGTGCAAAGGCAGTCCTCACAAGATCCAGAACCACCGCAAAGATAGTTCAAATAAAAAAGAGTTTCACCAGTTCCAAATGAAGTATAGCCCATATTTCTGTTCATCTATATTCTCTAGGATCTCAGCTTCTCAAATGACCGTCTACACACAAAGAGTCAAAAGTCCCATGTGCCCCACTGATAGAAGAAGATAGGAAATCAAAAGCTGCCCATGAAAAGGAAAAGTGTCAATAACAAATGGGTACACCAAAAAGTCAAGAGTCACACAAATATCAAACCAATTTTTTAAAATAAATGTTTCTTCTTCTGAGTTAAAGGATTTACATTTGCAGGGACTGGTTTCCTGGCCAAAAATTAAACCTGGACCACAGCAGTGAAAGCACAGAATCCTAATCACTAGGCTACAGGGCAGAATGCCTTTTTCTGTAAATCCCACAGGGAATCCAAATCTCAGGAATAAGCTAAGATAGCAAAAGACCCTTGTTGCCACAGATGGTTAGGGTAGGTGTTTGTGTGCATCATTCCTATAGTATTCCACAAATTTATGAGGTGCGGTCAGTCACAGATGTATTAATCTGTGACACTGAGTAGGCCCTCCTGGGATTGGACTTTCCCAAGACTAACCAGGCAACACGGACTAAAATGACAAAAATCCCTTATGAATGGGACTTATTAAGAAAAAAGTCTTCTGAGAGCTTGGCATATTCAGAACAAAGAAGGAGCTGCTTAAAATCTTACATGTGTCAGGTTCCCAGTCATTTTCAAACTGGCCACTAGATATGACCCAAAAATCATGCCCCCCACATGATGAAGACCAAGAAAAAGTGCCCCCACATGTTAACAAATGAAGCTCTCAAGTACATAAAACAAGATGTGAGGGAAACCTCATCCAGTTTTTATTTTGAAGCCCCAAAGCAAAGTTTGACTAAATAGACGCCAGTCTGGTCAGAACCACAAAACTGACCAGTGTGCAGGGCTGGCTTGAAGGGGTTTGGAGCCTGTGTTGTACCCTATGGTACCCTCTTTATGACATAGCAACACAGAAAGACAAAGACAAAGGAAAAGACTATTTCTGTGAGGAAAGGGTCAGACAATATGAATATTCATACCAAAAAGTATACCAGAGTCACTCCCAAGATTAGGCACACAAATATTTTTCTTCTATTAATAAAGATTTTAGAGAGGAAAAAGAGACAAACTATCATTTTTACCATCTGCTTGACTGGATTCCACAGAGAGAGAGACTGGGTGCTTGGCTGTTAAGAATTTCTTACCCTTCTTCTGGCTTCTCAGGTCCTGGGTTTCCTTAACTCTGGCTTCCAGAAGAGCAGAGTGGCTTTGCTATCCTGCTCACAGTGCCCTCACTGTAAGGGCCAAGGGGAAACTTCTTTATCCACTGAAAGTTTGCTAAATATCAACTGACAAAAAGCAGATTAATAGGAGAAAAGGCATACAAATATATTTACATGCATGGAGCAGGGAAATCACAGCATGATTACCCTACCATGCAATAGGGTACAGATGCTTATATATTCTTCTTCATATAGGAAAGGGAAATAGGAAAGTATGCATAATTGTAGGGGGGTAATAAATAATTTTTAGGGGAATTCAATGGGCCTGAAGAATATACAATGGCCTGAGACAAAGTCTGTTGCACCTGGAGAGCAGAAAATGGTTTGTGACAAGACTGTCCAGGTGTGTTGACGGACTTCAGTCTTTCTTCCTGTGATATGAGCTCAGTAATGAAAACTCAGGGATGGGACCAGAGGTAATTATTTTTTTCTTTGGTGGGTCAGGACTTTAGGCAGATAAGGGAACTTGAGAGAACAACTTCATCTTGTGCTTTGGGAGAGACAGAGGATTGAGAGACAGAAGGGGAAAGATCAGAGAGAACTTGAGGCTTCTTCTTCAGTTTAGCATGTCAAAGTGCCATATTGTGAGGTATCAGTTTCTGAGCGCTAAAATATATTGATGAATATTCTTTTCTGAAAGTTTTCAGTGAAATATATCTTTCAGATTTTTTAAGCATATTTTATCAAAGATGGAATAACTTGTTTAAGGATTTTAATAGAATAAAATTCATGAGAAATTAAGAAATGTGTAAACTGTTAGTTAACTCCAGTTTAATTTGCTTTTCATAGACTGGTTAAGTTTCAGAACACACTATTTTATACTTATTCACATGTTGGATAAACTATGTTATAGAACATCTATTTCTTAAATAAATTGTTTCATATCTATAGTAAAAAATAATAATTGAGGTTAGCTGTGTTATATTTGTCATTTCAAGTAAGTGAAGTAATTTTTATTCTATTTCTTTGATGGGTGACTTTCAAGGAAAGAATTACTGCTGAAAATTTTACTGTTAATTTAGTAATAATAATAGCAAGGGAAAAGAACAGTTTCAAACTCCCACCAGGAAAATGGTTTGAAAGAAAGATATTGGAAACTAAACTAATGACAACTTGTCAAATACCCCACAGTGTTTTGCAAAAGGATGGGGTTGAGTAGAGTCTCCATTATCTAAAGATTAGAGAATCTGTTGAGAAGAAAGTTTATGGTCTATCTTCTTTCTTTAATCAATTTAGTAATAAGTTCAAACTTTGAACTTGATTTCCTGATAACTAAACTATATGTTGGTAGGAGATTTAGCATCAAAAAGTTCAGATTCCAGAATAAACAAACTGCACCGGTGTCTCCCAAACATTAAAAGGAATTCAGGGGAACCTGTTAAAATGTAAATATCTGAACCTCCCTCCAAAGTTTTTCTTGGTTTTTTTTCTGTGTAGAATTCCTCATAAATAATATTTTACATTATTATAATGTGAGTAAATTTCAGTCTACAAGGTCAGATGTGCAAGAAGTACCTCATTATTTACTGTAATAAAACTTTCTTTCTGACTTTGAACACCAACTCAACTAAGCAGGTACAATTTTTAGTTTTAGTTATTCTTGGAGTTTTCTCTTCCCCTTACCTTATACCCAGGCTGTGCCTCAGTTCCCAGAACTTATAAAACATCAAATAAACTTATCATCATTGCACCAATTTCTTTCTGAGGTCTGGCAGCTTCCCAGGCCTGATGGTAGGATATTAAGTTTTGGTCCCTGCTGCATCTAAACTACAAACAGTCTTGTAATCTTTCTGTTTTTTCCTGTGTTTCAGATGGAAAACATTTTTTAATTTAGGTAAAAACAGCCTGCCTTTAACTTTCTCATGAAGACACTTTGCCTATGTTCTTGACTCTCTCTCTCCTCTAGCTGATGACTTTTGTTTTCCACCCAACCAGATATCCTCCCTAAGGCAACGTACCCTTACTTCAATTTGTGTGAGTAGTTACTGGGGGAGAGGGAATCCATGGAGGAACAAATAAACCTAGATAAATATCTCTAAATATTATCTCAACCACTTACTTTAAGTTTTACATGGTATTTTTTATTCTTTTATATGACAGTTGTAGATCAAAAAAGTAAACTATGTACTCAATAATTTCAAAGGATCTAAGTGTACTGAAAAAGTACCACAGGGATTATTTTTAGGAAAAATGAAACCTAAAAATGTACTCACACTATATTAGTGTGTTCTAGGATTGAGTGTCCATAGGAATTCATAACAATTGTTGGAGAGTTACTTTTACCTGGAGCAGGGGTGTGAGGGTTAGTGGATTATTTATTAATGCCCTTTCCTGGTGAATGAGTGCACAGGTCAAGCATGCATACAGATCAAATCCTGGAATTGTTTATTGGCTCAAGCTGGTCTACTCCTTTTCTTCTGTATAATTACTAAAATATCCAAACATGTCATAAGGAAGATGAACGAGATTCTGTAGGTCATACTTGTAAATCTTTAGAAAGACTATATAATTAATAGCCTCCCATTTTTTTTAAATTCAAGGAAGAGAGATTTTTATTCCCTTTGATAGCTCTGTGGTTCTCTTGTCTCTGAATATACAGCATATCTTTAGAGCACCACAAAATCTTGGTAATTCTCAAAACAATCTTTGTTGGATGCCAAAATATATAGTTACTAAGTCCATGATGAGAATTACCAGCAGTATAAGAAATAATATACTAATTATTTTATTAGTTATGTAATTAGTAATTCCACTACAGGATTAACATGTCTAATTTAAGCTATATGAAGCAGAATTTGTAAATGAATAGTCTGTAGTATACAAAGTAAATTTAAATTTTATCTTTTCTCCATCCCTAACTTTTATAATGCATCCAAAAGGGTAACATTGCCATCTTATGGCCTACTGTTGAAGTAATTTTAAATATATAGATAGACAGATAGAGCCTAATACATAATAATGATGTGATTTTTCTCAGATTTCAAATTATCCACAGGGATGAAAATATAAATTAAAGAAGTAAAAATCCTGACATTTCTTCAGTGTCATATAGCTCTAAATAGTACAGAACACCGCACTTTAATTATCCACATACAATCTAAATATTTTTAAAATGTCATTTTAAGGAATACTCAACACATTGATCTTCTTCTCTCATATCAAGTTGATTATTATGCACTGACATTTTTATTTCTTAAATATCACTCAAATATGCCCACTTTTCTTTCTCTGCCACCAAAGTTAAGTCTTAACCTTCCATTGTTTCTTACCTAGGCCTGGTAAATCACCTGCTCTGTGTCTATATTCTTTCATGTTCCCCTCAAATCTCTTACTCACACTGAAGTGAGGAGTTTATTTGCTTATTTGTAAGCATTTACTTAAATGTATATACAGAAAAGTGCATAAATATGTGTAATAGACTGGATTTTGTCCCCCCAAATTTATATGTTAAAGCCCTAGCCACCTATATGACTATATTTGGAGATAGGGTCTTTGGAGATAATTAAGGTTAAATGAGGTCATAAGGGTGGGGCCATAATCCAATAAGATTGGTAACAGGAAGAGTCACCAGATCTCTTTCTCTTTTGCTCTCTTTCTCACGTGAGGAAACAATGAGAAGACGGCCATCTGCAAGCCAGGAAGAGAGGCCTTATCAGAAACCAACCCTACTGGCACCTCGATTTTGAACTTCTATCCCCCAGAACTGTGAGAAAATAAATTTCTATTGTTAAAGTGACCTGGTCTGTAGTATTTTGTTAGGGAAGTCTAAAAAGACTAATACAGATTTTTGTACTGTGAAGTAAGATGTTGTTGTAACACATACCTACAAATGTGGAAATGACTTTGAAACTGGGTGATGGGTAAAGGCTGGAAGAATTTTGAGGTGCATGATAGAAAAAGCCTAGATTGGTTTGAAGGGACTGTTGGTAGAAATATTTATGTTAAATGCAATTCTGGTGAGGGCTCAGAAAGAAAAGAGAAGAACTATAGAAAAACTTTCTATCATCTTATATAATACACATATCATCATGAACAGAATGTTGGTAGAAATATGAATAATAAAAGTGTTTCAGGTGAAATAACAGATGGAAATGGAGTAATATGCTATTGGAAACCAGAGGAAAGATAATACTTGTTATAAAGTGGCAAAGAACTTAGCTGAATTGTGTCCTAGTCTCTGTGGAAGGTAGAACTTGTAAGTGAGGAGACTGGAATTTAACTGAGGAGATTTTTAAGCAAAGTGTTGAAGGTGTGGCCTGGCTTCTCCTTACTGATTACAGTAAGCTGCTTACGGCCATGGAGAAATAAATTTAAAGAATTACTTAGGGAAAAAAATCCCCAAAACCCAGAATTTGAAGATTTCAAAAATTCTCAGTCTATGCAAATTTCAAAAAATAGGAAAGTGTTGCAGAAAGAACACTAAAGGTATGGCTAGACAATCACTCCATTAAGAGATTACTCATCATTTTAATCAGCAATCTCAGCAGAAGCTAGGAATAGATATGAGATTATACCACCAAAGATACTGTCAATTTAAACTAAAGGTGACATAGAAAGAAAGATGAAATGAAAGAAGGCTGTTGGACTTCTGTGATTTGCAAGATAGGACAATAGAGTTATTCACCTGAGAACATGCATTATCCTTCAAGAAAAGAGAAGAATGACCTTGAAGACAATTCATAGATCATCAGGGCTTTCACTCCCACCATAGGCTCAGAGCACACAGGCCAAGGGGTAAAGGATGTTTCCTCCTTGGTTTCAGAGGGTGGAGACACCTTCTGAGTTTCAGTGGGCCAGGATCCTGCTACCCAGTTCCTCAAGGGAAAGGCCTGTAGAGCCAAGGGAGTGGGGCTACACCAAGGAGTCAAGGAGGTGGGGCCATGGTGCAGAACCAATAGGGGAAGGCCCCTACTTAGGGCCATAAGGGTGACACTGCCACCCCAATGGGCCCAGATGGCAGAGCATCCAGCCAAAAAGGATAATTCTTGATAATTTGGCTCATAATACCAAATGCCATAATCTTGAATGTTGAAATCCCAAAAGATCAAAATCTCTAAAGTCTAAATCCCTAAAGTTTAAAATCCATAAAGTTTAAAATCCCAAAAATCACAATCAAAGGATAGTTACATATTGTTAAATGGAACTATTACCTTGTTATTGTCTTTATTTGAAAATTATGTATGGAGATGGAGTTAAGATGGTTGACTAGAGTCAGAGCTTGTCAGACCTTCCCAGTGGAGGAGTTGAAGGTAAGACCGAGGGGACTGGAGGAAGACTGCTGATCTGGAGTGGACCACATGGTCTGGCACCAGTGGAGTCCAGGATACCAATAGCAGGACTTGAACAGCTGAGAGAGAGGAGGATAGAAGAGAGAAGTAGGCGTGAAACAAATCAAGGGAGTGCTGGAGACCAGGGAAAGGGTAAAGGATTTTTTTCCCCTACCCTCACCCAGGTGCCTCAGACCTGCAGCAGGATGCAGAGCTTTCATCCCAAGGGGGAGTGCCACGAGGAACCAAAGAGCTGGCATCCCTGCATCTGGACGACACATCCTCTTCATTTTCTACACTCCTGGCACCCCAGGAAGTAATTTTGGCTCAAGCCACCGTTAGCCCTATGGCCGTACCCACCCCACAGCAACTTCCAAAGTACCTTTGCTAAGTGACTGGGCCTACTTCAGGCGACAGGGAGTGTACTCTCAGCCAAGCCTGCCTTGAACATAGTAGCCACCACTATGGCTAGGAGAGGAGGGTGGTCACGGAACCACGATAGTAGCTGCTGGAGATCTCTGTGCTGAGTGGCCCCCTTTCAGCGTCAGGGTTTTTTTATGCACCAATCCAGCAGGGCAGATTTAGCTTGTGATTTTTCTGCCCACAAGCATTTTGCGAGTCCACCTGCTGACAGCACAAACAGCAGGGTGCAGAGGCATGAGGGAGAGGTCGTGATACCAGAGTCAGGGCAGTGAGTGAGAGCCCGTGTCCATCTGGAGGATGTGGAGGTACACAGGAGAGTAGGGATGTGTAAGTGCGCTCCCTCCACCTCTCCCCCAGAGAACCTCCATATCAGAGTTTGCTGAATAAGCCCCTCCCCTGGAGAGCCACCAGATTGGAGTTTGCTGAACCTAGGAGAATCAATTTGCATAAGTATTGGTTCCCATAGTAACCAAATGCATCTGGTGCCTCAGGCTGAATCCTAGCAGCTGCCCCACCACCACTCACTTTATTTTATTTTATTTTTTTTTAATTTATTTTTTTAATTTCAGAATATCATGGGGGTACAACACTTTGGCCATACACATTGCCCCTGTTCTGCCCGTGTCAGAGCCACAATCGTGGTCGTCTCCCAAACTGTGCTCCCCACATCCATTCAGTGAGAGTTTTTCCCATCCCTTCCACCACTCACTTTAATAGGGAGTTCAGCTTGATCCGAGAGTTTCTTGAGCTTTCAATATTCCTCTGGGGGTAGAATCCCCCTGGTGAAGTTTTCTGGGGATAGAGAGAAGACTCTCTGGTTCAGTGGGGCCACTTCAGCCCCTCCTGGGCAACTTAGCCCATAGGTGGGGAACTGAACTTTAACCCCTGCATATCCCTTACCAACATTTGTGGAGCTTGAGGGCAGGCTAACCCAACCTAACCCTGCCCAGCCTCATTTCCCCACCCGCCTCAGTTGTGCTGGTGAATAAAGGACTCACCTGGAAGATCCAGGGCCCCACGCATGAACTGGGGTATTAGAGTGCTCCTCCTGAGGAACTAGAGCTAATCACAGGACCCAAAAACAACATTACAGCTTGTTCCTTCTGCCAAGTGCCACCTACTGACAGGGAGGTCAATTTGCAGGCCCTTTCAATGCATTTCCTGACTCATGATACAGGGAGTGGTCAATTCTCACCCACAACAGCCACCTACTGGCTCAGAGACTAAACAGGGTGGGTCATTATCTAAACAAAAGAAAATCAAAAAGTAAGAAGCAACACCTGTTCCAGATGAGAAGGAACCAGAAAAAGAACTCTGGAAATATAAAGAATCAGAGTGAAAGATCACCCTCAAAAGGGAACACCAGCTCCCTAGCAATGTATACCAACCAAAAGCAGAATATAGAAATGACAGATGAAGAATTCTGAACATGGATTATAAGGAAACTTAATGAAATACATGATACAATAGAAACCCAAAACAAAGAAACCACAAAAACAATGCAGGAAACAAAGGAAAAATTCACTACAGAAATTGAATTATTCAAGAAAAATCAAACAGAACTTCTGGAAAAGAAAAATTCTTTCAAGGAATTACAAAACACAGTGGAGAGCCTCAAGAACAGATTAGATCCAGCAGAGGAAAAATCTCAGAACTTGAAGAGAACACCTTTCAATTAAACAACTCAGTCACAGAGATAGGGCAGAGAAACAAGAGGAACCAGCAAAGCCTACAAGAAATGTCAAATTATGTAAAGAGGTCTAACATAAGAATCATAGGCATCCCTGAGGGTGAATAAGAAAATACACAAGGGTTGGATAATCTATTTGAGGGAATAATTGGGGAAAATCTCCCAGGCCTTGCTAGAAATCTAGATATCCAAATAAAAGAAGCTCATAGGACTCCTGGAAGACTCAACACAAAGAGGAATACATGGTCAACAGACTGGCCAAAATAAATATGAAAGAGGTACTCCTACAAACCATAAGACAAAAGCAGCAGGTAACTCACAAAAGAAAACACATCAGACTAACTGAAGACTTCTCAACTGGGACCCTCCAAGCCAGAAGGGAATGGGGCCCCATTTTTAGTCTTCTGAAACAGAATAATGGCCAACCTAGAATTTTGTATCCCACAAAACTAAGTTTCACATACAAGGAACAAATAAAGTACTTCCCAGACAAGCAAACACTGCGGGAATTTGTCAAGACAAGACCTGCCCTGAAGGAAGTTCTCAGAATGGCATTATTCACGGAGAATCACAAGAAACACTTACCAATGTAAAATTACCCAAAAGATAAAGATAAAAGGCCAGATACCACAATGGCTCAAGAGATAAAATAAAACAACAAAGTTCAACTTAACAGGATAAACAGAAATCCACCCCACTTATCAATTCTCTCAGTAAACATGGATGGCGTGAACTGCTCAGTGAAGAGACATAGACTGGCTGAATGGATAAATATACACAAGCCAAGTACCTGCTGTCTTCAGGAAACACATAAAACACACAAGGACTCATCCAGACTCAAGGTGAAGAGATGGAAAACAATTTTCCACAATAATGGAAACCAAAAGAAGGTAGGGGTAGAAGTTCTCATATCAGGTAACTTTGTCTTCAAATCAACAAAAGTAATGAAAGACAAAGATGCTCACTGTATAATGCTAAAGGGAACAATTCAACAAGAAGACATAACAATCTTAAATATATATGTACCTATCACAGGAGCACCCAGATTCATAAAGCAAATCCTACTTGATCTAAACAAAATGATAGACAGCAGCACTGTAAAAGCTTGGGACTTCAATACCCCACTGACAGAACCGGACAGATCCTCCAAACGTAAAATAAAGAAACAATGGACTTAAATAGAACTCTAGAACACATGGGACATTTATAAAACGTTCTACCCAAAAACCAACAAATATACATTCTTCTCATCAGCCCACAGGACATTCTCTAAGATTGATCACATCCTAGGCCAAAAACATGTCAATAAATTTTTAAAAAATCGAAATTTTACCACGCATCTTCTCAGACCACACTGGAATAAAATTAGAAATCGACTCCAACAGAAACACTCATCTCTACACAAAGTCATGGACACTAAACACCCTACTGCTAAATGATAGTCAGGTCAAGGAGGATATTAAGATGGAAGTCAAAAGATTGTTTGAACTAAAAGATAATGGGGACACAAGTTACCAAAATCTGTGGGATACAGCTGAAACAGTCATGAGAGGAAAATTCATAGCCATAAATACCTACATCCAAAAGATGGAAAGATCAAAAATCGGCAATCTAATGAATCATCTCTAAGATCTGGAAAAGAATGAGCTAAGCAATCCCAAACCCAGCAGAAGAAAAGAAATAACCAAGATCAGAGCAGAACTGAATGAAATCAATAACAAAAGATCTATACGGAAGATTAATAAAACAAAAAGTTGGTTCTTTGAAACAATAAAAAAAATTGACACACCTCTCACTAGATTTACCAGAAGCAGAAAAGAAGGGACTCTAATAAGCTCTATTAGGAATGACAATGGAGAAATTACAACTTATACCACAGAAATACAAAATATCATCTCTGAATACTATAAAAATCTCTATGCACACAAACTTGAAAACATGGAGGAAATGGACAAATTCTTAGAAACACACAGCCTCCCTAGGCTCAATCATGAAGATATAGAATTCCCAGGCAAACCGATATCAAGTACTGAAATTGAAGCAGTAATAAAAAACCCTACTAAAAAAAAAGTCCTGGACCAGAAGGTTTCACTCCCAAATTCTACCAGACTGAAAAAGAACTGGCACCTATCCTGCAGAAATTACTCCACAACATTGAGAAGGAAGGAGTCCTCCCCAATATGTTTTACAAAGGCAACATCACCCTGGTACCAAAGCCAGGTAAGCACCCAACAAGAAAAGAAAACTACAGAACAATATCCCTTATGAATATAGATGCAAAAATTCTCAATAAAATACTACCAAATCGAATTCAGCAGCTCAATAAAAAAATAATCCATCATGACCAAGTGGGCTTTTATGTTTCAACATATGCAAATCTATAAATGTAATTCACCACGTAAATAAAAGTAAAATCAAAGACCATATGACCCTCTCAATAGACACAGGGAAAGCATTTGATAAAATTCAGCACCTTTTTATGATAAGAACACTTAACAAAGTAGGAATAGATGGGACTTAACTCAAAATGATAAAAGCCATATATGACAAACACATAGCCAACATCATACTGAATAGGGAAAGAATTGAAAGCATTCCCTCTTAGAACTGGTACTAGACAAGGTTGCCCTCTATCAGTGCTTCTATTCAACATAGTGCTGGAAGTACTAGCCAGGGCAATCAGACAAAAGAAAGAAACCAAGGGCATCCAAATTGGACCAGAAAGGGTCAAACTATTGACCTTTGCAGATGATATGATCTTATATGTAGAAAACCCCAAAGATTATGCCAAGAGATTACTGGAATTGATAAATAAGTTCGGCAATGTCTCAGGTTATAAAATCAGTGTACACAAACCAGTAGCATTCATATACAAAAACAACAGTCAAACTGACCACCAAATCAATGAGTCAATAACTTTCACAAGAGCAACAAAGAAAATAAAATACCTAGGAATAAATTTAACTAAGGAGGTGAAGGATCTCTATAGGGAGAACTATGAAACACTAAAGAAGGAAATAACAGGGGATACAAACAAATGGAAAACCATACCATGCTCATGGATTGGCAGAATCAACCTTGTTAAAATGACTACACTACCTAAAGTGATCTACAGATTCAATGCAATCCCTATCAAAATACCAATATCATTTTTCACAGATGTAGAAAAAATAATTATATGCTTTGTGTGGAACCAGAGAAGACCTCACATAGCCAAGGCAACCTTAAACAAAAAGAAAAAATTGGAAGGCTTCAATTTACCAGAGTTCAAGCTATATTACAAAGCTATAATAACCAAAACAGCATAGTACTGGCACAAGAATAGAGATATAGACCAATGGAAGAGGAGTGAGAACCTAGACATAAAACCATCCTCATATAGCCATCTGATTTTTGGCAAAGCAGACAAAAACATACACTGGGGAAAACATCCCTATTCAATAAGTGTTGCTGGGAAAATTGGATAGCCACATGTAGAAGACTGAAACTAGATCCACATCTTTCACCTGTCACAAAAATCAACTAATGATGGATAATAGACTTAAACCTAAGACATGAAACCATAAGAATTCTAGAAGAAAATGTTGGAAAAACTCTTACAGACATCAGCCTAGGCAAAGAATTTATGAAAAAGACCCCAAAAGCAATCACAGCAAAAACAAAACAAATAAATGGGACTTGATCAAATTAAAAAGATTCTGCACAGCCAGAGAATCTATTACTAGAGTGAGTAGACAACCTACAGAATGGGAGAAATTTTTGCATGCTATACACCCAACAATGGGCTAATAACTAGAATCTATATAGAACTCCAGAAAATCAGCAAGAAAAAATCAAACAACCCCATGAAAAAATGGGCAAAGGACATGAACAGAAGCTTTTCAAAAGAAGATAGAATAATGTCCAGCAAACATATAAAAAATTTCTCAACTTCTCTAATCATCAGGGGAATGCAAATCAAAAGCACAATGAGATATTACTTAACTCCAGCGAGAGTGGCTTTTATCAAAAAGTCCCAAAACAACAAATGTTGGTGTGGATGCAGAGAGATAGGAACACTCATACACTGCTGGTGCAACTGCAAACTAATACAGCCTTTATGGAAAGTAATATGGAGATACCTCAAAGAACTAAAAGTAGAAATACCATTTGATCCAGCAATCCCACTACTGGGCATCTACACAAAGGAAAAAAAGACATTCTATAATAAAGACATCTGCACCCAAATGTTTATAGCAGCACAATTCACAATTTCAAAGATGTGAAAACAACCCAAGTGCCCATCAATACATGAGTGGATTAATAAAATGTGGTATATGTATACCATGGAGTACTACTCAGCCATGAAAAACAATGGTGAACTAATACCTCTTGTATTATCCTGGATGGAACTGGAACCCATTTTTCTAAGTGAAGTATCACAAGAATGGAAAAACAAGCAACACATGTAGTCAACATCAAACTGGTATTAACTGATCAACACTTATGCGCACATATGGAAATAACATTCATCAGGTGTTAGGCAGGTGGCGGGCAAGAAGGGGATGGGTAAATTCACATATAAGGTGTGCAGTGCACACTGTCTTGGGGATGGACACGCTTGTAGCTCTGACTTGGGCAATGGAAAGTGATATATGTAACCTAAACATTTGTACCCCCATAATGTTCTGAAATAATTTTTTATAAAGTGGTTAATCTGATGAAGGTGATGTTTTGGGAAACAGAGCATTCTCAAATTTCATTCCAAGATAAGGTCTATGATGTTTCCAAATAATTTGATTGAATATCATATTATCCTTTCTGTCTTATATTTACTAGAAGGTAAAATGTTACTGTGCCATTTATTTTAATAAAAACAAAAAGTTTGCTATTAAAAAAAAGAAAATTATGTAAGGTTTAATGAGATGTGTGTGGATGCCAGGTGAACTTAATTTTAGATGGCAACTTGACTGGATTAATAAATACCTAGAAACCTGGTAAAGCACTAATTTGAGTGTGTCTGTGAGGTTGTTTCCAGAGGACATTAGTGTGTGAACCTAAGTGAATTACGTGGGAAAGATCTGCCCTCAATGTTGATGGGAATCATCCATTTGGCTGGGAGTCTGAAGAGAACAAATATAGAAGGCACGCTGGTCTCTCTTGGGGCTGGGACTGACTTTTCTTCTGCTGCCTTGGACATCAAAACTCCAGGCTCACTGGCCACTGGACTCCAGGACTGACACCAGTACCCCACCCCTGCTGGGTCCTGAGGCTGTGACCGTAGCCATGCTACTGGCATCTGATAGTCTCTAGTTTGCATACATCTTGTTGTGTGACTTCTCAGCCACCAAAATTGCATGAGCCAATTCTCCTAAGAAATCCTTTCTCATATATCTATATACATATCCTATTGGTTCTGTTTCTCTGGAGAACCGTGACTAATACAGATTTGGTACCGGGGAAGGTGAATTTCACTCCTTGTTACTGTATTCCTTACAACACAATGGAAGAGATCCGTGAAATTATCCTCCTGCCAAAGGCTGTTATAAGTTAAGTGTACAAGGTTACTTAATGGTGAAAGATAAAAGTTTAAAAGCTAATTATTATTGGTGCTGTGAAAGCAGAAAATCACTCAATTATGACAGCCAAGCAATAACCAGACTGCCAAATGGACAGCATATACTCACAAAACTTGTAGACCACAACCACCCTCCAAATACAAGTGCAACGAATGTTTCAAAGACCACAGAAGTGAAAATGCAGGCAAAAATACAAGAAATTTCCCCTGCCAAATTATTCAATCATGTACAATTTCTGCTTTTTCACACATAGTGCCATGTTTGCCTTCCAGAAATGCCCTTCATTAGAGAATAAAAAGAACTCAAAACACTCAGTGACTTTCTGAACCAAAGACACTTGCTGATATTGAGGTTCCTTCCAGTGTTACAATGCATATTAAATGGCAAAATATTCTTGATGAGGGATTTGACTGTCCAAAATGATAGACTTCTGATATTTACCACTAAATCTAACAGAAAAACTATTAGCACTTTACTTTGGCTAACGGATGGCACTTTCAAAACTGTCCCCACTGTTTTTTTATCAACTATATACAATTCATGCCCCTGTTGGATCCAAAAATTCTAGAATTTATTTACTCATTTGTGTATTAATGACTGGAAAAAGTGAAGCATTTTATATGCACGTATTTGAAGATTTGGTGGACTTTGCAGAAGAAAATGGATTTCAGTTGAATCCCCAAACCATAATGAGAGATTTGGAATTAGGTGTGATTAAGGCTTCTAAAAGTGAATTTCAAGGTGTTACCAATAGAAATTTTTCTTTTTCCATTCAGTCCAATGTGTTTGGTGGAAAATTCAGATGAGTGGATTGGCCACATGATACAACAACAATAAAAACTTCAGTTTGAAAATGCATCCTTTTCCTGCATTGGCATTCCTTCCAGGTGATAAATGAATTAAAGCCACATTTCCAGGAGCTTTTAGTGAATTAAAGCCACATTTGCCTGAAGAAGACAGCAAAGTTATGGACTGATTCAAAAATAATTATGTGAACAGCAGGATAAGAAGACAATTACACACAAGTGTTGCTGTTCAATCACCAGCCTTGTTTCTGCCAAATTTGTGGTCTGTATCTGGATTTGTGATCTGTAATGGATTTCCACGTACTCAAAACAACACAGAAGCACGGCACAGAAGAAAGGAAAATTTAACAGGGAATGCTCACGTTGATGTATGTCAAATCAAAAAAGAATTTTAAAAAGAACGGCACCACATACAAAATAAATGTGAACATATTCTCCAAGGAGAGCCATGTCCTAAAAGAAAAAAAAAAGTAGCCATTCATTGTGATGGAAGACTTCAAAATATAGTTAATGATTGTGAGAGTCAGCTAGTTCTTATGGACTACCTCCATGCAATTGCCCATAATCTATCCCTGTAATATACGTTTTCATATGTCAAATTTTCTTTTTCATTTTTTTAAATCTTTTTTTAGTTTTTTCCCACTATTTTAAATTGTCAGCATGATTTTTTACAATTCACTGTGCTATGTATTTTATCTTTGCATCATTTCCAGTGCTGGAGGTATAAATTGTGTAAAGACTTTTAGAGCTCTTATTTGTTTTATGCATTTATTGCAAATTTGTCTCCACAAAAGTGCATAATCAAGAGGTTGACTTTGTGTGTAAGCATTGTGTGTGTACATAAAGATGTTGAAACTTCCTCAATAAATGAAGAGATGTCATATATATATATATATATACACACACATATGCATTTCTGAAAAATAAAGTTTGTTCAGATCTTGGCTCTTTGAATAAGATGGGGTGTCACCATGTTGCCCAGGCTAGCCTCAAACTCCTGGACTCAAGCGATCATCCCACCTCCGCCTCCTGGTTATCTGAGACTACTGGCACACACCATAACAGATGGAGAAAAGTATGATAAAAATAATCACAAAGTAGAGCAAAAAATAAAGAGAGCAAAAAAACAAACAAATAAGAAGAAATGAGAAAGCACAAATATGATGTCATATGTGGATACCATTATTTCACTAATTACATGAGATATAAATGAACTTAATGCTCTAGTTAAGAAAAAAAAACACAAGAAGAGTGTCCCATTGTTTGGGGGAAAACTGATAATTGAATTATGGGTGAAGTATCATGATGTCTGCATCTTATTTACAAATAGTTCAACAAAACTATAGATACATACAAAGATAAGGCAAATATGGCAACTTAGCAGTAATAGATCTATCAATTTATTCAAACAATAGATGAATATGGGTGTTCATTTTCCTATTCTTTCAAATATGTGTAGATTTGATTTTTTCTCAAAATAAAATGTAGTAACATATGGAATACTTAGAATAATTCTAATTAAAACTGTGGCAGATATTTTTGAGAAAATTATAAAACTATGTTAAGCTAGAGAAGATTCAAATAAAAGGAAAGTTATACTGTATTATCCATTATAAGAAGACTCGGGATTGCAGAAATATTACTAACTGAACATATAGACAAATTCAATGCAATTCCAATCAGAATCCCAGCAGATCTTTTTTTTTCTTTTTTCATAGTGCTTGTCAAACCAATTAAATTATATGTGAAAAGGCAAAAACTCAACAATAGTCAAGACAGTATAGAACAAGCTGGTGTGACTTGCATGAGCATATATAAAACTAATTATAATGCTATTGTATTTAATTTAACAATATAGTATTAGAGCCGTGGATAGGCAAATTGACTAGTGTCAGAGAATCATGAGCTCAGAAACAAATCCAGTTATATATGAACATTTGCCATATGAGAGACATTGTTATACATTAGTGTCTCAGGTGTATAATGGACTTTTCAATAAATTATAAAAGAACAATTTTTTATGTTAATTTTTAAAGGAAAATTTGGATTCCTATTTCTCACCAAACACATAAAAACAATTCCAGAAGGATCAGGAAAAGAATGTGAAGGCCAAAACTATAAAGCTTTTGTAAATGAATATAGGAGAGTATTTCCATTAATTCAAAGTACAGAGGAATTTCTTAAGCAAGACACAGAAAGCACAGATTATGAAGGATAATCTGGATAAATTCTACTATATTAAAGTTATAATCTTCTGTCTCAGCTCACAATTCTGTACTACTAGTCAATTCATCTATCCCTGGCTCTAATACTATATTTTATTCAACACAATCGCTTTATAATCAGTTTGATATATGCTAGTGTAAGTTCTGCTATCTCATTTTGTTTGGTATAAAACACATTAATGAAATAAATAGATAAGCCATAAACTGGGAAAGCTATTTGTAATACATGTAACAAAAAAAGAATCAGTATCTAGAATTTAAGAATAACTAAAAACCAATAAAAATAAAGATGAGTAGTTCAATAACAGTATGGGCTAAAAACCTGAAGAGGTATTTTACAAAATGGAACTATGAATGTCTAATAAATATATAAAAGATGCTTAACTCAATAGTTTCTCATATAAATGCAAAGAACAATTAAATAATGGTGAGATACCATTTCACACCCAGCAGATTGTCAAAAATTCAAAAGTGTGATTATTCGAAGGGTTGGCAAAGATACAAAGTAACAGAAATTCTCATCTGCCATTAATGGGAGAGTAATTTTCTACAGCCATTTTAGAAAATGGTTTGGATTCACTTAATAAGATGGAGCATATGCGTTTCCAAGAACCCAGCAATTCCATGCCCAGCTACATACCCTAGAGAAAATAGTATATGTGAATGAGAAGACATACAGAATGATGTTAACAGCAAAACTGCCCAACTGTTCTTAACTGGAAACGATCCAAATGTCCATCAGTGATGCACAGAAATATAAATTGTAGTATATTCACATGATGAAATCCATATACCAGTAAAAATAAATGAGCTAAAATTATTCACATCATTATGGATGAATCAGATATAATACATGTATTAAGTACTATAATAGAATGAAATTGGAAAATAATTTATGTGATATAATTCTATCTAAACAAAATTCCAGAACAATAGAGTATATTATTAAAAAGGTATATACACAGATGATATAAGTAAAAACGATTCCCTTAAAATTCAATATAGTACTTGTCTCTAGGGAGAAAGGGAAGAGGGATGTAATTAGGAACAAACATACAGTAAGAGGACTTCAAAGATACTTGTAAATGTTATATGTATTAACCTCGGTAGTGGTTAAATGTGTATTTACTTTATTATTTTTGATACTGTACACATATATAAGTATTCACAATATAGATTGTAATTTGAAAAGAATTTGTTTTTTCTAATAACTGTGGCTTAAAATGTAGGCTTCAAAATAATAAGAATTGACATATCAAACTGTGTACAACAAAAATTGCTGCATTTTCTTGCATGTAAATTATACCTGAATAAAGTTGATTTTCCAAAACATTATAGTGCCAAGTAAATATGCTATGATGCTTGAAATAACCAAATCAAGTATGTCCAATTCTGTGATGGGTATATTAACATAGTCTGTGGCCATCTTTTCTGAATCTTTAAAGTCTTCAGTTATCTCCCAAAGAGATATGACATAATCCAAGGGAAATTTGTGGAGAAATGTCAATAGGCCTCTCCCTTTTCAAAATTATTTAAACATGAAAATATTTGTGCATACCAAATCACCATACCATACAACTTTATTTTGTTTTGTGCTCTTTCATTTTTTTGGTGGGATATCTAAATAAGACACTGAGAGATATAGTTTGATAGAAAATCTGTGGAAAATCATATCATTTATAATTTTTTTTCCATTCTAAAACTGATACATTTTGTCATTATGAGTTTGGAATCATCAAAATATTCTGTAGGAAACATGTTCCTCAAGATCATGTGGGAATGTAAGAAATATTAGTAAGACCTTCTGTGGTTTATAATCCTGTTTTCTGAAATGCATTGGGATTAAGTCTAAAATTTCAATTTATATAATAATTTAATCTTAAATATTATCTTCCATTTGAATGACCATGAATATAAACATGCTCTTTTTCCTCCTTTTTTTATTTATGAATGGGTGTTCCAAACCAAATTTGAAATTTTCATAGATATAACAACTTCAAAATACTTTTCTTACAGCCAGCCATGCATCACTTTGTTCTCATTCAGCTTTGTTTTGTTTCAGAATGACATTGTGAAAAAACATAAGTTACTGAATATGATCATGCGTAGGCAACATGTTCATTCTGTTTTTCTGGAACATCATTAATAGAGGATAGGATTGCTTGCTTGGTCATTCCAATCAATTGACAAAAAATTTTATTTTTTAAAAATATGGTTAAATTCCATCTGTCAAGGAAACATACATAGACATGGTCTTAGAATAAAGCCAAAATGAAATGTATATCTAAATATTTAAATACAAGAATATTTTCTCCTGTATTGCACATTACTGCAGTACTGAAAGCAACAGATAGTAAAATAATTGAAAGCCAACCGAAAGGCCTCATATATAAAACTCAAAACACTGAAGTCAAAACATATATAGGTAAATATGTAGGTTGTAGGTATATCTATCTATTATATTTATGTGTCTTTATATAGATTTTTAAAAGTGAGATGAAGCTTCTCATGTTTTAAGACTTGTTAAACAAATTTCTCACCACAAGGAATTCTTCTGGGGGAATTAAAGTTTAACAAATGGCTTATATACTTACCCTTTGTAAAAATTGTTGAATTCCAACTATAGAACTACTAAAACTGATGGTGAAAGGAGACAGATGGAAAAAACATTTAGTTGTTATGGAGTTTGACATAAAAGATGTGTCTGAAGATAAATTAAGATATAGAACTTAACAAAACTCTTTTTTGGCATTTGGGATTTTACAGTCCTAGATTAATGTAGTGAAAGCAAAGTTATAGCTTTTATTACAAAAGAAAAACAGTGCCTTTGGAGAAAAAGTGTCAGTTTTAATGGAAATATAATAACTGAAGTGAAACCTATATTTTACATATATTAGTAATGTTTATATATTTTTCCTCAAAAGTTTAAATACTTTAAGTTAAAAAAATAGCATGAAAGAAATATAAGTAGTACCTGAAATATGTTAAGTACTTAAAATATATCAAATGTTGTGCTAAGCGCCTAATGCAATATAGCATATTTAATCCTCAGAAGAATTCTATGAAGTAGGTACTATCATTACCCTCATTATACACATAAAGAATCTGTGCTTCAGAGAACTAATTTACTAAAACTAATACAACCAGTAAGTGGCAGAACTAGGCCTTAAAGCTAGACCCATCTTTTTCTATGCTCTGTTTATATGCACTATGCCTTGGAGTGTTTAGATGCAAATTTGAGTCCTCATTGTCATGCAGATGTGTGGCATCTATGTTTTATTTATCTGTGTCATGCCTAGTACTGTTTCTAGCCATAATAAATGCCCTATATATTGTAACCCTTAACTTCTACCTCAGAGCTATAGTGAGAATTAACTTGGATAATATACATAATTTCAGTATAAAATTTAAAACATAAATGCTAATTTTTTAGTATTACAAACCATGTAACCCAGACATCTAAAGGAACCAAATTTGCCGTTTGAATGGAAGAACAACAAAAGCAAATAAGTACAATCAGTATATTTTTGTTGCCGCCCAACCAGGTTCATTTGCCCACTGCACAAAGAAGAGCCAATGTACACAGCCTGTCGGGATTGCAATGGAGAAAGAGTTTTTACTCTGCATAGAGCTAGGTGTGGAGACAGGAGAAATTTCTCAAATCCGCCTCCCTAAGAATTTAGGAGACAGGATTTTTAAAGACAGTTGGGTGTAGGCAATTGAATCTGCTAATTGGCTGGGTTCAGGTGGAATCATAGGGTTGTAGAAATTTCTTCTTTGCTGACCAGGTTCTTGGGTGGGGGTCACAAGACCAGCTGAGTCAGTTCCTCGGTGTGGGCTGCTGGCCTGGGTGGGTCAGCCATTCCACTGGAATGCAGGACATGGAAAATACCTCAGAAACTACCCCTAGGTTTTAAAAAGGTGATATTATCTATGGAGAAAGCTAAGGATCTTTATGGGCACCAGCTATCGAGAGAAGTTAAGAATCTTTATGATCACCAGCTGCATGGCTCCAGTGGCAATTATAGAGAAGCAAACAGGGGGACAGCAACTAATTATTATCATTACTTTGAGCTAGGTCCTTACCACGGTTCTCACCCTGCACCCCGCTATTGACTTGTACGAAGGGCCGTTTCAGTTTCACCCTATCTCCTCCACTTGATCAAAAATCCATCACAGAAAAATTTAAATTTCCAAAACCATGTACAATTTATTATGGAAGTAATTATGAAAAAGTTTACACAAACTACAAATACCATATGGTAGGTTTGAATCATATTCAATTCACCTAAACCCTAACGAAGGCCTTAGATAAAAAAACAGGGAACAACTTGTGAATTGGATTGTTTTCTATTAAAATTCAAGTTTAGCACATCCCTTTGTTCTGTTCCATATTATTCTTTTCCCATGATTGTGACCATTGGGAGTGTTACAAGATAGAGTTACAAATTTGCAAAAAATCTTTGGTTACTGCAGCCACAATATCTCAAAGTTCATAATTTGTTTTAAATACAGAATCTATTGCAGATATGTTGTTAAGTATGGCGAGGGAAGGGATAGAGCAGATTCTTCCTTTAACATATTTCTGTCAAACATGTTGTCTAAAATTGGAGGTTTATTGTTGTATACTAATATTTCAGAGAAATCACTTATCCTGTTAATAGTTACAG
Source organism: Daubentonia madagascariensis (assembly GCA_023783475.1). NCBI lineage: Eukaryota > Metazoa > Chordata > Mammalia > Primates > Daubentoniidae > Daubentonia > Daubentonia madagascariensis. The sequence goes on from JAKFHU010000166.1 coordinate 2,977,452, forward strand.
GTGTAAACTACCAAATTAAAAGTTCTGCTGTCTCAAGTTATTGATTTGTTTTTTTTATTTAGAGTAAGTAAATTCACTCTTTTCATATTTTCCATAATAATATAATAACCAAAACAATTGTTGGGATTAAGTAGGTTGCTTTAAGTAACTGAAGCAATTCTACCTCAGTAAAACAATCAATAGATTCAGATATGGTTTACGCAATTTACTTGTAGAAGGGATGAAACCAATGAGATCACATCTAAAATAAGTTTAAGGAGATACTATGTTATTTCTATGCACAAGTGTTTGAAACCATCATAATGCAGAAAATAAACACACTCCTTCATCAGTCTTTCAAGGAGAATCAAAATCAAAGAAAGTAATAAACAATTACTGGATGTTAAATGTATGAATTTCTTTTTTCTGAGACAAAAAATAAACAAACTGGCAACACCAAGAAGAAAGACAGAATTAATGTTTGAAATCTACATTGAAAATAGACATGTGACGTGTAAGAATTAGTATGCACAATCTTGAAATTCTATCATCTTTCGCAGAAGATTGACACCAAAGCCTGAATTCAAAGGACATAAAATGAACTCAAAAGTAAAAATCTCTAAAGTCTTATAAAGGCATTTTAGCTGAGACACTTACAGTGTGACTGCTTCTCCCTTCCCTCCCATAGACAATGAATGTAGAAAAAGGAAAAAAAAATTAGTGACAAGGAAATGTTTTGAACTTTGTAGGCAGCTTGAGTCCTTTTGAAAAATTGGTGTTTGAAAAACACTAAAACTTTTATAGCACCAGTGTTTAGAAATGAACCTACTAAGACTAAGGAAATTTTTCTGGTATGTACTAAAGTTGCACATGTACTCATTTTTTGTTTTAATCAGCTGAACTTAAGATTCATGTACTTATTTTCTTTGGACCAATGCTAAGTTGCAATGCCAACCTTTATTTCAATTGGGAAAGACTTGGACCCTTTGACATGTTCATCAGGAAGTGCTTCTTAAGTAACACGCCTAAAAAATTTAGTTAGGATTAGAATTATCAGATTGCAATAGGAGTGGAAAGTCAATTCAAAAATCGTTCAGTGTCATGGCAGGATAGAATTTTTTTTAAAGTCATGAGCAATAAACATTTATTAATTCTAAGATCTAATACTTTTAAGAATCTCAAAAGTAAAACTGAATGAAAAGAAAAATAAATTATTAGCAGACAGAATATTTTAAAAATTACTTCATGAAATACGATCAACATATGACAACCTCTGTATAAATGTAGATAACTTACATATAGAAAACCTTTAAGAAGCCTAGTAAGTGATCATTAATTTATTTATACCACATGTCTTTTAATGTCATTTTGCCCTCTGACTTTGTTGACCTGGATCAAAACAAAACAAAACAAAATATAACAAGCAAACACGCAAACGAACACAGTGTTGGGCTTACTCAGGGCAGGGTGGATGAGGAGGTCAGATGAGGGCCCCGAGGACTCCGGAGGAGGTTGTAGAGATAATTTTGAACTACAAGGCCGGGATGCAGCCAACAGAGACTGACAAGCCTCCAGGAAGAACTCCTCGTCCCTTCGTCAGGAATGTAACCCCCTCCCTATGCCGGGGGACTACCGGCCCCTCTCAAAAGCCTGGGAGAATTCAGCCCCGCCCCCTTGAGAATCCCCTTAAAACCCCCCAGCCTGTAAGAGCAGGGGTCTTTGTCTGTTTTCTGACAAAGGCGCTCCTTAGGTTTCACCATTAAAACCTGTCTTGCTCACCAAGCCGCCTTTCCCTCTCTTTCTTTCTCTCCCTCTACCTGACACACAGTAAAATTAAAACAGCCATCACAAAAATTGCTTGAATCCAATTTTTATCCAATTTGCCATCTGGCACCATGACACCCTGGTAGTTTTAAATTTAAATTCAATATGTCATTTTTTCAAAAAGTTTGCTTTTCTCTGGCATTTTTGCCTACTGCACATGACACTCAAGCCTGTTATTGCCAATTTGGACCTGACAAGTTAACAATGAAATTTACTCAATTTCTGCGGGGAGTTATTTATAAAAGATGCATTTCTCCTGGTAGAATAAGCTATGCATAAACTATTTTTCTTAATGATTCGTGACACTCTGAACAATATACCTTTCCTTCAGGTGACAGAAATTATTATAGGGAAGTCATCTTACAGAATTTACATCCATTTTAAAGGAAACTAGTTAATTATTTTGCTTCTCTGAAAATGTAAAGTGGAGTTGCAATGGGGAAAAAACATCAAAAATAATTAAGGAAAATGAGTTTCTGGATCACAAAAAGAAAATAATTTCTTTTTTAGAGATTGTCCCATCTTATTTTAAAACTATATGTACATTCAGACTAGAGTTGAAGTGCTAACCCAGTAATAAGTAGCATAATAAATTTTCTGCTCATGTAAAAGTGTAATAGAATTTTTATTAGAAATAGAGGAGTAATAAGTACAATAGTCAGAATCCTGGCATACAAATTAAAACCAAGTAAACAATAACCTTATAAATAACATAGTGGGATAGAACAATAGGAAAAGACAAATTCCCTCAGCCAATCAAAAAGTACAGCTGGAATATTTGCTTGGAATAGTGTCTATTACTCCTCTTACAAAATCACCCTATACTGCAGGTTATCCAGCATCTACTTGTATAATTATTTCATTAAAAAAATTACCACATCCCAGATCAATAAAATTAAGCTACTTTTAGTAGTAACAATTAGAAGGAAGAAAACATAGTTTTAAAATACAGATGTTTCAAAATGATTGTTCAAATATCTTAACATTTTTGCATTTTAGGGGTAAAAAATGATGGAAATTTACTCAAGTTTCTCCATCTTCTCCATTATGTTCCAATAAAAAGGAAGACAGACATATAATTTGAGGGTGATCTTTTATCTAGAGAGCAAAAGAAACTATGCCTTTAATTCTCATAAATGTGTATTTTATAGTAATTTGAAGTTCACACTACAAGCAGTATTGTTTAGAAAATTTAAATTTGTTCACTGCACATTTATCTGATTTAAAGAAGTACTCTATCTTTAGCTGATTAAATGTGAGAGTCTACTCGCAGTCAAACACCATTTCCCTTATTTATAGACAACATGAAAATAGATTTAGAGTAATCTGAAAATTGAATATCATAATCTGATCCCTGTTTCTGTCTAACATACATAAAATCTGATATCTGTGAAGAGGGAGAGAAAGGGAGAAGGAAAAGAAGGAAGGGAGAGGTCAGAGATCTTATTTGAAGGTGATACTCATTGTGGCAAAACTTATTTCTTTAAGCATATCCCCAGAGACTCCAACATAGTTAAGAACAGGATTTGATGAATGCTGGGGATGTTTAGAGGTATATGAAAAATATGTAAAAAAAAATTGCAGCTGGATGACAGAAGAAATAAAGATGGTTATGGAGGTCTAAAGATTGGATATTTTAACAAACAGGGAATTCATTTGGTCAAAGATTCTACTTTTATTAGCTATACAAGTCTGAGAAGATAAAACATATATTGTTTTTCATTTGTTATAGCATTATTCAGTATAAAGTTTGGCTCATTTCTGAATGCCTCATTTCTGATCCTGATAAAAAAGGTTTCTTCTCTCATTATCTCCTCCACTCAGAAATAAATTTGTTTTACACATTGGAATTGTGAGTTACAGGTTTGATAGTCAAGAGAGGGTTCAAGTCTGTAGTGAGAAAAAAAAATCACAATCTTTATTCCAGATACTGATTTCAGGGGATCAATGTATGAATGTGAATCTTCTAGGGGAATACACGCAATCAATAAGTAAGTTAATGTTATACCTACTGTACAGATAAAGTCATTGAAGCTCACAGAGTAAAGAAACTTGTCCAAGATCAGCTTCACAAAGATGTTTGAGCACCAAATGAGTTAATATAAGTAAAGTGCTTAGGATAGCGTAAGAATTCAATCTATGGAAATTCTTATTTTTCTTGTTTTTATTTTGTGTTAATATGCCATCTTCCCTAATGTGTAGAGTAATACCTGATATATAGTAGAAAATTAACAAATATTTTTACTGATTTTTTTTTTTTTACAATTCCACATCTCTTGAACTTAATAATGTTTTTTATATCTTTTATTCAGAACAAAATCCTAAGGTAATTAGTTAGTTAACTACATATTTCATGAAGGAAGACACATTAGCAACAAAACAGACATGCAAGATATTTAAAATACATAATGTGCAAGTGATAATGAAAACATATTTGCACAAAATTTTAATATTTAAACATATTTTGATTATCTATATCATATAGAAATTATTTGGATATCTAGAAAGAGAAAATTCAGTGGTTAATTTTGCTTCATGCCATGCTAGTTTAAGATTTTGTGGATTATTTCCATTAAAAATATTTTACAATAATCAATGAAAAATCAGATAATTGAAAATTTGCCTTATAGATTAGCCACACTGCCTTGCACCTTCAAGTTTACTTTGAAGATCCCTTATTTTCTTGTTTTTCATCTACCCAACCTTCATAGTTTTGATCTCATGTTCCATTCTTAAAAGCATCCTGGTGACCTATGAATATAAAGTAATTTATTCAACAAATACATGGAATACATTTTAATGCCATTCTATAACGAGAATATTTATGTGCCTCTATTGAGGTACATGATATAAAAATGGTCTACATTTTCAATTTCAACCGGTTTCCACTATTCATGACTCATCCAGAAGTATTTGTTAGAAGGGACTAGACATAAAACAATAAATTTAATAATTATAGTATACCCTGAATATGCTTTCCTTATTTTATAAAGACTACTCCTTCCAGCCTCTTAAAGAAAAAAACACTATATTTGGTAATATATTAATTTTCATTACCAGTATTTATTTCATTAAGTTGAAATAGAATCTATGTTTAAATGCCTGCTAAATCACTATCACAATATGACTATAATAATTTAAACTAAACTTTCACAACATTGATTAGCATCTTAGTTTTTAGTACCATAGATTGGCAAAACTATTATAAACTGGACATAAGTGGGGCAAATTCAATGAACTGGTTCTTTATAAAATAGCGCTGCTGGGTCTGAAGTTAACAATTAGAAATATTAACTGTAAAAAATTTTTAAAAGCAAAGAAAGTGTGTTAAAAATCATACATATTTCCATCACTTGGGAACATTAACTGCTAATGTATTTGTTTTAGTCTAAATTTTGGCCCCTTTTTAATTTAACATTTTAATTGGTATTGCAGTATATGTTTGTATACTTGCTTAATCAACCAAATATTATCATAAGCATTTCAATGTCATGAAATATGATTCACAAACATAATTAAAAACTGTATAATAGTCAATTAGATGGAATATGTATCTTATCATTTTAACTATTATGTTAATATTGGATACTTAAACTATTTGCAACTTAATTATATAAACATGCCATTGTGGAGAACATTTTTGAATTAATCTTTTACCACCTTCTCAATCAATCATTTCATTAAGTAATATCAACAAAAGTGAAATTACTGAGCCAAGGATACCACCATTTTAAGATTGTTTATATTGACAAATTATCCCTCAGAAAAGTTATATCAAATTGTAGGCTCACTAAAATATTTTAAAAATCTATTTTAACTAAACATTAACAAATATAGAACATTATTATTTTTAAATCTTTATTTTTTCTAACTTGATGAAAATTGGTATCTCAATTTAATGCTTTTTTAATTTATTTTTTATCAGAACTTCATTACTTTTTATTAGTGAATAATATTTCATTGTATTAATATGTATATACCACATTTATCTATCTATTCATCCTCTGATGGATAATTTTATTAATATTATTTTAAGTGATACATAATAATTGTACATATTTATGGAGTACAGTGTGATATTTTAATATGTGTGTACAGTAAGTAAAAGTCAAATCAAAGTAATTATCACATCCATCACCTCAAACATTTATTACATTTTTTGTGTTTAGAACATTCAAAATTCTCTCTTCCAGCTATTTAAAAAATATAATAAACTATTGTTAACTATAGTCACCCTACAGTGCTATAGAACACTAGAGTTTATTTCTCCTATTTAGCTGTAGTTGTGTATTTGTTAACCAATCATCACTTCCTATAACCCATTCCCTCCTACCCTTCTCAGCCTCTAATAACCACTTGTATGGGATCAATTTTTTTAGCTTCCACATTTGAGTGAGAAGATGTAGTATTTATCCTTCTGTGCCTGGCTCATTTCACTTAATGTATTGTCCTCGGCTCATCCATGTAACTGCAAATGACAGGATTTCATTCCTTTTTATGGATGAATAGTGTTGCATTGTGTAAATATACCACATTTTCTTTATCCAGTCTGTTGATGGACACTTAAGTTGATTCCATATTTTGGCTATTGTAAGTAGTGCTGCAGTAAACATGGAAGTATAGATATCTCTTTGACATACTGATTTCCTCTCCTCTGGATAAATATCCAGTAGTGGGATTGCTGGATAGTATGATAGTTCTATTTTTAGTAATTTGAGGAAACACCATACTATTTTCCATAATAGCTGTACTAATTTGCATTCCCACCAACAATGTATAAGAGTTCCCTTTTCTCTGTATTGTGGCCAGCATTTGATATTTTTTGTCTTTAGGATAATAACCATTCTAACTGGGGAGAGATGTTATCTCATTGTGGCTTTATTAGCATTTCACTGATGATTAGTGATATTTTGTATTTCCCTGATAATTACTGACAATGAATATTTTTTGTATGCTTTTGGCCATTTGTATGTCTTCTTTTGTGAGACGTCTATTTAGAAAATTTACCTTTTTTTCATCAAATTATAATTATTATTATTACTATTTGCTGTTGAGTTGTTTGAGTTCCTTTTATATTCTGGATATTATTCCCTTGTCAGATGAATAGTTTGCAAATATTGTTTTTTACATTTTCAAAGGGTTGTCTCTTCCCTCTGTTAATTGTTTCTTTTGCTGTGCAGAAGCTTTTGAGTTTGATATAATCCCATTTACCTATTTTTCTTTTTGTTGTCTGTGTTTGTGAAGTCTTGCCCATAAAATATTTGCTTAAACCAACATTCTGAAGCATTTACCCTACATTTTCTTCTAGTGGTTTTATCATAGTTTCAGGTCTTACATTTAAGTTTTTAATCCATTTTGAGTTATTAATAATTATTGTATAGGGTGAGATGGGGTTCTAGTTTCCTTCTTCTCTGTATGGATATCCAGTTTTCCCAGCACCATTTATTAAAGAGACTGACCTTTCCCCAATGAATATTTTTGGTGCCTCTGTTAAAAATCAGCTGGCTGTAAATACATGGATTCATTTCTGGGTTCTCTATTCTGTTCCATGGGCCTGTGTCTGCTTTTATGCCAGTACCATGCTCTTTTAGGTGTTATACTTCTGTAGTATATTTTGAAGTCAGGTAGTTAAAGGAGAAATTAAAAAGAATTTAAAAATTTCTTAAAACAAGTGAAAATGAATGAAAATGTACCAAAACTTATGGGATTTAGCAAAAGCAACATTAAGAGGAAATTTTATAGCAATAAAGGCCCACATCACAAAAGTAGAAAGATTTCAAATAAACAACTTAACAATGGACTTCAAAAAACTGGAAAAGCAAGAATAAATCATACTCAAAATTAGTGGAAGGGCAGAAATAGTAAAAACCACAGCAGCAATAAATAAAATTGAGACCAATAAAAATAATATAAAAGATCAATAAAACAAAATATCTGTTTTTTGAAAAGAGAAACAAAATTGGCAAACCATTGGCTAGACTAACTAAAAAAAGAAAAGACCTTAAAAAAAACTAGAAATGAAAAAGAGAACATTACAACTGATACTTCAAAAATACAAAGAATCACTAGAGAATATTATGAACTATTATAGTTTAGAAAACCTAAAGGAAATGAATAAATTCCTAGACATATAAAACCCACCAAAATTGAACCATGATGAAATAGAAAGCCTGAATAATGAATGATGGTATTGAATCAATAATAAAAAGTCTCCCAACAATGAAAAGTCAAGGACTGGACTGCCTTCTCTATGCTGCCATCCTGGGCTTCCACGTTCCACAGGGATTTTATCAGTCCCTTGGTGCACTCCAGCACTCGCTCTCATACATTCCAGTTAAAGTTCAGTTTTTTATGTATTGTTTGGGTTCTTTCTTTTGGGTGGGGGATGAGTGCCAGGAACCTCTATTCAGCCATCTTGATGACATCACTCTGTTTCTTTGTTAGTGAGGTTGAATATTTTTCCCTACATATATCTGTCTATTGTATTTATTTTTTAGCAACTTGTCTTTGCATGCACTTTACACATTTTTTATTGGTTGGTCATTCTTTTAATTTAATTTGTTTCATTCCCAATATTCTCCCCTTCTGTATGATTCCAACTCTATGTAAGGTGAACTTACACAGTTTACTAGGAGATAGACTTCCTGAATTTTCTTAAACCATGGCTGCATCCATGTAGCACAGCCATAAGATTAACAAAAGAAACAATACAAATATGCTAATATATGCTGTATTACCTACACTGACCTGACTGAAATCACCTGGATATAATAAATAGGCACTGCTCAGTTTGGGGGATGTCCACGACTGTAGCCCTGACTTGGGCAGTGCATAGGCAATATATATATGACCAAAGTGTTGTACCCCCATAATACTCTGAAATTTAAAAAAAATTAAATAAAAAAGTAAATAACCTTAAAAAAAGCCTTTTTGAGCATTCAAGCTCAAATTAACTGTTTTATAAATGCATAAGAGAAGAGTAGATGTTCTTCAGAAATCATGCTCCTTCTTCTATAATATAGAGTTATTGCTGAGAGCAGTTTTTTGGCCAGGGATTACATTGTCCAATTTTCCTTGCTGACTGGTTTGGACATGCAATTACATTCTAACCAATGGAATCTTAGAGGATGTGATGTATGTCACTTTGATGCCTGACCCACTAAAGCCTCTCACATTAGAATGCTTTCCCCCTATGATGGTTGGATGTCTATTCCTAGGGCAACTTTGGAGGCCATTTGTTGAAGATGAAAGAGTATCCATCAACCAGGGTCCTGAATGACTATATGAAGCACGGCACCCCTTTCCTTAATCAGTAATACTGACATTGGACTATTACATGAGTGATGGACAAACTTCTATTTTGTTAAGCCACTGAAGTTTGATGGAAAATATTTTTACAAGAATTAACATTGTTCTCACTACTATATATCTCAAATTCTTTTTCAGTATCTTTTTTATTGTGTCATAAACATCCTTCAAAATCCTCCCCTGATGTTTATTCTAGGTGCAGGTAACTAGAATTATGAGTAACTGTACCTTTACTTAGGTAGTTTTTGCTTTGCCCTTTTCAAATATGGACAGATTTCAGTTAACAAGTTCAGTTAACACCAGCCCCACAACAACATGGTTCAAATTTCAGTTATCATGAAATGGTCTATAATCCATGAGTGATTGTATAAAGTACAAACTTTGCTTCTAGCTCTTTAGGCCAAAGTCACTAAATAAATAACAGATGTATATCATGGTTAGTGACTAATCACATCACTTCTTTCAAAGTTTGTCAGGAATTCATCACTCTGTAGCTGTTATCCAGTTCATGCATAGGAACAGAAAGCCACTTATGGTTGAAATGAAGTGTGAAACTCTACTTCGGGTTGAAGAATGTCATAAAAGGTAAATCTCAATGAATTTGGCTAGGATTCAAGACAAAACATACAAGTTAGTTGCTACCTTGAAAGAAAACAGTAATTCCAAGGAGTATGAAGAAGAATGTCTTAATGCCAGTAAAAGGTAGTTTCATTCTTTCAGATATCAGCACAAATTGATTAATGTGAAGCCATCTAGTGAATCTTCCAGCACAAATAAGAACATAGCTATGAAATAAGGATTGGTTAAGATGTGTGGTCATCATGACCATCAAATATTTAATGTTCTTTAGACAGGTCTTTTTTTTGAAGGCAACCCCAATATGAATTTATAAGATGAAAGACAGACTTGCATAGTGGCCATAAAGGATTTTAAGATAGATTATTTATTAAAAGGTGTTATGGACTGAATTATGTCACCCCAAAATTCATATGATGAAGTCCTGACATCCAGTACCTCAGAATGTGGTGGTGTTTAGAGATAGGGCCTTTAGGATGGGTCTTAATTTAATCTGACCAGTACCCTTATAAAAAGAGGAGATGAGGACACACAGAGAGACATCAGGGGTACGCACAGAGAAAAGACCATGTGTAGACACAAAGAGAAGGTGGCCATCTACAGGCCAAAGAAAGAAGCTTCAGAGGAAACCACACCTGCTAACACCTTGATCTTGCACTTCTAGCCTCCAGAACTGTGAAAAAATAAATTTCTGTGGTTGAAGCTACCCAGCCTACGGTATTTTTGTTATGGCAGCCCTAGCAAACTAATACAGAAGATGACACAGAGTGTAAACTTAAATTAAAACAATGTTTATCTATTGGTCTGAGAATCCCAAAGTATTAAAAAATCATCACAGATCATAGCTACCAGTGACTTGACATGCAAATAAAAATCTATGGGTTAAAATAGCATTGTTTTAAGACCAGCTTTAATAGTATTTTTGTTCACTGTATATTTTGTATGTTCACAGTGATAGATACTGCAGGCACAATAATTTAACCTTAAAGCACTTCTACTGCAAGAAAATACTCTATAACACCCTACTTATCTTGGGTACTTGACTGCAAATATGAAAATTAGCTTTTCACCACTGTAATAGGTTCACCAAAGAGAGAGAGCCAAGAGAATGTGTATGTGTGTGTGTATGTTATGTGTGTGTGTATGTACACACACACATACACACACACACACAAAGGCGCTATTAATAGAAGGAATTGGCTCATGTGATAGTGGATATTAGTGAGTCCAAATCTGCAATGTGGGTCTGCAAGCTCAAGCCCCAGGAGAGGCAATGGTGCAGCGGAAGTTTGAAGGCAGTCTGCTAGAGACTTCCCTCTTATTCTGGGAGACAAGTACTTTTGTTCTATTCAAGCCTTTAACTTATTGGATGAGGCTCACCCAAATTAAGGAGGGTAATCTACCCCCCCAAAGTTGACCATTTAAATATTAACCTCAGAGGTCAGGCCAAGATGGAGGAGTAGAAGCAGTCTGCTCATGCCTCTCTCAAGGAGAGGACTGCAAGTTGCAAGTAGATGCCCACCTAGAGATGGATCTTCTTGGAGAAAGCATTGTAAATCATCAGAGAAGTAATAGGAGACATTCAGAGTGAAGGAGAGGGAGACAGGGTGATCCACTCAGCAAGATCAGAAAGTACCTGGGGGAGGCATCCACACATAGGGAAGGATAGGAGGAAAGAAAGCTGAGACTCTGCGCTCCCCTCATGGACACTGTGCCCCGAGCTGTGAGGAGCCCCTCACCACTACAGACCTCCAAACTGATCAGGGAGTTGCCTGGAGGCTGTGCAGTGACATTGCACCAGAGGGCAGGCACAGAACAGACCCTCTGTTTTCCATTCCCAGGTCACTGCAACTGATGCCAATCTGAGCTCTTGGGTCCAGACTGCCTGGTCTACACAAGGCTCAGCTATGCTGCAACCAGCTCTGCATTGCTCCTGCTGGGCTTGGGGAAGGGAGCAGGGAGAGCAGATGCTCTCATGTGCCCCTGGACTGGGAGCTGAGCACCCTTTATGGGGGATTGGAACAGAGCAGGCTCTGCCGACACCATCTGAGAAGCCCCATGGCAACTGCCTCAGAGGGACCTGCATAAGGAGAGAGCCCCCACCTGGTAGCCCAGCCCCATGGGGACCTGCTAGCTGAGTGCTGCCATTGCACCTGGACCTGGGTGGAGTGAATGCCTGCAGCCTGGCACTCATGACCACTGCCTAGATAGTCTCACCCAGCTGCCACTGCCACTGTCATGCAGAGACCCAGGCAGAGTAATTACCGACAATGCCCACCTACATGGAAAGGGACTCACTCAGTCCCCTACCCAAGCTTCCAACAGTGGCCTGGGGAACAACCCATTTATCTTATTTGCCATCCATATTGTGAATTCCATTTCTGATTTTTTTACAATTTCCTTTTGGTTGGGGTCCATTGCTGTAGATTTATTGTTATCCTTTGAGGGTGTTGAATTAGCTTGTTTTTTTCATGTTGCCAGAGTTCTTTTGCTAGTTTCTTCTAATCTGAAACCTCCTATCTCAACTCAGGGCAGATATGTTTGTGGTGCACTTGTTCTCCATTGCTGAGAACTCTCTTACTTAGTGAGAAGGAGAGGTTCTCACTAAGAAGGCACTTTTGTGTCCTACTCCAGAAGATTGGCCTGGCAGGAAAGGGACAGATGCACTGAGAGACTATAATGCCCCTCTTCTGTATTGTCCCATTTCCCTGCATTTGTCATAGTCCAAGCTGGAGGATCTTTGTTCTGAGAAAGTTGAAAACCAACACAAAGAAGCCAAAACATGCTTCAGGACATGAATGAAAAAAATGAAAGAGCTCTAAAGATATAGACAATATAAGGAGAGATACAGAAAACTTAAAGAAATGAAAGAGTAATTTAGGGAATTTCAAAATATAGGAGAAAGCTTCAACAACAGGCTAGACCAAGCAGAAGAAAGAATTTCAGAGCTTAAAGAGAAAGCTTTCAAACTTAACCAATCAAAGCTGTAGAAAAAAGAATAAAGAAGAATGAACAATCACTCAGAGAAATATAATACTAAGTAAAGTGAGTCAATATATGAATTATAGATATTCCTAAGGGAGAAGAAGAAAAAGCAAAAGCATGAAAAACCTATTTGAGGGAATGATTGGGGAAAACTTCCCTGGTATCACCAGAAACTCAGATATAGAGACATGAGATGGTCATCAAATATCAGGAAGATTCATAACAAATAGGACATCTCTAAGACACATTATCATCAACCTGGCCAAAGTCAAAATGAAGGATAAAATTCTACAAGCTGCAAGATGAAAGCAACTTACCTAAAAAGGAAAACTGATCAGGCTAATAGCAGAATTCTCAGTGGAGATCTTACAAGCCAGAAGGGATTAGGGCCCCATTTTTAGTCTTTTTAAACAGTGTCCATGAGGGTAGCACAGAGTCTCAGCTTTCTTTCCTCCTATCCTTCCCTATGTGTGGATGCCTCCCCCAGGTACCTTCTAATCTTGCTGAGTGGATCACCCAACTGCCAATAAAGAATTTTGTATCCTGCAAAAATAAGTTTCATAAGTGATGGAGAAATAAAGACTTTTACAGACAAGCAAACACTAAGGGAATTTGTCACCACTAGATCTGCCCTACAGGAAATACTCAAAAGTGCATTGAACATGGAAAGGCACAATACATGGAACAGCACAATAGATACCAACCAGTGTAAAAACATCTGAAAGTTAAAGATCATAGCTCTTATAAAACAGTAGCACAAAAAGGAAAAAAAAAACTACAAGGTATCATCCAACATAATGAGCAGAACAGCCTCCCACATATAACTACTAACACTGAATGATAATGGTCTTAATGCTCCACTTAAAAGGCATAGACTGGCTGAATGGATTAAAAACACAACCCAAATGTATGCTGTCACCATGAAACCCATCTAACTTGCAAAAACTTGCACAGACTCAAGGTAAAAGGACAGACAAAATTATTTCACATAAATGGAAACCAAAAGTAAGTAGGTGTAGCCATTCTCATATCAGATAAAATACACTTTAAATAAACAGTAGTAAAAAAAAGATAAAGATGGTGATTATATAATAGCAAAGGAAGCAATTCAACAAGAGCAGCGCTGAGGGGAAAATTCATAGTCTTAAAGGCTTACATCAAAGAGACATAAAGATCACAAATTAACAACCTACTGTCACATTTCAAGGAATTAGAAAAGAAGAAAAAAACAAACCTAAAGCCAGCAGAAGGAAAGAAATAACAAAGCTCAGAGCAGAACTAAATGAAATGGATATCAAAAAACAATACAAAGGATTAACAAAACAAAATGTGGTTCTTTGAGAAGATAAACAAAATTGGTAGACCAATAGTCAGATTAACCAGAAATAGATGAGAAAAGACTCAAATGTGCTCAATCAGAATTGAAAAAAAGACCTATTATAATGGATATCACAGAAATATAAAACATCATTCATGAATACTACAAAAACCTCTATGCACAAAAACTAGAAAACCTAGAGAAAATGGATAAATTCCTGGAAACACACAATCACCCAAGCCTGAATCAGGAAGAACTAGAAATCCTGAACAGACCAATAATGAGCAGCAAGATTGAAGCAGTAATAAAAAATCCAACAACAAAAGCCCCAGGCCAGAAAATTCACAGCCAAATTCTACCAAACTAACAAAGAAGAACTGGTACCTATCCCACAGAAATTATTAAATAACATAGAGAAGGAGGGAGTCCTCCCTAACTTATTCTACAAAGCCAGCATCACCTTAATACCAAAGCTAGGAAAAGATACAACACAAAAAGAAAACTAAAGACCAATATCCCTTATGAACATAGATGCAAAAATACTCAACAAAATACTAGTAAACAGAACTTAACAACATATCAAAAAGGTAATTCACCATGACCAAGTGGGTTTTATCCCAGGGATGCAAGGAGGGTTCAACATTCAAAAATCAATAAATGTGATTCACCACAAAAACAGAAGCAAAACCCAAGACCATATGATCTTCTATCATCATTTGAAAACTATCCCTGTTTGCTGATGATATGACCTTGTATCTAGAAAAACCCAAAAACTCCACCAAAAGACTCCTAGAATCAATAAATAAATTCAACTAAGTCTTGGGTTACAAAATCAATGTTCACAATTGTAGCATTTCTATATACTAATAACAGTCAACCTGAGAGTCAAGTAAAGGATTCAATAATATTTACAATTGACACAAAGAAAATAAAATACCTAGGAATATACTTGACCAAGGAGGTGAAAGATCTCTAGGAGAACTACAAAACACTAATGAAAGAAGTCATATAAGACACAAACAAAGGGAAAAATATCACATGTTCATGGATTGATAGGATCAACATTATTAAAATGTCCATACTGCTCAAAGCGATTTACAAATTCAACGCTAACAATGTCATATTTCACAGATGTAGAGAAAATAATTCTAAGGTTCATCTGGAACCACAAAAGAGCCCAAATAGCCAAAGTCATCTTAAGCATAAAGAACAAATCTGGAGGCATCACATTACCTGACTGAAAATTATACTACAAGACAAACCAAAACAGCATGGTACTGGTATAAAAGTAGAGACATAGACTAATGGAACAGAATAGAGAACCCAGAAATAAAACTACAGCTATAATCAACTGATCTTCAACAAAACAGACAACAACATACACAGACAAAAGGAAGCCCTATTCAATAAATAATGCTGGGAAAATTGGATAGCCACAAGCAGAAGAATGAAAGAGGACCCCTATCTCTCACCATATACAAAAATTGATTCAAGGTGAATAAAAGACTTAAATGTAAGGCAAGAGATCATAAAAATTCTAGAATATCAAATGGTAGGTCTATTTTCAGTTCTTTGAGGTATCTCCATACTACTTTGCGTAGAGGTTGTACTAGTTTACGGTCTCACCAATAGTGTATAAGCGTTCCTTTCTCTCTGCATCCATGACAGCATCTGTTTTTTGGGGACTTTTTGATAACAGCCATTCTCACTGGAGTTAGGTGATATCTCATTGTGGTTTTGATTTGCATTTCCCTAATGATTAGAGACATTGAGCATTTTTTCATGTATTTGTCAGCCATTAGTCTATCTTCATTCAAAAAGTTTTCTGTTAGATGATGTCTTTTGCCCACTTTTTAATGGGGTTGTTTGATTTCTTTTCTTGATTTGCTTGAGTTCTTTGTAGATTCTGATTATCAGCCCTTTATTGCATGTATAGCATGCAAATATTTTCTCCCATTCTGTAGGTTGTTTATTTGCACTACTGATGTAAGAATGGAAAAAGAAACACCACCTGCACTCAATACAAAATAGGAACAAATAGATCACCACTTGTGTGCACATATGGAAGTAAAACTCAACGGAAATCAAGTAGGTGGGAGGGGGGAGGCGGGGATGGGTGATTTTACACCTAATGGGTACAATGCACACTATGTGGGTGAAGGGCACATATATAACTTTGACTCAAACTGTACAAAAGCAAATTATGTAACCAAAACGTATGTACTCCCATAATATTCTGAAATAAAATTTTTAAAAAAGAAAAAGAATTCTAGAAGAAAATGTAGGAAAAACTCTTGTACATGTTGGCCTAGGCAAAGAATTTATGACTAAGTCCCCAAAGGCAAATACAGCAATAGCAAAACAAATAAATGAGACTTATTAAGTTAAAAAGCTTCTGCACAGCAAAAGAAATAATCTACAGAGTAAACAGACAATCCACAGAATGGAAGAAAATATTAAAAAACTACACATCTGATAAAGGGCTGATATCCAGAATCTACAAAGAACTAAAATAAATCAGCAAGAAAAAAAAAAACTTCAAAAAGTAGTCAAAAGACATGAACAGAAGTTTTTCAAAAGAAGATAGACAAATGGCCATTAAACATATAAAAAAGTGTTCAACATCATTGATCATCAGGGACATGAAAATTTATACCACAATGAGATATCAACTTACCCCTATCAGAATGGCCATTATTAAATAGGCAAAAAAATAATAGACGCTGGTATGGGTGCAGAGAGAAAGGAACACTTCTACACTGTTGGTGGGGCTGCAAATTAGTACATCCTCTATGGAAAACAGTATGGAAATTCCTCAAAGAAATAAAGGTAGACATACCATTCAATCCAGCAATCCCACTACTGAGTATCTACTCAAAGGAAAAGAAGCAATTTTGTCAAAAAGACACCTGCACTCGAATATTTATCACAGGGCAATTCACAATTGCAAAGATGTGGAATCAATCTAAGTGCCCATCAATTCATGAATGGATAAAGAACATGTGGTGTATATTTACCATGGAGTACTACTCAGCCATAAGAAGGAATTAAATAATGTCTTTTGCAGCAACTTAGATGGAACTGGAGACCATTATCTTAAGTGAAGTATCTCAGGAACGGAAAAACAATCACCACGTGTTCTCACCAATAAGTGGGAGCTAAGCGATGGGCACACACGGGCACAAAGAGATGTAAAGGACGTTGGAAACCAAGAAGAGGAGAGGGTGGGAGGGGATGAGAGATAAAAACTTACCTACTAGGTACAATGAACACTATTTGGGTGACGGACACACTAAAAGCCCTGACTTCAGCATTATACAATGTGTCCAAGTACCAAAACATTTGTACCTCCTTAATATTTTGAAATTAAAAAAAAATGTTAACCTCATCCAAAAACACTTTCCAAGTTCGCACATAAAATTAAAGATCAACAAGTCCACCCTTTATCAATATCCATATACATCTCCCTAAATCATATTTAATCCCCCAATAAAGACAATAGCAAGGTCTTACATCCACCCAATATGATACAACTATCCCGCGTACAACCAAGAATGCACTAACCCTTTCCCAAGAATAGAATATAAAGTTGTTGGATGATGTTTGCTCTCTTCCTTGATATCCCATATCTTAAATACTATGATATAAGGTCAATACATCTTATGTTACATGATAAGGAAATAGCACAGGGAAGAAAATACAGAAATATTCTATGTAATACATGTACACACAAATAAACATATTAATAACAAAATAAGGAGGAAATACCCATGACAATAACAGCCCTTGTTTTTGTGATTGGCCATGTGGTCAGTGTTACTAGTTATAACTACTTTCTTGCACTACTCATTCTGTATTCCCTTTATCATCAGCAAGCACCTCAGCTGGTAGTCCTGCCTGAATTGGGTTGTTGTAGTTTTCCATTTACTTTAACTATAGGGCATGGGGAGACTATGTGATGCCCTCAGCGATCTCTTGTATTTCAGACATACTCTCTCTTACCTCCATTGTGGAGTAGCAGTCCAGTTTTCCCTTGGTAGTCAGAATTCATCACCTCAGTCAGCACAGTAAATCCCTTATTTGCCTGTTGATTCAGAGGCATGAAGAGTACGGATGACCAGGTAGCATACTTAACTTCCAGTTCAATGGAATCATTGTTTTGTCTCCTGGTAGAAACACTGCTCCCCTTGTGAAAAAGATCCCTAGTCCAGCAGAGTGTAAGGTCATGGGAACAGGAAGCAGAAATGTTTCTAGTTGGTCACTAAAAGTAATGGTGAGTGATGTCACTTCCATTTCAACCACTGATTCCTAGATCTGTAAGTCCTAGCTATGGGAGAAGCACCAGTATATATTAGATGTTGATTCAGAGCATACACAGCTTCCCGGAGAACCTTGTCCCACCCTTGAAAGTTATTGCACCTAGTTGACACTGTAACTAGTTGACATTGTAACTAGTTGACACTGAGTCAGACCATTCCTCCATTCTGTGAAGCCAGCTGCTTTGGGATGGTGGGGAACATGCTAAGAACAGTGAATTCCATGAGCATGGACCCATTTCTTCCCTTCTTTGGCTGTAAAGTGAGTTTCTTTGTCAAAGCACTGCTGTTTGGAATATCTTGATGGTGGATGAGGCATTCTGTAAGTCTGTGGATGGTAGTTTTGGAAGAAACATTGTCTGCAAAGAAGGCAAATCTGTATGCAGAGTGAATTATCTATTCCAGTAAGAACAAAATGCTGTCCTTCCTAAAATGGAAGCAGTCCAATGTAATCAACCTGACACAAGGTAGCTAGCTGACTTATTACCTCAAATAATTATGTCATATCAAGGACTCAGTATTGGTCTTTGCTGCTGGCCAATTGTGTACTCAGCAACGGCTGTGGCCAGCTCGACCTTGGTAAGTGGAAATTCATGTTGCTGAGCCTATGCAAAATCTCCATCCTTGTCATTACAGTCGTTTTGTTCACTAACTTATTGAGCAATGACAGGGACTCTGAGAAAAGAAACAAACTAGTATCTACAGAATGGATCATCCTGTCCACTTGATTATTAAAATCTTCCTCTGCTGATGTCTCTATTTGGTGGGCATTTACATGGGACAGAAGTATATTCATGTTTTTTCTCCCATTCAGAGAAGTCTATTCATACACGTTTTCTCTAGACTTGTCACTAATTTTTCAGTTATAGTCCATCTAAGTTCCTGATCATATAGCCAAATTATTGTCTACAGCAAATAAATTGGTATATAAATTGTTATGAATTGAATTGTGGCTCCCCCTCCAAATTCATAGGTTGAAGCCCTACCCATCAGTGCAAATATGTGTGCAGGTAGAGCTTTAAGTAGGTAAGTAAGGTTAAATGAATTCAGAAGGCTTGGACCCTAATTCAATAGAATTCATGCCCTTATCAAAAGAAGAGACCCCAAGGGTGTAGGTACACTGATGAAAGGTATGTGAGGACACAGTGAGAAGGCAGCCATCAACAAGCCAAGGAGAGAGGCCTCAGGAGAAACCAATGCTACTGACACCTCAATCTTGTACTTCCAGCCTCCAGAACCATAAGAAATTAATTTTTGTTGTTTAAGCCACCCAATCTGTGGTATTTTGTTATGACAACCCTAGTAGACTAATACTGATTTTGGTATCAGAAGTGTGGTGCTACTGAAACAAATTGCTAAAAATGTGAAAGTGGCTTTGGAATTGGATAATGGGTAGAGCAATTAAGGGTTCTGAGCATGTACTATTATAGAAAAAGCCTAGATTGCATTAAGGGATTATTGGTAGGAATATGGACATTGAAGGTGATTCTGGTGATGTCTCAGGTAGAAATGAGAATCACATTATTGGAGACAGGAGAAAAGGCAATCCTTGTTTTAAAGTGGTAAAGAACTTGGCTGAATTGTATTCTTTTTTGTGAAAAATAGAAAAAATAGAAAAATAGAAAAATTTGAAGAACTTGGATATTTAGGTGAAGCGATTTTTAAGCAAAGTGTTGAGGTTGTTTTACCTTACTGTTTTTAGTAAAATGTGAGAGGACAGAGAAGAGTTGAAAGGATTGTTAAGCAAAAAGCAACCAGAACTTGAAGATTTGGAAAATTCTCAGCCTATATGTTTGCAAAAAAATGAGAAAAAGTGTCCTGGATTTTACACCAAGGGTGTGGCTAGACATCACATCATAAAGAGATTATGGGATTATAATAGCAAAAATATTCCCAGTTTGGACTAAAAGGACAGAGAGTCTACAGAATGGGACAATGGAGCTATTTGGTAGAAAATATAAATTATCCTTCAAGAAAATCAGAGAATGATCCTCAAGATAATTCAGAGATCATCAGGGATGCCACTTTCACCACAGGCCCACAGCACAAAGGCCTGAGGGGCAAGGCTATCTCCTCCTCAGTCTCAGTAGACCAGGTTGCTGTTGCCCAGAGCCAAGGGGACAGTGCTACTGCTCAGAGAAGAGGAGGCAGGGCTGCTGTCCAGGGCTGAAAGAGCTGAGCTACACTGGATTGAGTCTGTGACTCTGCTATTTCAGTGGGTCTGAAGGGCAGAGCATGAAGACAAAGAGGAATATTCTTGAGCCTAGAAAGGAATTTACCTTTCTAGGTTTAGGACTTGTTTGCAACCTGTCAATTCTTTCTTTTTTCTTACTTCTTCCTTTTGGGATGGGAAAGTCTATCCTATATCTATCTCAACATTGTAATTTGGAAGCACTTAACTTGCTTGATTTTGCAGGTTCAAAGCTGGAGAGCAATTTTGCCTGAGAATAAATCATACCTTGGATTGCACCCACTCCTGATCTAAATGATATTTAGATGAGACTTTGACTTGGATTTGATGCTGGAATGGGTTAATACTTTTGGGAGTGTTGTTATGTGTCCTATCATGTGATAAGGACATAAATCTTGGGGGGGGGGGCAGAGGGTGGAATATTATGTATTGAATTGTGTCCCTACACAATTTATTTATTGAAAACTTAACACCCAATGTGACTGTATTTGGAGATAGGGCCTTTAAGGAGATAATTAAGGTTGAGTAAGTTCAGAAGGGTGGGTCCCTAATCCATTGAGACTGGTGTCTTTATAAGAAGAAAAAGAGATACATGGAGTGTATGTGCATGGAGGAAAGGCCGCGTGAGGACACAGCAAGAAGGTGGCCATCTGCAAGACAAGGTGGGAAGCTTCAGGAGAAACTAAATCAACTGACATCTTGATCTTAGACTTCCAGCCTCCAGAACTGTGGGAAATAAATTTTTGTCATTTAATCCACCCAATCTGTGGTGTTTTGTTATGGCAGCCCTAGAAGACTAACACAACCACAAAAGACAACTTTATAAATCCAGACAAAGTACCAAAGAGTTATTTCAAAATGTAAAGCCTATTATTTAAGGTAGACTTTCTGATAGGCTATTGATGGTATAATTGGATATCATGCAATTTATTTAGCTGAATTTTTGAAAAAAAATATGGCATAAAGGATTGGTGAAAACATTTAAGCATCATGGAAGGAAGCAACAGGAGTAATATTCATGCAGTGTGGCAGAAACTTTTACCACCCGGTGCAAATAACTGTGAGATTCAAATAAAAGTCACATGGAGTTTTAAAAGAAATAGCTGACCATGAGAATGCTGACACTACTAATGTTCAAGTAAAGACTCTAGATATGTAGCCAGAGGAACTTAGTAAAGGCAAAGTTATTGATATTAATAAGAAAAGTGTGTGTGATGAAACTAATGAAGATATCCCACAGAAAGTGACATTGGGGAAAAGAAACACTTCACATTAAAGGACTTCTCAGTGATATTTCATGACAGTGAAAGCACAATGGTAAAATGGATAAAAGGTAAAAATTACTGTTGGAAACTGATAGAAGCTTAGAAAGGAGAAGGACAATTTTGTCCAGGCATAGAAAATTGCCTTACTCCGTTGTAAGTTATACTATATATTTAGAAGGCAAGCATTGTTCAAATATGCTTGAGATGTTTTCTTACCTATTTTTTCAATTCCCTATACATTTATAACTCAAAGTAAGAGAGTTTTTAATGTTTTGACAAAATTTTTAAAGATCATGGAGCAATTGTGATTAATTTTTCTCATTAATTGTTAAGATTGCTTTGCACAGTTTCAGATTGCATGATCATTTTTACAGTCCCATACTACTGTGCCAAACTAGAACTCCTTGTATATTATTTCATTTGTATATGATATTTGTCATTGTAATAATATTTACCTGGAGAGAAAGCCCTGGAGTTGAAAGTACAACCGGGTGTGGGCCATGCACAAATTTTGGCTCAGTTAGATCATGTGCTCCATTGAATTTTCCATCACCTCACTATTATGATCAAAGGAATATTACTTTACAATTTGTCCTCTCATTTTATTTATATCTCTATAAGTTCTTGGTAACATGTACACAGTTCTCTGAATTCACTGACTTCACATATTTAAATTTTAATAACTAGCCCTGATACTTCAATCTCCTCTAGAACAATAAATTTTTTCTCTAATACTGCATACTCATTCACTATTTCCTTATCTTTTACTTCTCAGTTTATTTATTTT